>JAQJVK010000033.1:0-600000 GCA_035578135.1 Flexamia atlantica
TGACGAATTGTTTTGTTGAGCAGAACCAAGCGAGATAATCTATAAATTAGATAGGTTGGTTTGGACCTGGATGTTCCAAACCAACCACAAAACGTATCTTTACGTTCAACACAAAAACTGAATGATTACTAAATTACAATTCCTAAAATAATATGTGGCCTTGAAGCTATGATACAATTAAGCTCTGCTTACAAGGATTTTGAATTTGAGACTCACTGAATTAAAAATAAATTTTGAGGCTTATTTGGAGTTATTTTAAAAAAAGCTTCAAAAATACTTAAAATTCTGTGAACATTTACAATAATGAACACTATATATAAAATGGGCATGTATACTTGATTTTTATGATGATATGCTAGTAAAGGGCTTAAAAGATTTGTAAAATTCACTATGAAATTCAGAAATAGGAACCCGTTAAGCTAATTTTTTGGATCACTTGTTTTTGAAATGCTAATAACAAGTTGATTAATCAAGATAAACTGAATGAGAAATAACTTTGTTCATAAATCCAGGTATATTTGATTTTCAGAATTAATTTTGTGTAAGAATTATCAGTTAAATGAAAAGCTGATGTTTTAATAGTGACAGTAGTTTTTTTTATTTAATGTCTTTACACATTAAAAACGTAAATTATAACCTAGTTTATTTATATTGTATACAATATAAATAAAAAATGGAATTAAATCTTCATTGCATCAAACGGTATATTCTATAAAATATACCGGGTGTCTCACCTAAAGCGAACCGAAAGCTAGTTTTTTATTGTCAAACTGACATAGAAGTTCTCCATTTATTTTATGGTTTTTTTAGTCACTTTAAAAATTTGAAAAAATATGGCAGCGTTTTCCAAATAAGGAGGATAACTTTTTTCTTACAGCGTTTTTTCGTACAGAACGCCCAGTATTTCATACCGGTTTTTTACTCTACGCTGACATTTTTCCTAAACTCAATATTTAAGAAGACATTAAAATTTAACGTGAGGATTTCCTCTATTAAAAGTAATGTGTCCTTTCGACGTTCCCCCAATGTTTTATTCATGGACTAAAAGAAGTTTTAAAATAATACATTACTACCAGTGAATCTCGATTAATAAATGTTTTTCATGATAAAATCTTAAGAAAATTCTCATTTTTAGTTACTTTTACTCTTTAAAATATATAAATAAAGCAGCCATTTTCTTTTAACAACGATCAAAGATGTCCCAACGCTGAAATGCAAAATGCAGAAAATCTAACTTTAACAGGTTATACCTCCTTAGCGATTTAGTCATGAAAAAACTACAATTTTAATTTTTTTCTAAAACTAAGCGTAGAGTAAAAATACCATAACATACAGGTTCAATTTGATAGCGTCCATATTTTCATGATTTGAAGTGATTTCTTAAAGCAGCAGATTTAAAGGAAGTCTCCCTTAGGGGTTCTTCGACGGATTTTTATTAGAAAGAGAAAAAATGTCATATAAATTTAAACGTCTCCAAATTAAAAAAAAACCTTTTGATTGACACATTTTATGGCATCTTTATGATAATGCATTGGCTATATCAAACTGCTATCTATTGTAAAAAAATACGTATCAAGCAATCCTTTATCACTTTGAATTTCCGCTTGGATCGAAAAAATAAGTACATTATTATTACGAATACTCGTCATAAACTCATCTTGAGTATGTCTAATAAGTTACATCGGTTTAAAAATTATAATAACGCTTCAACAATACGAGTACAGGATCACAAAAATCAAAAGCTTTACTTAATACGGCTTTATTACACCGCAGCGCGTGACAGGTAAAAGTAGGCTTTATTATTAGGCCCTGGGCTATATGGGCCTGCCTATGGCCACACATACTGCTATTAGAAGAGTCAGCAGTATTGGACTTGCCTCCGGTTCCCTTCCAATCTCCTTTTATTTGATGGCGGCGGAGGTGTTAGCTATCTTCCTTCCAACGCCGACTGGCAAAGCACATTTAAGTTTCTTGTTAGGGGGAGAGTCGCATTATCATTATTGACGTATTAAAATAACATAGATTAAGTTAATAGCAAAACTCAATTCGTACGATAGAAAAAACATAATAATACAAAAGCTTAAGAAATCCTTAATATGAAAGTAGTATTCTACTGAATTTCTTAAGACTTCGGATTCTCATTTCCCCGATTCTACTCAGTGTTTATAAATGCAATATTAGTTTTAGTTTTCCACTGGAATATTTTTGGTAACCAAAAAAGGCCAGGTTAATGAACTGGTTGTTTGTTAGCAATTTACGTTTAACAACATTAAGCTCCTAAGTCGCTTCAGATACACTTTTAAGTAAAGAAAACGACAATGTCTTAACAAATTAAAGCATCGTCTTCAAAGGTTTTTAATCTCCATGTTGTATTATGATTAAAGGTAGCCCCAAATGAATTAAATCATTTTGCAAAAAAGTACAGGCCAAAAGCTATCAATACGTGCTTTTGTCGGCTAAATATGAACCTTCTTATCCGGTTGCCTGTCATTTGACCGAATTGATAGTTGTTCGCCGCGACCTTTGCCCACTTTTTAAAAATAAAATTAAATAAATAAATAAAAGCATGAATCCACTTGGTCGAATTGATAATTGGTCGTTGTGACATTTCCCCAACTTTTTAAATATTAATATTAATAATTAAATAAAAACTGAAACCACTTGTTCGAATTGATACTTGCTCGCAGTGACAATTGGTAAATGGCGAAGTAGGCAAGTGTCACGGCGAGCAAATTCGGTCAATTGGTGGGCTCCCCTGTTGGTTAGCCATCGGGCGAAGGCGGTTCGATAGCTGGGTTGGTTGGGAGTGAAGAATCATTGTTAAATAAACTCCAGTTCGTTGTAGTTTTACGCATTGTCTATGATTGTAAAACCTGCTATGGTTACTAGTATTCCTGAATTTTTTTCCAGCTAATTGAGGTGATTATATGCACTATTTTATTTGGTCAAGTGCATTAATTAGTTAGCAAACAACTACTAGCAGACGAGTTTTGAGGTATGTATGAAAAAGAAAAGACAATGCACTCAGTTTCTGTAAAAGGCTGTTAAGATAATACCGTATAATGTTTTAGGTAACCTGTCAATCTTAAAAATCATTTAAAAAGTCTTCGGCCAGCTTATGTTCATTTACGTGTTTAAAAAATATTCCTTACCTGATACAATTTTCTCCAGTAGACCCATTGAATTTAATACCTTTGTAATTTAATATGGTTCAATACGTCAAAGGGACTATATTTCAAAACCAAAGAAATTTAGACTAATTGACAAGTTGCATATAAATGTTGGTCTTTTCCGATAACTCTTACCATAAAACAAACTGTACCGTCTTTGCCTATCTCTTACTCTACTGTACAGCTGCACTGGCTGCCCGCCACACAATGTGGGCCGCACACCCGCGGCGATAACCGCTGTAATGTGTACAGTCCTACTTTTACCTGTCACGGTGTCACCGCTGTCATACCTACATGGCCAAAAAAATCAATTCCTAACTATATACTAACTATTATACCCTACTAGACCTCAGCAACCGCATAATTTATTTTATTTATAGTTTATGATGATTTTGGGTTATTCATTCACTACTAGTATGAAGTAACAAGTAACAAGTACTAACGGTAAAATACAAAATGTGTGGTGGCAACACTGGCTGGTCAAAAAGAATGTCTGCGCATGCGCGCGCACTAAACTCTCCACATAGGTGATGGAGACGATTAGACGAGATAGAGAAACAAAAGGATACGTTTAACCTTACTACAACTTGTCCCATTTTCCTTTAGTATATCTATAATAATTTTAACAACATATAATAAAGGTAAATGTATGACAATTAATCCTATCATTAGTAGTCTAGGAGGATAAGAAGGGAGCCCACCAATTGACCGAATTGATATTTGCTCGCCGTGAAACTTGCCCACTTTCTAAAAATAAAATTAAATAAATAAATAAAAGCATGAATCCACTTGGTCGAATTGATAATTGGTCGTTGTGACATTTCCCCAACTTTTTAAATATTAATATTAATAATTAAATAAAAACTGAAACCACTTGTTCGAATTGATACTTGTTCGCTGTGACAGTTGTCCGACTTTATAAAAATATTATCTATTTATTAATTGAAAGTTGACCGAATTGATAGTTGCACTCCGTGACACTTGCCCACTTTTAAAAATTAAATTAATACAAATTAATAAAAGCCTGAATCCATGTGATCGAATTAATAGTAGGTCGATGTGACAGTTGCCCAACTTTTTGAAATTAAATAATAATAATTTAGAATTTGTGTCATTTGACCGAATTGATACTAGCTCGCAGTGACAGTTAGAAGAGAGGAGGGGGCGTAATGCCCCTATTTTCTGCTATTGGACGGCCCATTTGGGCATGTTCCCACTGGGCGAATAGGAGCTGAGCGCCCGGCCCACTCCCTCTCCTTGCTGCCCCCTCCACTCTTCTGCCAACTGTCACTGCGAGCAAGTATCAATTCAGTCAACTGTCACACATTTTAAATTATTATTATTTAATTTAATGAAGTCGAGCAACTGTCACATCGACCAACTATTAATTCGACCAAGTGGATTCAGGCCTTTATTTATTTATTTTAATTTAATTTTAAAAAGTGGGCAAGAGACACGGCGAGCAGCTATCAATTCGGTCAATCGTCAATTATTTAATACTTAATATTTTTATAAAGTCGGACAACTGTCACAGCGAACAAGTATCAATTCGGACAAGTGGTTTCAGTATTTTATTTAATTATTAATATTAATATTTAAAAAGTTGGGGAAATGTCACAACGACCAATTATCAATTCGACCAAGTGGATTCATGCTTTTATTTATTTATTTAATTTTATTTTTAGAAAGTGGGCAAGTTTCACGGCGAGCAAATATCAATTCGGTCAATTGGTGGGCTCCCTTCTTATCCTCCTAGACTACTAATGATAGGATTAATTGTCATACATTTACCTTTATTATATGTTGTTAAAATTATTATAGATATACTAAAGGAAAATGGTACAAGTTGTAGTAAGGTTAAACGTATCCTTTTGTTTCTCTGTCTCGTCTAATCGTCTCCATCACCTATGTGGAGAGTTTAGTGCGCGCGCATGCGCAGACATTCTTTTTGACCAGCCAGTGTTGCCACCACACATTTTGTATTTTACCGTTAGTACTTGTTACTTGTTACTTCATACTAGTAGTGAATGAATAACCCAAAATCATCATAAACTATAAATAAAATAAATTATGCGGTTGCTGAGGTCTAGTAGGGTATAATAGTTAGTATATAGTTAGGAATTGATTTTTTTGGCCATGTAGGTATGACAGCGGTGACACCGTGACAGGTAAAAGTAGGACTGTACACATTACAGCGGTTATCGCCGCGGGTGTGCGGCCCACATTGTGTGGCGGGCAGCCAGTGCAGCTGTACAGTAGAGTAAGAGATAGGCAAAGACGGTACAGTTTGTTTTATGGTAAGAGTTATCGGAAAAGACCAACATTTATATGCATCTTGTCAATTAGTCTAAATTTCTTTGGTTTTGAAATATAGTCCCTTTGACGTATTGAACTATATTAAATTACAAAGGTATTAAATTCGGTGGGTCTACTGGGGAAAATTGTATCAGGTAAGGAATATTTTTTAAACACGTAAATGAACATAAGCTGGCCGAAGCCTTTTTAAATTATTTTTAAGATTGACAGGTTACCTAAAACATTATACGGTATTATCTTAACAACCTTTTACAGAAACTGAGTGCATTGTCTTTTCTTTTTCATACATACCTCAAAATTCGTCTGCTAGTAGTTGTTTGCTAACTAATTAATGCACTTGACCAAATAAAATAGTGCATATAATCACCTCAATTAGCTGGAAAAAAATTCGGGAATACTAGTAACCATAGCAGGTTTTACAACCATGGACAATGCATAAAACTACAACGAACTGGAGTTTATTTAACAATGATTCTTCACTCCCAACCAACCCAGCTATCGAACCGCCTTCGCCCGATGGCTAACCAACAGGGGAGCCCACCAATTGACCGAATTTGCTCGCCGTGACACTTGCCTACTTCGCCATTTACCAATTGTCACTGCGAGCAAGTATCAATTCGGTCAACTGAAACAAATTCTACATTATTATTATTTCATTTTAAAAAGTCGGGCAACTATCAAAACCGTCACATCGACCAACTGCCACATAGACCAACTATCAATATGACAACATAGATTCAGGCTTTTATTCATTTATTTGAATTTAATTTTTAAAAGTGGGCAAGTGTCAAGGTGAACAACTATCAATTCGGTCAACTTTAAATTATTTAAAAAATATTAAATTATTAAATTAATTAATAATTAATTTAATAATTAATCAAATAAAATTTTATTAAATGAATTAATAATTAAAATTAAATTATTAATATTTAAGTTGGGCAACTGTCACAATGACCAATTATCAATTCGACCAAGTGTATTCAGGCTTTTATTTATTATTTAATTTTTTTGGGCAAATGTCGCGGCGAGCAACTATCATCAATTCGATCAACTGACAGGCAACCAACGAACAGTTGAAGTTACAATTACAAACTTAAAACTAGTTTGGATATTGACTTCCACATTGACAACTCCAACTATTATTGTCAAAAAGTGGGATAACAATATTAAATCCAATCTGACCTGTCTATTAATGGCCATTAGCTCTTGTTAGCTAACTCTAACTCTAACTCCTGGTACCGTGTAAACTGCGCCAAATAGGCATATACTGGAGGAAGAAATATCAGATTAGGGATATGTTCTAAAAACGTCAAGGAATAAAAGCTGGCAGTAGATTAATTAATGCTTCAGGATTAAGAAATTCCCTAAAACATAAGGCTTTATGTTTACCATTAACTGAAATTGAGTGCTTTGCCTTTCTAACCTTAAAACACGTCTTCAAGTAGTTGCTTGCAAACTAATTGAGAAACTTGACTTTATTCAATACTGCACATAATCACCTTAATTAACTGGGAGGGGAAATTTCCCTCCGAAAATTTCCCACTCCCAAGAGACATAAGCCTACCGAAAAGATTTCAGCAATACTAATTGCCCTAGCAAGTTTAACAGCCCTGGATCATGCATTCAACTACAACAAAATTGAGTTTACTCCGATTCCACAATCTCAACCAAACCATATCGATTAGCCGAGGCTGCGCCCGAAAGCTAACGAGCAGTTTATAGTTTACAGTTAGTGTTATGTATTATACTTTTCATTGTGAATAAGTTTATTTACAAGGCCTATATATACAGAAAATATATTAATTGATATTTTGAATCGAAGATGGTAACTAAATTAAATATTAAGCTAGGACTATTCGAGCATTTTACCTTCCCCTGCTTAGAGGCTCTACGAGTATTGTCTAATAATATAAGTGCCAATTTCCAGTGGGGAAATGCAACGACCCTGAGGTCACAATCCCAACTCCGAGGTTATAAAGCCTTTCAAAGTGTGCTCGGTTCTAAGCAGTCATTGCTTTCTGCAAGCCCAAACTCCTTAATTTATGAGCGAATTTCCTCTAAACTCAAAATAAAATATATTGTATGACTTTATTTTTGCATGTAAAAACCTGGGAAGTTTTATTTGAGATATGGATTTATAGTTACAAAAAAACGAAAATGCTTATTAATTCTTTTTGGCAGAAACCGTTTTAAAACTTTAAAATGCGAAATGTTCATCCAGGTTTGAGAACGTCATCTAGTCCAGTTGTTCATTTCTTTATTTAAATTAAGTTGTAGTAAAAAAGTTTTTTGAGCGATATGGACGTTCTGATACCTGGTGTTTTTGAAAAAGCTATAATTAATACAACTGGACAATATAAACCCTGGATGTTATGAATTAGTTTATTTATTATTTTATAATTCGGACGTTTTGAAATATCCGAAATTTGAAATAGCAATTTAAAAAATGTTAAATAACTTACCTGGACGTTATGAAATAGCTATTAATATTTATTTAAAAAATTGACGTTTAAATCCTGGACGATTTTAGATAACTGTTTTTATTACTTAATAATAATCTTCGTAATAATAAGGACGTTTACAAACCTGAACTCCATGAAATAGCTTTTGATAAATTATTAGTCAGGATGTTTTGGAACTTGAACGCTTTTGAACAGCTAATAATAATATTAATAAAAAATAGCAGCCTAGACGCGATGGAACCTGCTTGTTAGCTATTTATTATTATGATAATTAAAACAAACGAAATCGGACGTCCTGCACCCGAAAAGTCCCCTAAACTAAGAATGCAATACTTACGGAAGAAAACATTGATTTAATATCTTAATTGATGATATATTAATACAAAAATTAAGTTTTTATTTGTTTTTTCTAACGGTCTATTATAGAAGAAACGTTTCAAAACCAGCATTATTATAAATTTGTACTACCTTAAATATTAGGCCATTTTTAGTACATGGAGGTTAGGTGGAATTACGATAATACTGTTTTAAAGAGGAGGGTACAAAAATGGCCAAAAGCGATGACATAACCTCCCATAACCTCCGATAATAATGGACGGCCCATAACCTCCGATTAATCTGCCGGATGATTGGAGTAAATATCAGTGGATTTTACTCTTTGATTGAGTGGCAACACTGCTCCCTTGCTCAGTCAATAAGCTATTATATTTGGTAGGTGTTATTGAGTCCGTCTGTTTAGTGACACAATCTTTGTCGATACAGTAAATAAATATAAAGCTAAAATACGTATTACGATTATGTTAAGAGTGTAAATGTTAGGTAATAATCTCCAAAATATTCCACCGGCGCGGCGTAATGAAGGAATTGCATAAAAGTCCCGAACATTGCTAGTCGGAGTAATATATTTATGAAGGCTAGTTTTCTCCTAGGTGCGCATTAAATCTTTCTGTATAAACCTTAGGTTGAGTATTATCGCGTTGTTTGACTATTTACAATATTTTTTTTCACTTAAGAAACAAAATGCATCCCAACTTTACTTATACTCTTGTAGGCTAAGATTTACTTTTAATCCTGAAAATAGCTACGAACTGGTAGTTAGTTATCAGCAGGTTAGCAGCGATCTCTATAACTACGACTGTGTCCCGCGCTGTCATGGTCAAACTAGGCTCGTATCGCTCGGCTCTCCCCCACCACCTAACGGGGGAAGTTCGCCGCTGCGGCCCAAACACTTCATACCGGGCCTCTGTGTTTTCATTGTTATATACTTGAGTTACTTTGTTGATACTCATTAAATTTAAATGTAAGTTTAAAAATTATTCTCCTTATGAAATTGCGGAGGATTAGGTGTAGCTTTACGTTACTTCAAACACCTTTACACCACCCTAGTGGAAATGATCAATAGAGATCAATAAAATTTTTTATTGATATCATTTCACCTGTAGTGATATCAATAAGGATTACTACAAAGTAAATACGCATTACTAAAACTCAGGTAAATAGATATCAATACAGATCATTAGACCTGTATTGATATAAATACGGATCAATAGAAATTAACAATCATCAATAGAAATCATTTAAACTGTGTTAAACAGAAATCAATACAAATCAATAGACCTGTAGTGATATCACTACAATATTGGTCCAAATACCACTACGTATCACTACGTATCAATATACATTTTTCTATTGATCTCTGTTGATCATTTCCACTAGGGCAATATAGATGGATTTTGAATTTTTATGTCTGTGAAATAGTACAAGTTCAATTGAAACTTTTACGCTCTCAAACCATTAATGTAGAGTCCTAACTTAATGATATAAGTAGGAGAGGAACTAGGGTTGTAAACACTATAAGATTCCTAAATTATATACTAAATATAAAGACATTTGTGTTTATTAGTGTTTTGCATTTATATTCATAATTTTCTTGAAATTACGTGTTATTATTCTATCTTTTACACTTCGGCTGTCGGATACTCTAAATTTACAATTAGGTTACTTCATGGTTTGGTGTGGATATTTTGTCAACTTAGCTAATATGTTCATAGTGGTCTGCTTATGATGTAGCCTTAATCTCATTGGAAATCTGTAAACAGCTGCCTCAAATATATTCTTACACTCTGTAAAGGTTTTTTCTAATAACAGGTTCTTCAAAATTATTTTCTTCCTATATTCTGTTGGATATTGAATAATTTTTAAGTAACTGAAAGAATGCTCACACACCGTTGTGTTGGGAAGTCGTAATTTAAATTTTATCAAAGATTTTTTGTTTCTTTTTATTTTATATTAGCTTTCCATAGTTTGTTGTTATTAATAAAGATCCAAATATATGTAAACTTGTAAATTTATAAATGTTACAATCTTGAAATATATTTTTACAGTGAGATCAGTGATTTTTTTATATTGTACTAGTGGCTCTTTTCCTTAAAAACATGATTCATCTTTGTATTTACCCCACACTGGTATTACATGCGTCATAAGAGGGAATATTACTCCATAGTAGGTTATATGTAAAATATATTTTTTTGAAAAGACTTTTAGTCTAAAAGTAATCTTTGATTTTGCACTGAAAATCAAAGGTTACTTTGATTTTCAGTGCTCGAAGAGAATTATCTTAGTAGTTGCTTGGATTAAATAAGCAAGATATATTTACAAATTACTATGTTTTGTAGATTTATATTGATTTTTCATATATAACCATTACTACCTCTTTGGACTTTACCATACATTTTTAATACGTTTATTAATAAATAAGGTTACTTGGTAACTTTATAACACGATTATAGCTACTTAGCTATAACTAGTTAATGGTGGCCAGGCTTTTATATAAAACCAGACGATATTTTTTTAAGAAATAGAATAATTAGGGACCTTGCAATAAGTAGTGCTAAAGTAATTTTTAATAGCAGAATATTTATTACATATTTCTGGGAAAATCATATTATGGGTTTTTACAGGTGGTCTTATATTAGGTTATTAAAAATAGCAGATCAGTTTTAAATCCATTTGTGAGCCAATTAGTTCTTTATCAACAATTCAAACCAAAACTTTTTGATTAAAAACTAATTTTCAAGATAAACCTTAACATTTTCAAACTTTTTTGTACTACATTTACGGCAGTGATGGATACTGATGCTGTGTATAGAACTCAAAACAATTGTTATTAAAATCTGTACATAAGTAACTTAGATTTGTTGTGGCCCAAAGCTAAAATAAACACAAAAAGATGTAAAAATCTTACTAAATAATTTATAATGTTTTTTAACGCGGTTAACTTAATTTAATAAATTTGCATAACTTTTTTTATTTTTCCATCCAAATTAGATATAATACATGAATTGATTAATAACTTCACCTCAACGTCTACCCTCCTCCATGCATATTATACTACCATCATCTTCAATCTGGACCCCCTTATTTTCAGATGACGTAATTTATGGGCGGCCCTCTAATAATTGCTAAATATGTAGAGTAGGATTCACCTAAGTTGGCCAAAGCATGTACTAATCATCTCATACAAAAATGTTATACAAGTCACATTGAAAACATTGTTGGTTACACATGGTGTTTATTTACTCCGTACTGTCAAATCGCCACGTTGCGTTTGTTTATATATTGTTTATTTGTCATTCGTGGTAATCTTATAGGTTATAGAATGTTTCCAATATCACAATTTTTTTGGAATTTTCTATTTTATTCAACCTTTTTAAGTAGTG
Source organism: Flexamia atlantica (assembly GCA_035578135.1). Lineage (NCBI taxonomy): Eukaryota > Metazoa > Arthropoda > Insecta > Hemiptera > Cicadellidae > Flexamia > Flexamia atlantica. The sequence continues at coordinate 11,668 of JAQJVK010000033.1, forward strand.
GGAAAGTTTAGTTTGATTCTATTTCTTGATTGACATTTATTTTAGTTTGTTTAGCTGCTTGTTTATTTATTCCTGGACCAATTGTGATAAGATTTGAATGCAATATGAAACAATCTTTCCTGTCAGATGCTGACTTGCAGCAAGGAGTAATGGCTAATCATAAACCCGCCTACTTTTATTTATACTTATTACTCAATAATAAAATATAAGACCATCAATCATGCCGCAACCATGACACACCCTCTCCGTGTTAATACATACTTAATTTGAAAAAGCCCATCAGTAATATTTCAATTTGTGCAAGAGAACTTCCACTTGCAATATTGCATCAGAACTATCCCTTCACTGCAAGCGCTATACTAAAACAGATGTTCGACAGCTATGTTTTAAGCACAGCTGGATTTAATGCTTAAGTTCGTAAGACGATAATAGTTTGTTTACTTTCGTTTTGGCCAACTAGGTGACTTCTACTCTACTCTAGTTTTGCATTGGTTATTGAATGATTAAATCATTATTTAACTATTTCAGTATTTTATATAATTCAACAATGTTATAGAGTTAGGCTTTATAAATCATTTGCCTAATGCACATCCGTGCACTCACTCTGGCTATTGTGAGTCTGAAAGCGTCCACATTGATTGGCTGGAGGCAACGTGAACGTAACAAACGGTTATCATGGATAACCGTAATAAGGTATGACCGTATTAGTAAATATTCTTGGGAAATATTTCTCAATTAGTTCTCTTCCATGGATTTCAACGTTGTTGACTCATATTTTTCGCCCTAAGTTTTGCCAAACAACATTTTATTAACGATGGACATACTGATCTTCACACCAACATAAATATTTTCTTCAATTTAGCCCTCGAAATTCGAAACTTTAATATTTTTTACAACTATTGATAAAAGTAATTTATTAAAGTAATATTTATGTAAAATAACACCTGAAATTTTAACCGAGCTTACCACAGGACCGTGCACACGGCCTTTCGGCCTCCTCGACTCACACGTAATGACCCTATAATCCACGATATTTCACTTCGCCTTGTGCAAATCGAAATTGAATTACCTTTTGAACCTCAACACCATTCCACGCATCAGGGGCAGCATGGTGCTTTATTAATAATAGTTCGCTATCGTATGAAATAGCTTTTAATTTTTTATTGCAGTTTGAAAAGTCATTAAATAGGTGCGTAGCTATTAAACGAGCGAAAATTGTTTAACTATCAACTGCCAGCGACAGTTAGAAAATAAATATTTTTTACTATATGTGTGTTGCATATTTTTGTTTTATTTCTTTTGTATGTTATCTTAAAAATATATCTGTTTCAGGAAGAAGTACTTATTGGCTCAGAATTATAAAAAGGCCTCAAAGTGGAAAATTACTTTTACCAAAATTTTACAAACTTTAAATAAAGTGGAATGTTGGCAAATTTATTACTGTTGGTATGTTGTTTAAAAGAATAATTGTGATTAATTGAACATTATAATCAATCAACATTGACTTGAAAAGAATGATAAATGAAAGTCAAAGTAAAACACGTCATATAAGTGGTCAGTTAGATTGGAATCCGTCGCCTTGTGAAAACGTGTGGTCCTGTGTACGGGAGAGAGTTTTTTAAGTGTGTTTAAACTTCATATTTACAATTTACCTTTTAGGAAAAATACGAATATGTCCAGTAAGTTTATCAAAAAACTCCACCTAAGTAAAACTTGAAGACAATTTTACTTAATGAGAGAGATTAAAAAGGTTATGGCAGTTGTCGTGGGACGGCCACATAAATGTTTATTCTGTGACAAATCCTTCAAACGTTTACAGCATTTGAGGAGCCACACGTTGACACATACTGGGGAGAGGCCATGCAAATGTGAATGTTGTGACAAACTCTTCCATAACTCAGGAAATCTTAAGAGACATATGATGATTCAAGCCGGGGAGCGGCCACATAAATGTTTAGTGTGCGAAAAGTCATTTACTACGTCATCAAATTTAAAGATACACATGCCAATTCATTCTGGAGAGAAGCCATATAAATGCGAGTGTTGTGACAAATCCTTTCTTTACTCAGATTCTCTTAGGAGACATATGTTGGTTCACACTGGGGATCGACCTCATAAGTGTTTACTGTGCGAAAAGTCATTTCCTGTAATCGGGAAATTAAGGATACATATGCTAGTGCACACTGGAGAGAAGCCATATAGATGCGAATGTTGTGATAAATCCTTTTCTCAGTCAGGAAATCTTAAGAAACATATGTTGGTTCACACTGGGGAGCGGCCACATAAGTGTTTGGTGTGCGAAATGTCATTTCCTACAGGAGCAGAATTAAGGAAACATATGCTAATACATAGTGGAGGGTAGTCTTATAAATGTAAATGTTGTGACAAGTCCTTTCCTCGATAAGGAAGTGTTAAAAGACATATGTTAGTTCTCACTGGGGAGGGACCATACAAGTGTTCAACCTGTGAGAAAGGTTTTACTCGATTGGGAAGCTTGAAGAAGCACGCCCAAACTCACACTTTGGTGCGGCCGAGTGAGCAGCTTTACTCTGAGGAAAAAAGCCGTATGAATCCTACTGAAATACGTATGAATCCTACTTAAAGGATGCTAAAACGAGGACAGGCTGCCATCCGTATGTTTCACCATGTCAAGACATGGTAATACACCAGTTTTGAAGCAGTGTGTTTTACCTGTACATTTCTAGTGCTTAAGACGTCAACACCAGTGACGTTATATATAAACATCATTTACGCAGAAAAACCATGCCGGGTTGGACTCCACACACTGCTTGCAGTATGAAACACCGTGCTAGGCTGGACTCCATACTCTGCTTGCAGTGTAAACCACCATGAATTTCTGGACTCAACATACTGCTTGCAGGATAGAACACCATGCCTGGCTGACTCCACAACCTGCTTGCAGAATGAATCACCATGCCTGGCAAGACTGTTTGGTTGGTTGAAAAAATACAAGAAGGTATTTCTTTCTTTTTTTAACCTCTTAACCAAACTTAAATTAGGTTTTTAGTCCAGCCAGGCTTGGTCTATACACTGCTCATGAGTGGCTGAAGTACAAAATAGGCATATTTGGTCCTTGAAAAATGCTTTTGGTCTGCTGTTTTGAAGTCAGTGCAGTAAGGGAGCTTACTATTGTTATAGAAATAGTGATGAAAATAGTACATGGGTTTTGATGTCAATCATAATTCTTGCAATTAATAGTGATTTTCTTTTCTTGACTCGTTTTAATGTAACTGTATCTATTTGTGTTTTGAATTACATCATAATAATGTTAATTTTACTGTTAAGTTAAAAGTACCAAGGTTTTTCTTTAACACTAGATATTTTACAGCCTTAATTTTAATTTTAATTTTATTTTGATTCTTATAAATAACAATATGTTTTAAAATTAATTACACACGTTTTTTGTTAATTAGAATTAAATTAGTTACAAGTGAAGCAAACGGACCAGACTTATCTCACACACCGACGTACAGTCTAAGTAAGAATACTTCCAGTGAATTAATGTAATGTGCTATTTGTAACTATGTACTGATTTGGAAATAAACGATTTGATTTGATTTGATTTGAATACTTTTTTTAACAAATGTTGTCAAGTTTAAGCTGTCAAGTTGTAGTAAGCAAAGCTGAAAACTTATTGCTTTCTTTGCACACAACTCCCTAGAAGATGAACTTGTATACTTAAGGCATCGTACGATTGCGAGTTTTGAAACTGAATTGAAAATACTTAAAAAACTGGTTTCGAAACTTGAAAGATACCGAATGTAGGGTCAAGTTATTGATTTGCATTCTATGAAAAGTTGACCGATGCCACTGTTTGCAGTTTTATAAATAGGTAATTTAGAAGGCAAGAAATACAGTAATCAGTTAATATGGCCATATTAAATTCATATTTAACATATAAAAACAAAATGTTTTTGTTGTATTTTAACGTCCAGTCAAGTTTATGCTAGAATTATTTCTCCATTGCTAAAAGACTATTTAACATTGACATTTTTTAACTATTAACATACATAAAATAACATAACATAACATTAACATACATTTAACATTTAACTATAACATAAAAATCCTCAATTTGCATCTCCTATTTTACAAAGCAAGCTGTGTATCTTGAGATTGAAAAAATGACAAACTCTACGTTTGCTCTGCAGTGCCAATGAGAAACAATAATTAGATGCGGCGGCAGAGGCGGCAGCGGTCAACCAGAAGTCAGCGACGACGGTGTGAGGGGCCTACCCCAACCACCCAGTGAGAGGACAACGAGTACTCGAAAAGGACTGTAATTATGGAAAGTTAGGTTTATTTAAGTTGTTAGCATATAATGTTTGTGGTTTAAGAAGCAGTTTTGCTGAGCAAAATTTTCATGATTTCATTTGTAATTATGATGTAATAGTTTTAATTGAAACATTCACCTCAGAAACAGATAAAAGTTGGTTATATTCTAAATTTTCAAATTTTAAAATACATTTTCAGCCAGCAACTAAGCGACACGTTTTTGGTAGACACATAGGTGGAATGGTGCTATTAATAAATAAATTGTCACCATACAGCAATCAGTTAGCATTTACTGAAAAAGATGGGGTAACTTTAATTGAAGCAAAATTGACTAAGGGCGGTAAAGGTATTTCATTTTTGCCAGTTTATTTAAATCATTCAAATTGGGATAGTGATTTTAGTGAGTTAGTTGATGTTATCGAGAATAACTTGTTTGAAAATGTCATAATTATTGGCGATTGCAATGGGCGCATTGGCCAAGAGCAAAATACTGTAGATGGGGCTATAAATTGGGTAAATAATAAACTAAGTGACCATAGACGTTCCAAAGATAGTGAAATTAATATACGGGGTAGGAAAATTTTAGAATTTTGTGAAAATAATGGGTTGGTTGTTTTAAACGGAAGGACGTTCGGTGATTCGGAAGGAAATTACTCATTTATAGGCTCTAGAGGTTGCTCCGTAATTGATTTAGCTGTAGTATCGGCTGATTGTCTCCATTTAGTTGATGATTTTAAAGTTATTCAATACCCGGGGTCAGATCATTTACCAATTGAGCTCTGTCTTAGTGTCGGTAGCTCTGCCGCTGCGGGGGAGGGGGCGGAGCGAGTGGGAGTAAAAACGACTCCTTTGTTGCCGAAATTAAATTGGGCGATTCAAGATATCAACGAGTATTCTGCAAAATTAAATACTAGCGCTGGGCAGTTTGTTATCGCACTGGACAATCAGGTGAACATTGACGAGATTACAAAAATGGTTATTAATGCGGCTGGGAGAAAGATTACATTATCGCACGGAGTTATTGATAATAAAAAAGAATCGTGGTTTGACTATGAGTGTTTAGCGGCCCGTAAATCAGTTTTTCGTCTTCTAAATTTATTTCGAAAAACTAATTCAGAAATCGTCAAGTTGCAGTACGTACAAGCCCAAAAGTCGTTTAAAAAATTGTGTAAAAAAAAAGAAAAACGATTATTATGTCAAGTTAGTTAGTAATTTGAGTGAAGCTAAAGATAGTAAAACTTTTTGGAAAGCGGTAAACAGTTTTAAATTGCGGTCTGATAAGATAACAATCTTACCAACAGGCACGATATTACCAACAGGTAATATCGTGCCGAATCTGTGGGTTGATCACTTCAAACACTTACTTAATCCACCGCTGTCGTCGGCTAGTGTGAGTTATGCTCAACCCTTTGTTGTTGATAATTACCTTGATGTGAATTTCACTACTAACGAACTCAAAAAAGTTATTTCGCAAGCAAAGAATAATAAAGCTCCAGGATTAGATAGGGTGCCGTATGAGTTTTTTAAGAATGCCCCGGAAACCTTTTTGGAAAGATTATTAGATGTTTACAATAAAATGTTTGCAGAGGGCAAGGTAGCAAGTAGTTTTAAAACATCAATAATATTTCCATTGCATAAAAAAGGGGATGTAAATCAAGTAGAAAATTACAGGGGTTTGAGTTTTATTAACTGTGTTAGCAAGATGTTTACTAGTTTAATAAGCAATAGATTAAGTCAATGGGTTGCTGATAAACAAATTTTAACTGAATTTCAAGCTGGGTTTAGACATGGTTATTCTACTGTAGATAACATTTTTAATTTGCATGCAATTATTAACTTAAAACTTAATATCCCTAAGGGGAAAGTTTTTGCTTTTTTGTAGATTTCTCATCCGCCTTTGATACTATTGATAGGAGTGCACTGATTTTCAAACTCTCATGTTTGGGTATTTCGACGAAAATATTAACGGTAATTAAAAGTTTGTATGAGGGAACAAGTTCGGGAGTGTGGAGTAGAGAAGGTGTAACGGAGTTTTTTAATACCAATATTGGCCTCAGGCAAGGGTGTAATTTCTCACCTTTAGCTTTCAATTTATTCGTAAACGATATGCCAGAATGTATAGGAGGGGGATTCCAGTTGGGTGGGAAAAAGATTAACATGCTGATGTATGCGGACGACGTTGTTTTTTTGGCGCCTACAGCTACATGCCTACAGATAATGATCTCAAATCTGGAAAAATATTGTGAGAAATGGAACTTAAAAGTTAATTTGGAAAAGTCTAAAATAGTTATTTTCAGAAATGGAGGTAAATTGTGCAAAAATGATAAATGGTGGTATAAAGGTAAACGCGTTGAGGTTGTTAACGAATATAAATATTTGGGTGTTTTATTTACTAGTTCGTTATCTTGGGAAGCCCATTTTAAAGATAAATCTAGAGTAGCTAAGTTGGCAATTCAATCTGTATGGAATAATTTAATAAGATGCAACTCAGTTCCATTAAGTGCCAAGTATGCCTGTTTTAACAATATCATCAGATCAATTCTTTGTTATAGTGCTCAGGTATGGGGTTGTTACGAAAGTTTACATGTAGAATCTGTACAAAAAATGTTTATAAAAAGACTTCTTCGTTTGCCGGGAAACACACCTGATTATGCCCTTTACTTAGAAACCGGGTTAGATAAACTCCATTTATTTACGCTAAGTTTAAATTTAAATTATATTAGTAAAATATTGAACTCTTTCTCCAATGACCGTTTACCAAAAGTTTTATTGAAGGAAATTGTTAATAAAAATGTTGGAGGGAGTTTACCCTGGAAACAATTGGCAGCTAAACATAATTTAGTAATTAATTTAAAAAACATGTTTGAGGAAGAGGGGGAGCGTATTGTTGCACAGCTGACGACGGTGGTGGAGAGGGAGAGGGAACGATGGCGAAGTTGGTGCGAGGGTCAAGCGTTGACGGCGCGTTATCGCGATCAGTATCTGCTTCTCGACCTCGGCCGCGGCGGCAGGACAATGCTCACTGATAACGCCGATCTTGGTCTCGTTTCCTGGGTGATTAAGGCCAGAGCCCAATTAATTGAGTTAAATTACAAGCCATGGCGAGATGTAAATCATTTATGCTCTCTTTGTAATCTTCGAGAAGAGGAAACAATTTTTCATTTCGCTGCTCGGTGTCCTATATTAAAATTCATAAGGTTCCGTTGGTTAGGTAAATATTTTTTGGAGCAACGAGAATATTTGATGTACTTAAATGGGGTGGATTGGGGTTTATTTGGTAAATTTTTAAGGGATGCATGGTATTTCAGGTGGGACCTCATTCAGGAGTTTAATTATTAACTGACGATTTTTTTTTATTTTATAGCAACTATAATCTGAGGAAAACCTTCAAAATAATGTTCCTGATTTTTTAATAGTTCTATTTCGTAAATTCTAGGTGTGATGAAGTTTCAATTAAACTAAATATGTTTTTATTTTTATTATTCTAAAGTGGTAATTCAAATCAGCTGTATTTTAATGTATAGATGCTTTGTTTCCTTTTTATACAGATTGTCAAAGTTAGAAGAAATGGTAGGATTCAGTGGACTGGACTATTAGCCAACCTGACAGACGGTCCATAAAAGACCATTGTCATTAAGTGTTATTTATAATTTTTCTGTTAATTTCTAAATTGTTCTACTGGAATGTACTAGATAATGTACGGAAACAAGACAAGTTGTACAAATAAAGCACTTTTTTAATTTCATTTCATTTCATTTCAATAATTAGATGCGAATTATAGAAACCAACATCGTAATAAAAACCATTAGAATATATGAAACACTTAAAATAATGCAAGTGATTCCATGGCTTTTGTACTTGGATTAGCCACCTGGTCTAATTTAATAGAATAAATAGTTGTACATTATAAATTTCATCATTATGTACATTTTGGAAATCACTAGTAATCTGGCTAGCGAAACTAATCAGATTCTAAAGCTTATGTAGATTTATACATAATTTGTTCATTTATTTATATTAAGTTAATTAGAATTTAAATCTTATATAGATACAAATTTATATAAATAAATTATTTTTAATTTGTCTCAACTGAACTCATAAACTCGAATGAAAATAATTATTTTGCAAAATAAAATATACATGAAATCATTATGCTACAGTATTTTGTTAATACAAAAATAATGACTCACATTTTTAGACCATTCCCTTACTAAACAACACTTTTTATAAGTCTAATAAAACAATAAAACAATGACCATAAATCCACAGTAATTATTATCAAAAAACCAGAGGTTAACCTTTTTTACAGTATTGCTTAATCAAAAGCAGGAAATTAGTCTGTGATAATCAAACGAATTCCACCATCGCTCGATGCAATCATAAAAACAGTAATAATAAAAACAATTACGTATGAAAAAAATATATTCTTCAACAAATATTAACATTCATTGTAGTAATTAATATTAATATTATATTTATATTATTATTGTAGTGTATTAATATTACATCTAAAATATCACTACGAACAGTTTTAAGTACAATCAAAAAGATAAAAGTGCTTCAGTCATAGAAAGAAAAATCAATTATAACAAAACAATAACAGCACTTTCGGAAATTAACACAACAAATACAACACCTCATTACCTTTAAACACAAGAAAAGTCGCTCTCACTCTCCAACATAACCATAACTAACGCGTGTTTCGACTGAGACTGCTCCTGTTTGCGAGGAATAGTGCAACCTAACTGCATTCTGGCGATTCTCTGTTTTGTACTGTAAGCATGGCAAAGCACCATTATTTACATAAGATTCATACCTTCAGGTTAGATAACTTAAATACCATGCTCTGCCACTTTTTTAATATCATCGTATTTCGTGAAACAGACGTATTTACGTGTGTTACGTATAGTAGTAAGGTAATGTTGATATACCATGTCATCTAGACTGAACCTTTTTCTCTGTGTTGTGACCGTTATTTCCCTAAATTGTTAAATTTCCTTACGATGCCCAGAATAGTTAAGGTGCTGGGTTAAGACCTAGGGGTCGATTCAAAACCTCCGATCTTAACTGGGGAAAAACACGGTAACACGAATTATAGTTTTTAGGAGAAGGCTCAGATAAGGTTCGCACTAGACACTTAGTCTTGCATAAGCCTTATATCATCATAGACAACTCCTACGGTCCTGACTCGATTCTAGCAATTTCGAGCAGAAAACGCTCCACTAACCGCACCACGTACTCGGCTTCGATAGATTTTCCTCACTCGATTCCCTTCCCTAACCTCGATCGGCTGGCCTGAGGGTCAGAGTAGCGACTCTGGGTCTCAAAGGCCTGACTAAGACACGAAGTGACCAAAGAACGCTTTAACACAGTTTCGAGTACTTTCTAGTAACGGGCCTGAGGGTCAGAGTAGCGACTCTTGGTTTCAAAGGCCTAACTAGGACGCAAAGTGACCAAACTACGCTATAACACAGTTTCGAGTACTTTCGAGTAACGGGCCTGAGGGTCAGAGTAGCGACTCTGGGTCTCAAAGGCCTAACTAGGACGCAAAGTGACCAAAGAACGCTCTAACACCGATTCGAGTACTTTCGAGTAACGGGCCTGAGGGTCAGAGTAGCGCCTCTGGGTCTCAAGGGCCTAGTTGTGCCGACGTTGGTGCTATGCCTCTGTTCCCCCAAAACCTCACTACTAACACTTTTCAGCCAATTACCACTCTCAATGCGGGTGTCAGAGTATGTCCTCTGGTTCCCAATTTACCACTACTATTCGAATTCGTTAAACGCAAAATATTATACTGTTATCATCAAATCAAAGCTTCTATAAGAGCGGCAAACGTAGATTCTGACTATTACACAGGTGGTCACTTACTTCTGGGGTGGGAAAGGCCCGGTGATGACCCACCGCTTTCACTTTTGAACAAAGTCGTATCTCGAATCTACTTTGCCAAATATTTCCAAACCAACATTTATTTAATTATTTAAGTGTGGAAGATAAATGGGGGTAATTTTTTACCGTTACAATGTAAACTACGCAGTTGAAACCTCCTCCTGTAGGCGTGCTGGTTAATTGTGGGGTATCAATTTTTGTTTTAACAATGAAGATTATTTTCAATATTACAGCTAGTGATTACTATTTTTTTAAGTGTATTTCAAATTAATTTCTCTGGAGTAATACATTATTTACTAACAAATAACATTCGTAAGATCTTTTGCTGATATATATATACAGGGTGTCCAACTTAACTGTGCCACCATTGCTATCTCAGAAACTATTGGATCTAGAGAAAACTTTAAATGGGGGACTTCACCTACTTTTTTAAGATATTTAAAAATATGAATTCCATTTTCTCCTGAATGGCCGCCATTTTCCAATATAGCGGACGACTTTAATTTTTCTTATGGAACACCCTGTATTTTATCACCCTGGCATATTTGAATTCTACGCTTAATTCGAAGAACTTTTTACTCTTGGACATTTTTTCCTAAACCCAATGGTTAAGGAGATATAAGCAGTTAAAGTTTGATGTTTCCCCATTTGAAATGCATTGTGTCCATTTTAACTGTGCCATCCCATGCAATCCTTATGGAGTATAAAAATATTCAAAATTATTCATTTCCATGAGTGAATCTCGACTAAAAACTACTTATATGATTGAATCTAAACTAAAATCACATTTTAAAGCACTTTTCTTCTCTGGTATGTTCAAATTGCCCCAACCGTTATTGATATGACCGTGACTGAGTACCAAACAATAACGCAATGCATTTCTTATGGGGAAAAATCAAACTTTAACTGCTTATATATCCTTAACCATTGAGTTTAGGAAAAAATTTCAAAGAATAAAAAGTTCTTAAAATTAAGTGTAGAATCCAAATACGCCATAAAATACAGGGTGTTCCATAGGAAAAATCAAAGTTGTCTGCCATATTGGAAAATGGCGGTCATTTATAGAAGAAAATGGAATTCATATTTTTAAATGTCTTTAAAAAGTAGGTGAAGTTCCCCGTTTAAAGTCTTCTCTAAATCCAATAGTTTTTGAGATAGCAATGGTGGCACAGTTAAGTTGGACACCCTGTATATATATATATATATATATATATATATATATATATATATATATATATATATATATTAGGGTGGTCCTTAAAGACGGGTTAAGATTTTTTTTATAATTTATCTTGGGGCACCCATTTATTTTGTTCTACTATATAAAAGATAATTTCTGTAATTTTTTGGGATTTTTAAACTTATTTTCAGGGGTCGCTACCAACACATGAAATTTTTAAGGATGGAATGAAAAAATTGTGAAGTAATAAACTCAAGCCTGTAGGAATAAACAAAAATTTAATGAGAAATAACAAAAGAAAACATATTATTACAGTGTGCTCCGAGTGGTTATAGATAAAAAAATATGAATATTATAATTTTAATATGTTACTTTAAGATAGTAAAGTTGATTTCTTTGAGTCAGGATATTTTCTTCTGTATTCCTTCACCAAAAGTAGTAGGTACTGTTTCTGATCTTCATCTTTCGTATGTAGTTTGTTGTAATCTTCCATTAGTGCAACTCCACGTTCGGCAACATCATTGACAACTTTAAGCGAAGAGTCTATTTCCTTGCTTTTCTTGTACGATTCATTTTGACTCCATTCACTTATATCTGTTTGTAAAAAGTCTGTCGGTAAATCTAGGATTTTAAAGAATCGTAGTGTGTTGCTCGTAACAAAGTCTTGCAGTTCTTTGTTGTAAATTGCAGCTGGATGAATGAGGGCTCGTTTCATTGGTTCGTCATTTTCTTCATTCTTTAAAGAATCCATCATTTTTCTCTTGGTTTCTTCAGGGACGTTTTGGTCAAAAAATGCAAGCGCAACCAGTTCCTCTGATAAATACCACAAATGCCGGAGGATTTTTTTCATTGCACATTTTGATATTTCCTCGTTAACAGCTTCATAATCATTTAAATTTTTCAAAAGCTGTAGGTCATTTCTGGGAGCGCTACATGCTTACGGTGCTTGAAACCAGCTGTCAATATAAACCTTAACAACAAATGAACAGAACAAATATTTCTGATACCTGCCTCTTCTCGTTTTGACAAGGCAAACTGTTCTCTAAATAAGTATATCTTGAGCGAATAGATAGCCTTTGCCATCCATCGGGCTCGATGTAATCCCCCAGGCATTTTAAAACAGATACCCCTTTCTGGTACTCCACCAAGAAATATTATTGAAAGCTCTCAGAGTTCCTTATAATCATCCCGTGGTTGATACTTCTCCAGCTGTTTCTTAGCAAACTCGATAATATTAGGCGCTGCCTGTGTTACACTTTTGTGAACTAAGTCATCAGATAGGGCAGTTTTAAAATTACTATGATCAATAGATTTACAAAACCCCTTAAATCGCTTAAACATGAGTATCTCAGGTCCCGATGAAACTCCTATTGATTTAACAACCACAGCTTCTAACATAATCTCAAGAACATGGTGACGGCATGCTAACCAGAGCATTTCTTTTTCCATTTTTTGCTGTAAAAGGATGCATGCTCCATTATGAATCCCACTATTAACAGATGTTGTGTCAAAGCTCATACATTTTACTTGATCTGTGATTCCCCAAGACTCTAATGTTTCATTTACAGCACAAGCTATATGTTCCCCTGTTCCAGATTGTTGTTTTGGAACAGCGAGTAATTGTTCAACACCTTTTCCTGACACAATTATGGGCAATCTATCTATTTTTTCACTGCCAGAAATGTCTTCCAAAATTTTACCATCCCAGTGAACAGTTAAAGGTACATCTGATGAAAACTCTCTTTTTAGATCTCGAGCCCTCTCCTGCCTATTCTTAATTCTAAGGCGCCGTATAGAAGATTTGTTCACATTGTACTCAGTAGGGTCACATCCTACACTCTTTAAAGTGTTAGTCAATACAATAGCCGCTTTTCTGTCACTTAATTTTGCAATATCAAGGCTTGCTGCTACATTACTGTCCAATATAGTTTTTCTACCTCTTTTCCTGGGAGGTGAGTTGCGAGTTGTTTCAAGACAAACAAAATCGTTTTCGCTATCAGAGGAACTACTCTCATCTTCATCCTCATTGGGAGGTATAGGAATTTTTTCAAAAAGCAATCTTTTATTCTCCTCTTCACGTTTTTTCATTTTTTCAAACCGTTCGTTTTTTTCAAAGGACTTTATTTCCTTTCTTACAAAATGTTTATCTACACTTCCCATTTTACCAGGTCTACCTTTTTGTCTTTGAGCGATTAAAAAATCTTTATCTTCTTGAATGGAAATCATGTTAAGGGCGTTTGCATGAGCAATATCAAAAAGGTCTTCCAACCCCATCCTCCAGTCATTTCCCGTTTTAATTAAAGCCTCTGAGCGCTTGGTATTATTTTCCTTATTCTTTTTTAACTTTTGCCACTCATCGAATAATCCTAAAATGTTTTCAACTACATGTTTTTTAAACGAGTTGGAATCTTAGCTTTTTCCTAGATAAGAAGCACGTCACTTGCTGCACAGTGAGCGGACTCCTTAATAGTTAGGTTTAATTCATTTTTATAATGAAAAAACAGGCTCAAAACTTCCTTTTTAGATGGTAACTTTGTTTGGTTTAGTGATTTTGACATTTGTCCAACCAACCAAATATCTGTAGATGTTCTCGTCACAACAGAACCTTTACTACTGGATGCCATACTTAAATATTTTGAGACAGTAAAGATAATGTGGATTTAGCAGTCTTGTAAGCTAACAAGAAATAATAATCATTGATTACTTACATTAAATTAAATTCACACTTAACCCACTGTATCTCAAACAACAAGTCCCGCACGACATCTTTCACTGTATATTATTACTAATAAAAACTAAAATTTTAATTTCCAAATTCACTAGACGTATTTTATCTAAAACCACTGTTAAAAGTTCACACAAATGTACAAGCATAAACGATAAACACTCTTTACTGCACAGTGTCCAACAAGAAACTAGGAAATTCAAGCTGGTCTCTGCATGTTAATGCGCATGTTGGAACATGCATCACTCCTGTCTGAACGTGACTTCTGGGTGTACCCTGTACTTATCAAAGGATGATAAATAAAGTTGTTTTTATTTAAAAAAGTTTATTATTCTGATTTCCAAGCCAGTTTGATTTGATTTTTGTTTAATTACATTTAATGTATTATGAGAAACTGTGTCATACAAAATTTGACTATAATTCCAAAGTTTAAAGCTTGGTAGCGACCCCTAAAACATTTTTTAAAAATCTGAAAAAATTATTCCTGTCTTATTTTAAATCAAGGAACAAAATTAGAGGGTGCCCCCTAAAAACAATTAATCTCGGTTTTTAAGGACCACCCTAATATACTTATATATATATATATATATATATACCTATAAAAACACTCCAATTCTGACCGTTTTCATATGAAAACGCGCCAATTCTGACCCTGAGCCCTACAATCCTGACCCTGTTGTACAATTCTGACCCACACAGCCGGACAGACCGGCAGGACTCACTACGGCAACCGCGACGCGCCAGTGTATGTCTTGCTTTGTTTACACACTCCTCTATGCTTCTAAAAATTATCTCTACGGCAAACCTTATATGTTTATAATCTGCATAAATGGAGGAATCTAACAGTGTAAATACGTTTAATGTAAGACTTATAAAAAACTATTTATAAAGAAAAACTTAACTGTATTGTCATTATTGGGACTTGAAAAAGTTAGTCGGCTACTACTTTTTTTATTTTTTGGTCAGGTGAGTTTCGTCTGCACGAAAGTTGTAGCTAATGAAATAAACTTCACACTTTGTACTAAAACTTTATTTCTAACGCGTCTAGTTTTCCCAGTATCTCAGGTTGAACAGAGGAGAGCAGTCGCGACGCGGCTGCCGCTACACCCGACCCGCCATTGGGTCTAGCATAATGAATTCCATGTATATCGTAATTATTTACGATTGTCCACTACGTCTAAAAATAACTGATGCATTAGAGCAAACTAAAGTTAATTTATTTCATATTTGCAATCAAAAAGTACAATTATAAATTTTGAATACAAATTAACTACAAACAATTAGTTTACAACAGTTTGATTCAAAAGCTTTTGTTGCTTTTGTTTTCAAATGTCTATTTAATTTATTAGTTTTAATTTTACGTTTTCTTTAGATTTCTTGGAGTTTTTCTCGGTGGCAGTTAATTTTAAAACAAGAGATTATAAAAAAACAAGGCAGAATATGATTTATTGCTGCTTAAAAAATGGCTGGATCAAAACATTCTGTCCCTAAATGTTTCAAAAACAAAATTCATGCCAATTTCATTGCGTAAAAGAACTGATTATCAACTTAATGATCTAGCAATTCATGTCTGAGAAAACCATTTGAATAACACTTGTTCTTGCAGCCATATTGAAAAAGTCTCTTCATATAAATATTTAGGAATAACTACGCTCAATCTGATATACACAATCATATATTTAATTTCGTAAGGCGATTCTTTGCGTCAAAATTGTGAACGTGTGGTAAGTCGTAGAAAGATGGGAGAGGGCTCAAATTAAAGGTCTCTATTCCGAGATGGCGGGAAAAATACTGAAATTGCTTGAAATTCACCAGAAAACGAGAAATAACGTAAAATATCTGCCATTTAAAAAGCATTGGGATCTAAAAACGTCTGTTTTGTTGACATTCAAACATGTGGTGCTGATGCTTGATTCAAAGCCATATGATAGATGTTGACTATGGGGTTTTTTTCAAAAGGCAGCTAACTATGTTCAATGTAGGCCTACTATAACAAATAAATATTTTAATTTTAAGATTTCAGACTTTATAATTACGCGTTTGAGTATATATTTACAATATAAAATTATAAAGAGTTAAGTGTTTCTTTTACGTTATAACGATGCCGATTTAATGCCAAATGATCGATATAAATATATTATGTAAGCGAAATTTTTGCGCCGAAATTATGGGCATTTGGCAAGTCACAGGCCTTGCACTTGCAAGATAATGGGAAAGGGCTCAAATAGAAGGTCTTGGTGCCAGGGACTGAGGAAAAATACAAAAATGTCTTTAATTTTATCAAGAAATAAGATATTACGTTAAATATCTGCCATTTAAAATCATTGTAATCTAAAAACGTCTAACAGTGTAGATCAGCTGAGTGTAACATCAGCTTTAAATTTGATTCCACCAAAAAGGTTCACCTTTAAATTTGGCCAATCAAAAGTATATTCAATCTTGAATCTACCAAGACAAAGCAGTATTTATTCACGGGCAACCATAAAAAAAGTGTTGAACGCAGGGTACCAGAGGTGGAGTGTGGAGTCGTTAACGGGAGGCCATTTTCGGATTTAATCCTTATTTATTTATTTATTTGCTTAGTGTGTACAATGTAGCCTCAAACGGAGAATTCCATAACAAGTACCCTTTAACTATCCAATATAATATTCTTTTGAACTAGGTGGAGGCTATAGACATTTGTTTACATTTTTGAGTTAACTTAAATGTCACGACTTTCTTTGGCAAATAAATTAAGTTTCACAGTCTGTGGTTAACCTTAAGAATTGTTTTAAACCATGTCCATATTTTTAATAATTGTAAACGATGTGAACTGAGTTGTTTTGAGAACGACATCCATAGCGCCATTGTTTCAAAAATTTAGCCGTTTACTACTGAAGTAGGCTAACGCCCTTTCTTAAAATTCTGATACGCACTAGCAAATGTCAAAGTATAATTAACATTTCACTTTACACATTTAATTCCGCCAAACAGTTACCGAGTTGTGAGTGTGAAGGAAACATTAAATATATATTTTATTAAGCATTTGTATTTTATTTATAGGGGCTTTTGCCCCTACAAGCCACTAGTTTGTATTAAAATGAAACTGCATGCAACGTTTAATTCCGGCCACTCAATGTTATCATATATTTAATTTCACCATAAACTAAAAATAAGTTTCCACTTTTTTTATTCCTTAATTTTTATTTGGTCTCTACGCCCAAAGGCTATACGCCCATGTAGACTCTTCCTATATAATTTAAGTTGTGAAATTGTATTTATTTATAATATTTTTTGGGAAACAAAGTATATTTCATTTCATTTTACATTTATAATAAATTTTCATTACAATTTGTACAATCAGAAATTTCTTTAGTCAATGAGATTTGGATTGGTTTGATCAAAGCTCTCTAAATTTGGTTCATTTGAACTTGAGATTTAATGACAGTGGTTTTTTTGTGATAACAGTTTTGCCCTTTCTATGGCTAATTCTAGTTATTTATTTTAACAAAGCTCGGCCTCCAGGTTAAAAGGGTAAAACTTCCATGCATGCAATCTGCACTTATCTTGACCGAGCCTGAGGAAATGAAGATTAACTACCATTTTTTACCCTTTTGGTCTAGTAGGGGACCAAGCTTAGAAACATTGTGTTAACTGTTACTATGGGGACTGAACATTGCTTATTGAAGGCACCTCGATGTACTCGGGGACTGATCTCTGGGAAATGATGAAAAAATTACGAGATATTGTAGTAGGAGAGATATAAAGCTAGGACAAACGAAGAGCAATCTCATAAAGAAGGCTGTACATTGCCTATTTAATATAACAAATTCTGCTTGGAGTCAGCTTTGGGAAATGAGGTCAACACTGAAGGGATATTATGGAAGGTGGCCAAACTTAAAAAAATGTGGGTTCTACGCATTTGTGATGAAGCAATACGTAAATGAACATTGCTTATTTAAGGTAACTCATTCTTCCTGGGGGGTTTTCCGATATCATAAAAAATACTAGAATACTTCGCGTCTGGTTTTAAACTGTGGGATTTAGTCCAGTAAATCTACGCAAAAAAACACCCTTAACCTTCTTCTTAATATTATAAATTGAAAAATGATATTACAAAATGGATTGCGGCATTCGTTTCGGCATCAAAAATTATTTGAAAATTATAGGTCACAAGACCAACTTTTCATTTGAAATAACTTAGCTCGTTTTAAAATGGCGGATCTAAGATGGATGGCGCCCTAAAATGCTTAGCACGCCAGAATCACATGAAAATGACTCCACAATGACTGCTGGTGGTTAATTGTCTTTATATAGCTTCTCATTCTGAGATTATGGACTTATCTTTGCGATGCATAATATTACAATGAGTCAAACATTTTTTAACCCTAATATCTTAAGAATGGAATAATACTTTTGAAAACAGATTGCGGTATTGAAACCAGTGTAAAAATCTAGTTTAATGATGGGTCACGACACCACCTTTACAACTGAGAGAAATAATTTGCATCCCAGATGGCGGATCCAAGATGGCGGCTGAAAATGATCAACCAATCAAAATAAAGTGCTATAACCCTAACAGTTATTTGTGTTGTTCATAAGTTTTTAAGTTAAAAATGCAGTGTAAATATTTTTTATGATTTTCGTATTTACCGCCATTTTGAAAACTAATTTTAGGGTTTTTTCTATAGTTTGATTTTTTCTTATTATGGATATGTTAAAAATCATACTTTTCCAAACTTATCCCTATTAAAAGCGCTCGTGTTGCAATTTGTTCTAGGTTAAGGGAGTTCTTTGCGTTGATTTACTAGACTATATACATGTATACATATTACACCAAAACAGTTTTAAAAAATATATAAAAATGATATAGCTCACCCTAACCTTGTCCGATTTTAATGATCAATGGCTCAAATGAAAGCTGATGGCTCACTGAGTGATTTAAAACCATCAAACCTACATGCCTTAATCAAAACTGGAGATACCCGTCCTTAACTAAATTCAAAATTCGAAAAAACATTATATTGATTAAAGGTCCATTACTCGCATCAAACTCAACCGATTTGAATGGTTAAGAGCTTAAATTAAAGACAGTAATGTATTGAGTTTCCATGTGGCTGACTCTCCGCTAAATTTTGAGAGATAGGTCTTTAAGTAATGACAAACTGACAAACTACGAAACTTTGAAGAATTTTAGTTGGATTATAATAAGAATAAGAATAATAATCTTTATTGTCATAAAACATTCTTTTACAACTAGCAAAGCTAGTACAGAACAGATGACATTGTCAGTATTTTTATCTAGCCTAAAACAATTGAAATAAAAACATAGAGAAAAGAAAACAATTTATAAAAACAACAAAACAAACTATTTACATTTTATTTTCAAACTTATCATTTAAAAAAGAATCAACCGAATAATACATTTTTTCAATCAAAAAATCTCTTAAGCTATTTCTAAAACTGTTTTCCTTAATTACCTGTTTTAACTTGGTCACAGAGGTGACTTGGTGGGCAGTCTATTAAAAAATGTCATTCCCATATATTGTGGTGTCTTTTCAGATAACGTCAGACGATGTCTTGGATACTGGAAATTTGTTTGAAATCTCGTGCCATAATGATGTCTATGTTGAGTTTTACTTAGATTTTCTAAATTATTTTTAACAAACATCAGGTATCTTAAAATATAAAGGTCGGGAATAGTTAGTATACCAAATTCTTTAAAAAACGGTTTACAAGATTTTCTTTTTGAAGAAAATGTCATAAGACGGATATATTTTTTTTGCATTTTGAAAATTTTATTTGCATAAGATGACATTTCCCAGAACTCAATTCCATAGTTTATAACTGGGTAAAAAAGCCCGTAATATAGCATAATATACCATTACATCTCGAAGAACGATCATTTGGAAACAAATGGAGTTTAATTTCTTACATATTTTACTAACAAAAGTTTTCCAACTAAGATTTCAATCAATCACTATCCCCAAAAAGTTATGGATCATAATTGATTTCCACTAGTCAGATTTCGATTAGCGATAATTCATATGAAAGCTTATACTTTACCGAGTAATTTGAGACCAGAGCGAACTTTGTAACTCATTTCAATCCTGAGATATGAATCTTTAACAAAAAAAACTAATTTAAAAAAATCAATTTTCATATCGCATTCAGCTTTATAACTTGTTTCACAATCGTCCGATTTTAGTGATAAATAGCTCAAATAAAAGCCAATAAATCACTGAGTATCTTAAGGCCAAAACGAACTGACAGTCTTGATTGGTTCTGGAGATACAGTATAAGAAAAATAGTCATAAAAATGTTATTATTTCTGTAACACCCATTAGAAATGTACAAGGAAGGATTTTGTTTTGAGCATACTTTAAAAAGGAATCGATATTTTTTAAAACGGACGTCAGCATTAAAATCAGTGAAAAACTCCACTCCTAAATGATGTGTCACACGACCACTTTTATATTTGAATATAATATTATAAATCCAATATGGCGGATCAAAGATGGCGGCCAAAGATTTTTTCCTTACGAAAATACACGAGTAGCCACTCAAAAATTATTGGCGGTGGTCCCAACTCAGTATCTTATTAAATGTTGATAAGAAATGCAGCCGTGAGGCTTGTTTTAAAAACTTTCCAATGTTAAAATAGCCACCATTTTGAAACGTGATTTTAAGGACTTTACCGTGGACCAATTTCGTCCGATTTTGAATATGTTAATAAACACATTTTTTTAGCAGTATACTGTCAAAAACGCTCGTGTTGCAATTTGTTCAAGGTTAAACAGTATTTTTAATGTACTATTTCAGCTAATTGACATTTTGAGCTAAAATAACTTGGAATGTAAAAAAATTCAAATATATTTTACGAACCTAGTATCGAATTTATTTTTCTTCAAGACGCAATAAAATTATTTTTACTCATTTAATTGCCGTAATTAGATCCCGCTTGAACTACTAAACGCGCAAAATAACCGACCTGAATACCTAAATAACACGACAAATATATAAGCCCTGACCAAGCACGCACGGCGCGTTTGCGTTACTACTACTACGCGCTGATCACCGACCCCGCGGAGGAATAGTTACGACATTCATCACTGTTTAGGGCCTTAAATGAATGAGCGACGACATTATACGAGTATGAGCCTCTGGTTATATTATTGACATTAAAATTGAAAACGAGTACTTTAAATGCTAGTGAAGACCATCATTTTAGAAGAACTGGTTATTTACTACATGTTACTACTCTTTCCCATTGTCATTGCGGAGTAATGTTAGTACGTATCTCTCACGCGAGGGCAACACCGAAATAAAAGGAATCTTTATTCACTCGATTGGTGTTATTGAAACGCTGTGAGTTGAAATTCGCGCTATATGCGCGCGGCGCGGCGGTTAGGCCGGTGGGACTAAGGTCGCCGCTTCAATACATCAAACACATCTACCCTAGCCTGGCGAGATGTACCGTTGACACAGTTGGCGATGTCTCAAGGTCAGAGACCCTAAACCCCACCCACCACTCGCCGTGACTGTATTTATTTATTTATTTATTTATTGAGCTCAATTGTCATTTTCATGGTTGGGTTTGTTGGGATAGTATAAAAAGGTTAAAAACTAAATAAAATGTTTATTTTATGAACTATGATTTGTTCTTCATGTGCGAAATAGTCTTCAATGTTATAATAACATTTTTCTTCAAGTAAAATTTATTAAACTTCTTTTGAATTTGGAAATGTCATTAATTTTCTTGATGTTTTATGGTAAATGATTATAGATTTTTATTGGCATGTATTATTCTGGACCTTTTTAATAAAACAATATGTTTTACATGTCGGTAAGTTGCTTTGGTTTTTATTTCTTGTAGGCCTATTGTAGTTTTGGGTGTTTATTTGTAGTGGAAATTGTGATTTATTCTTCTGGACAAAACAGGCATGCACTTTGCAGTATATGTACATTGATGCAAGAGTTAAAATTTTATGTTGTTTTTAAGAGAGGACGACATGAATTTATTTTAGGAATCTTAAAAAGTGTTCGTAAGGCTTTTTTCTGGAGATTAAATATTTTTTTATTTGTTATTGAGACACCAGAACATAAGGCCATATGAAATTTGAGATCCGATGCAGGGATGGTAATTAGTAACGTTGATTGAGCAACATCTTAATAAAGTCTTAATGATAAATATTCCACTGCTTACCTTCTTACAGAGGTGTTCTATACAGTGTGTAGAAAAAAAGTCCCGAAACGGCTAAATATTTTTTGAACAGAATTGGTTTGAGAAATAACACTTTACACATTCACTCCTATGTAAAAAAAATACTTTCTGAGGTACTTATTGACTCTTGGCCCCCGGTGGGGGGTGGCCCACAGGAGTCGGCACAAAATCCTAAATGTAAGCATGTGTCGATATGCACATCATTTTAAAGGGCTAATCAAATCAAATCAAATCAAAATCAAATTTCCAAGAAAATACTAACAAAAAATACACTTATACATCACAGGAAAAAAAATTCTCACATAGGTCATATAAAAGACCTGTGCGTGAGAGTGTTCTTATCTCAAAGAAAATAGTCTCTTACACAAAGTAGAAAATAAATTTGACTAGAAAAATGAAAAAAAATAAAGAATATACTATAATTAAAAAGATTAAATTAAATAGGATAGACAGCTACTTAAAAAAAAAGTACTCAACACTATATCAAGCAAACAGTTTTAGTTTTAACTAAGAGGAATTGCCTTGCAAAAATATCTAGAGATAGTCATATTCACAAATAAAAATAAATAAAAGGATGCATTTTTTAAATGATGGAACGAAAAATATAATAAGAAAATTTAAAAAAATAATAACTACAAGCAGAACTATGGGGAAGCCAAATAAGGGCAGACAAGCGGAGGCATGGTTAGGTCATCAAGTATGTTCTTGAGTAGTAGTACAGTTGATGTTAAATCAAGTATTCAGATCGTATGAGGGATTCAGCACTCTCAGGACCTGCCTCCAACAGCCAGTCAGAGATGCGCTTTTTATAGACATCAGTAGATGCCTGGGCATTCCTTAACTCAGGGGGGATGTTTCTGAAGAGAAAGTTTGCAATAATCAAGTAGAGTTCAATGCCGCAAACCGCACTTCAAAAGGTCCATTCATTACAAAATGGCGGCTAATCAAAAATCTAAAGGAAACACAGTGTTCGCTCAAAGATTGTTTAAAAATTGTTGACAGACTATGTCTGAAAGATTTAAACTCCGGAATACTATGTCAGACCTAAAATCCTATCTTTCAGGGTGCCGTAGAGGATATTAGCTTCAAGGGGGATGGCCCATAAGGAGTCGGTACAAAATCTTAAATGTAAGCACAGGTCGATATGCACATAATTTGAAAGAGCTAATCAAGTAGAGATCAATGCCGCAAACCGCACTTCAAAAGGTTAATTTCTTACAAAATAGCGGCTGATTCAAGTTTTCAACAAAAGATCATAGGCTTAGGTTTGTTGGGGGGGGAGGGGTGGAATTACAGTTCAATAAATCATATTGCGTATCAAACCTAAGCCTTTGTTATTTTGTTGAAATCTTAAATCACCCGCTATTTTTCAACCAATAATCCTTTTGAAATGCGGTTTGCGGCATTGAATTTTATTTGATTAGAATTTAAAAATGATGTGCATATTATGAACCCATGCTTACATTTAAGATTTTGTACCGACTCCTCGTGGGCCGTCCCCCTTTGGAGCTAACATCCTTTTCGGCGCCCTGAAAGATAGGCTTTTAGGTCTGACATTCAATCCCGGAGTTTGGATTCTCCAGACATAGGCTGTGAACAATTTTTTAGTTGATATTTAGGCGAACCCTTTATAATTCTATTAGATTTTTGATCAGCCGCCATTTTGTAACGAATGCATGTTTTGAAGTGCGGTTTGCGGCATTGAACTCTGATTGAAAAACCCTTTAAAATGATTCGCATATCAACCTATGCTTACATTTAAGATTTTGTACCTACTCCTTGTAGGCCGTCCACCACCGGGGCCAAAGAGTCAGTAAACACCTTAGAAAGTAGTTTTTTTTACATAGGAGTGAATGTGCAAAGATTGATTTCTCAAACCTATTCAGTTCAAAAATTACTAAGCCGTCCCCCGGACAAAAAATAAGTAAGTTAAATGTATAAAAAAGTGTCCAGAGACATCCAGAGAATACAACAACACGTATCATGCTAATCAAGAAATTATAAAAAAAGTCTCGACTTTTTTTACACACTGGTATGTATGTCCCAGGATAAATTATTTGATATTGTGTGTCCAAGAAATTTCACATTGCTGCGTGAAGAAACAATAGTTTCATCTAACATCAAGTGGATGTCTCCTGATAAATCCTTGTTGAATGTCATACATTTTGTTTTAGTATTATTTATATGATACCTTTGGCCTTTTTAAGATCAAAACATACAAATTAACATTCATAACGAAAGATCATCAACCTTTATATGAGGACAAATCCTAGAATATTATGACTTTTTGACGGTTGTCCAAGTTTTTGTGTTTGGCTAAAACTTGTCCAATTGTAAATTTAATGGCTGAAATGAAAGCTGGTAATACATTGAAAGTCTGTAGACCAGGATTGACAAAATAATAAGATGTATCGAAAAAATCTAATAAAACCACAATTACAGAAATCGGTGGAGTACAAGAGACGAACGGATTCGAGGAGGTAAAACCGATAAATTTCAAAATACAAGATTAAGGTGCTGCTATACGTGACATAGACATCACGTCACGTCACGTCGCGTCGCGTCTATTTTCGATGTGAATGAAACCCGTGTAACCAAATGGAACCGGCTGTACATACACGTCGCGTCACGTCACGTCACGGCACGGCCCGACTCGAATGGTCTGAAGAGCATACGCATACACGGCCGAATCGGCCGAATTGGGTCTTCATAAAGGATACCTGAATATGTACTCATCCTCTCAGCGCATAATTCCCCCACTAAAAGTCAGATTTTGTTCTCTACTTTATTTATCTGCCGAAGTTTATCACTGTACAACTATTAACAGTGAAGTTAACAGAACGTTGGAAATAAATTAATAACGGGTTGGCATCTCGAACAGCATAAAAATCGGGTGAAGATTCCTTCCTTTCGCGCCCTCTCCTCTGTCTATTGTTACCCGGGGTTGAATGGACGGCGAGAGTCGGTTTCTCTGTCACTCCATCTGGACAAGGCCACGTCCAGACAGGCCACCCTGCGCAAGACAGGGGCCACCCTAGGACGATTTATAACTGGATCGTTCTTTCAACAGGCGAAAAAACGTGCCAGTCCTCGAGGCCGTTGGGTTGCAGAATGGCAGAAGCTGGCCGCCGCGCGGCGCGACAGGCATTATATCAATAATAAACAGACAGTTAATCTGCTGTTAACCATTTGTTTAATCATCATTTTGGTGTGCAGATTTTGGACTATATGTTAAAACCTAGATTCATTTAAAGGTATAACATTCTAAGGAATATCACACTAAAAATTATATATCTTACATGAAACGCAGGCAGAACGCCGTTTTGCGTTTAATCAAAGCAATGTTCTAGACAAGGGACATAAGTTTTATTTTAAATTTTTGTGTGCGACTGACAACGCTATATAAATCCGAATGAATTTGCCTTTGATCGAAAACCAAAAGTGTGATTGGTTTGACATAAATTAATTAAATATAAACCATTTTATCTTTAACCAAAGTTTCGATTTGCGCGCTGCGAGTTCAACTGCTTTGCAATTGCAGCAAACTTACCTCATTGGAGAGGTTCATAAGACAGTTTACTATCAACCCGATTATTATTAATACTTTTTACTGCTTTAAATTAGTTATCAACAATGGAAAGTTGAGGAAATGGAAGTAAGATTAAAAACAACTATAACCTCTTTACTTTTGATTCATACATGTCTGAATGAAATTAACTTATTATAGTTCGTGTGGTTAGCGTAAAAACCTTGCACTTTTTGATACAGCTTAGCCACTTGGTATGTGTATACCGGGTGTTCAAAAAGTCCCGGATCGGCTTCGTAATTTTTTTATTGTTAAATATTGGCCTACGAAACTTAGAACATGTCTCTTGGACACAAAATACTATTTTAGCAAGTATTCAGTGACCCCCTACCCCCTCAGGGGGACGGCCCACGAGGAGTCAGAAGAAAATCTTAAATGTAAGCATAGGTTGATATGTACATCAAATCAAAGCTCTTTTTGAGTAGAATACAATGCCGCAAATCCGATCTCAATCGGATCACCGAATCCAAATTGGCGCCAGTTTAAACTTTTCTCAACTGCAATTTTTAACACCCTTTAAAATTAGATTTCAGACATTCTAAGCGTCCTTTCGTGATGCGGTTTGCGGCATTTTGTTGAGAATTTCATGCCCTTTAAAATTATGTACAGCACTACCTTTGCCGGTCATCATCCATGCAAGACATCCTTTAAGGTACCGTCCCTCATGGAAGTGGTTTATGCCATAGGCTGTGCATAGGTCGATATGTATATCATTTTAAAGGGGTGATAAAACAAAATTTAATTCGGTGCAAGCGTGGCTGGTGCTAACCACACGTATTAGAGAGAGCTAAGCCGAATCCCTTCAATTAAAAAAGCATAATAATTATGAAAATTATTTTTTTAAAGTCTTGAAAATGTTTAACAACAATATCGTAAAGATATAAAACAAAAATATCTAAAATAATAGTATATTTCATTACAAGGACCTAAAGTGACGCTTTTCGTACAAGGTCAAGTTTTACAACCGAGGCTGTAAGCCGAGGTTGAAAAATTACCGAGTAACGAAAAGCAGCTTTAGGTCCGTGTGATGAACTATATTTTTCGTCATATTGCTCAATACAATACGCACGGAAAAAACTCTATGGTTGATTTTACAATATTTTTAAGGTTAACCTTATTTTCAAC
The DNA here is from genome assembly GCA_035578135.1 of Flexamia atlantica. NCBI lineage: Eukaryota > Metazoa > Arthropoda > Insecta > Hemiptera > Cicadellidae > Flexamia > Flexamia atlantica. Next base: position 38,669 of record JAQJVK010000033.1, read on the forward strand.
CTTACTAAAGTTATTTGTACAATAACAATGAAATATCTGTACATGTTACCACAAAGTTACGGTTGTTTTTACACATTCCTTAAAGTTAATTTAATAAGGTAATAAGTACCGTAATAAGGTAATGACTACTGAAGAATGAAATTGTGGTATTGATAACCAAAAACTTAAGGTTGTTTTTACAAATTCCATGATATTAATGGAAAGTAATATAGTAATTACCATTTTATTTGTACGTTCTAGTATAGACTACTTTAAGCTTGAAAAATTAATTACGAAGACTTAAAATGGTTTATAATAAATTTCATTATTGATTCATTAGTAATACCTATTCAATTCATCACCAGGAGCGAAGGTGACTCTTTTCAGTGTTGCAATCGTGTTTTATGATTCACGTTTGTAGCAACGATTTCGTTCCACACAATGCGACGGAATTATACCATAATTATTAAATAACCAAATTTATCTTTAATGACATAAATACTCTTTTTTTCTATACCACGCCGGACGAAGTCACGTCACACCGGCTCCAAAAGATGCGCCGGTACGGCATCACGGGTAATATAACCACTGAGCTCTATGTTACGTCTGGAAACACTACTCTCTGAAAATCAAATGTAAGGCTAATATTATATATTTATTTATCAATTTATTAATTTTTTGACGAGTTTTGACAATTTGTGAAAAGCTTCCCGTCAAGGTCGCCGCTTTTTGCTGTTGTGTGTTGGTCACATTTGCTCGTTCGTAGTGGGACGCTGTCAAAAATTCAGAGTCAAGAGATGGCCATCTGACATTGACTTATGGATTTTCAAATTAACTAAGTTAGTTACTATTAATCTTAATAATAGTTATTATTAAAATAATAATAAAATGAATTAACTCTCCCAGTGCTTGCTCTTCAGTATACCGTTTATTTCTCTACACTTGTGCCTCCAAACCAGGAAACAGGACTTTTCTTTTCTTTCCTACATAATTACTTAACTTAAAAAAATAGTTACTTCTCATAAAAACATCACCCAAGATTTAAAGGTTACGTTTGACACCTGGTTTTAACTTGTAATGTACTTTAAAAAAATGATAATAGAACTGAAAAGGAAATCTCTCAAAATTAACATTGACTTAAATTAAGAATACAGTAGAGCGCCGATTATCAGAACGTCGGTCATCCGAACCGTCGGTTAACCGAACGCCGTAAATTCATATTTTGAACATGATTCTCAAGCAATCTAAATTTGCGCGGCAAAAACAGTGTCAGGGCTAAAACAAACACAAATATTGGACTTTATTTCTAAATAATAAGTATACAGTGTACTGTATCTATACGTGATAAATTGTTCTTTAAAGATTTATACCCATGTATTCTGATCGATTTCATAAAAATATTATATGAATAATTTTTGTTTGATCATTTTTTAGCCTTTCTACTAGTAAAAATTACATAATATATATAATTTTTTAATTTTGTCTTTTCATGTTCGATTATCCGAATATTCAGTTATCCGAACACCCCTTGTCCCCAATTACTTCGGATAATCGGCGCTCTTCTGTATTATCACTGTCCCACCAACAAAACAATTAAAAACACAGCGGAGTCAGCGGCACGTTTTTTAAACACAGACTGGTGACTCCAGATTACGAGCTCAGTGAATATAACTACCGTACTTTATTTATTTGTAAGTTACAGTATTGGCCACTTTACACTTGTAATAATGAAACACGTTTAACACTCTAAGTTCAATTATTTCAGTTTTTATTATGAATACCTTAGCTAATGATTTTTTTTCTAGTACCCGTGGGTTATATTATTGACTGGACAGTAAAACCACTCATTGATTAAGAGTAACAGCGTTCCCAATCAGTTTTATATCGCAAGTTTTGCCGTGACACTGACTAGTCGAATTGGCTGAGTGGCTAAAGGCGTAGGTTAAGTAAGGCTAGAATGTCGGCGCAGGGTCGAAAGAGTGAGAGGTCCAGGGTTCGAATCCCAGCGGAGTCGCCATAATTTTTAATCATGAAAATCAAATGTAAGGCTAATATTATATATTTATTTATCAATTTATTAATTTTTTGACGAGTTTTGACAATTAAATAATCCCTTTTATGGTTAAACATGCCAAAATATGTAATAGTATGTAAGGTAATTGAAACATAAAAAATTTAATAATTTCAATTACTTTTTGAACACTTTTAGGCTTGCGTTGTCAACATGCTTTGAAATTGAATTGTACATTCTAATGACCATAATCACATGGCCGGACCTAGATTTCTCCAAACTCACTTGCAGCAAATCAATTTTTCCTCTATAAGCTAGGCCTATCTAGTAATAAGATCATGCACTTTACTTCTTAATAACTTATGCTAATTTTCAAATAATAAGATCTTACAATCATCTATTACCAATTAATGTAACAGAGAGAAAACTTCAATAGGCCTAACAAACAATTCACAATGTCGACATTATTCACTGAACAGTCAAATTAAATTGCGGTAACGGGTAACAAGCATAATATTACAGACTTAGATTAACAACAACAACAATCTAGGAGAACAAATACCAATGAACCAAACAAATTAATGCACTGTCAAATGGTAACTGCTTCGGAAAGTTAAGAGAGGCTATTACAGAAGTAACTGCTACTACTGGAACCTATTCCAAAAGCTAGAGGAGCCCGTGTGGACAGAAGGTCGAGTATCGATTGGTGAAATGAGCGAGTTTCACAAATTGATTAAACTGACAACAATGAATGTTTCGATAATAACGATTAATGTTTCGATTATTTGTAATCGAATGAATATTGTTCGAGTATTACGACGTACTCGGCACTTTTTGACTTTTATAGTCCTAGGACTATAAAGAGTCAGCTGGTATCGAGTACATCAGCTTTTAATTCCTAGGAATAAAAAGAGTGTATTTAGGTCCGGAAAACATACATTAAAACATCTGTTTTTGAAGCATTATAACGAAAAAGTTATTTTTAGCAGTTTAATTGAAGAGATTTGGTGAAGTGCTCGCGAACACGCATAGTCGGCGCTAGGCTCGCTTGCGCCAAATTCCAAAAGAGGGCGTCAGCAGCGAGGCTGAATTATTGAGCTGTAACAGCTGATAGTGAGCTCAGCTAATAGTGAGCGCGTAACATGCAGACAAGGTCGTATGCGCGCGAAATACGTTGGCAGCACTGGCTGTAAATCAGCTGGTCAGCTGTTGTACTGTTGTATTTGACACAACACTTCCGGTCACGGCAGAAGCCACCATTCATTGATTTGCCATTTGTAAACATTGGGCGCGTTCAGCCGCAGTCACCGGTGGATAATATACTGACCTATAATAAGTGAACGGTAGTGGTGGACGTACCACCTACCGATCATTGTTGTGCATCCACCGATGTTGTGTTTACGGTGGAATCGGTAAGTAACCGGACATTGTTGATTGTCAAGATGCGGTGGATTTGCCTATTAGTGACTATGGTAACCGGTTAGCCACCGGTGACTGCGGCTGAACGCGCCCATTGAAGGTGGTTTTGCTGTCGCAAAATGGACGTTAATGACGATTTTAGTAATAATAGTTCACCAGAAGAATCTTGTACTCCAGAATAATTAAAAAATGTGGCGAGGAATGTGTCTCTAAATCTTCTTCCAGAGAAATCAAAACATAAATATGAAAAAAGGTATGAATTGTTTACTTCCTGGTGTGAAAGTAAATAAGTTACGTTTCTTTACCAATTTATTTGTTTTATGGTAACTGTAGGAAAAATATAATGTGCAACTCGAGTGCAAAGTGCAATCGCCTCACTCGAGAAACCATTCCTCACTCGCCTACTGTACGGCTCGTAAGGATTTCTCTCGAGTGAGGCAATTGCTCACTTTGCTCACTAGTTGCACAAATAAATATTTCCTATGAGGTGCAGTTTATAACACTTTATACCATTATTTGCAAACTGATTATCTGTGATTGTGTAAAATATAAAAGCAATCTCTAAGTCGTAACGAGTAGTTACTCCCGCCGTTTACCCGAAATCGGCACGTGCGAAAGAATGTTACGGCCATTTTTCACAATGTCAATCCATCTTTAACGAATCCTCGTATGTTATAAACTTGAAGTAAAAAGTTCTTTTTAGTTATTAAAGACACATAAATTTTGATATCACTCTATCTTTTCTAGTTTGAGGTTAGTTATTGTTACATCTTGTAAAAAAATGATTTTTGTTATATTTTAGAAACCATTCCAAATAAATAAAAACTTAGTTTTTTTTGTTGACAGTTACATCAATAAAAATGAACCTGTGTGAATAACTCAAAGGAAATATTTTAATCATGAATTGAGTCATGTCATTGGTCACGACTTATAATTAGTGTTTTCATTTCATTTCAAACCCCAGGTAAGCATTAAACACAAGTTAGGCTTGAAAGATATATCAAATGAAGAATTATTGTAAGTTTAAGTAAAAGGTTTTCTTTCTTTTGTTTTGGTATCATTTATTTGCATATCTGCTCTTAGTTCAATAACTCTTTTAAGTTTAATTACCTCGAAATTGTAATTTGTATTTGAGTAATGATAATAATTGTTTACCATTATGTAGAAACATGATGACTATTATAAACTTAAAAAAACTCGACTCGAAAAAAGCTCGAAACTCGCGGGTATTTTTCAAAACTCGGCTCGGCTCGACTCGACTTAAAAAATCACTACTCGCACACCCCTATCGTAAGTGCTCAAAACATTAGTGTATTTGAATAACGCGCATCCAAAAGATAATGTCGTTTCCGAGCTGCGTGGTTGAGTGGGATTCTAACACAATTATGTTAGTTCTCTTTAATCTGCTATAAAACCTAAACTTTTTGAGCCAATTGTTTGAAAACGTATTTTTATCAAATTTAACTTATTGGCTCAAACTTTTGTGCCTACAATTTTTCTCTGACGAAGAAACAAAAATGTTTCCAGCCGAGCAACTTGTTCATGTCATGATTTAAATTTGTATGAAAAGTTCTAATATCAATAATTAGTTTCACAAGGAAAAGATTTTCATGATTAATGAAGTTTGTACCATTACCTGCCTACACTAATAATCTCACAGGAAGTAAAATTTCTTAGTTGTCAGAGTACATTAAGGGTTTTATCAGTTTTATCGTAATTTCTCATTCATTATTCTGTGGTCTCTGGTGCAACTACCGCCCCCCCTCCCGCGCACCACTATCCTCCGCTTTTCGCTCAGACGCAGGACTATAATTTAAAATCAACTTTTTCCCCGTCTAATTGTACACCAGTTGTCAACATGAGGGTTATTATTTTATTGTTTAAACCAATATATACCCTCTTTAACTAATATAATTGTTTTGGTATGATCCTTAAATTTATTTTCGTAAAAGCAAATCATAGGCCTTCACTGCCTACACTCTGTACCTTCTTTCAGCATGATTGTAAAGTCAAATTGATTTTGTATGATGATTTTGATTCTGTATTGTTGACTTCTCGTGTTCATAAGTTGTTAGCTGATTCTCTTTTCAGTTTTGCTATAATTAATTAATTTCCTTGGTCGTGACCTTTTTGTTAGATTATCTTCTTATGATTTCTAATATTATTTCTTTGTTTGAATTGGTAACTCTCTTTTTGGTCATTAATTTTAAAATAGTATACCCGAATAACTCTGCCCTTTCCCTTGGCAGTTCAGACACGGAGCGCTCTAACACCACTGCGCGAAAAATGCATTAGCTTTTATCCTTATTTATAAAAGTAGCAATTTTTATGCAAGGAAATTTCGTGAACAATACGTTGAAACGTTGTAAATTAATTACGGCCACCTACAATATAGTTGTATGACCCGCCTGGAGTACTATATTGTATTACCCCTTTGATGAAATGGGTTGTCCGTCTAGTAAATAAGTAAATAGCCACTCACACTATAATCTTAAAACTCACTATGGACATATCATTCCGATTGCTGAATGACCCTATCTTCAATGTGGATGAGAAGCGTTTGAGAAATAGGTTTTTGTCCAAAGCATTTACCGTATATATTTTTTCTTACATCTTTCGGTCTGTTTTCAAAAACGTACTAAATTCAGATTGATATTAATTCGAAAAACCGACCTTAGCGTCCCTCTGTGTTTTTATTTTATATCCCGGGTTTTCGCTCATTCTTTGTATTGGTAAATGGGAGGAAGCTATGCATTCATACCATTTGCTAATCATGAGGGAAATGTTTTCTAAGAAACGTTACACCTTCTCATTTCAATCTAGGGCAAAAGTATAGCTGTAAGTTAAGAAAGTAATTACACGCCTATGGTCCTTAACCCAGCTCAGCCCATTAGTTAATTATTCCTAAAAAATGACACTTGGCATAATGTGATTAAAAGAAATTGTTATCCTCTCAGTGGGCGAAGCTGCGGGTACATCTGACATTAAAATATCTTTAAATAACAAGTAAAACTTCGTTCAGGATAACTTCGAGAAAACCATTTTTAATTTATTAAAATGAGCTGACTTTTGTTTTGACTCAATTGGATGATCCGCTCCTTTATACATCGGATTTCCAACTCAAACGCTCAGGTACTTTATTTTGTTTTAAATAGTTCTTGTCATGTACGGTAAAAATAATTATCAACAAAGATAATAGTTTCTCGATTTTCTTGATTTTTTTCAACGGTAGGCCTATACAGTAGTTCATTGGATTGAGCCTTTTTATTGGCAATGGGCATTTGAGGTAAGCAAACTCGGAATGCCCGGAAATATTTAACCAGAGGATCAATTAATGACACTAGTTTAATTGCTTGTTTAATTATTCTTGCAGCTACTTTTACAGGCATATCGACGTTGCCAGAGCTATTTACAGTGTGCTGGCAGTGAAGAAGAAAATGCTGCTACTGTAAATAACCAAGTAAAAGTAAGTTATGACAGGAAAAAAAATTACTGCTTGTATTGTTCAAAATTGGTATCAAAATTTTCTGAACACGTAGAAAGGACCCATAAGGAGAAGCCAGAAGGCGTTGCTCTGAAGGCGTGTAACATCTATTGTGACGCAAAAACAAGGAAATTGGAAAAATTGAAAATAACCAGCAAACTGAGGAAGCAGTGGAATGACAAATACAACGATACGATCTTATCACCAAACGAGGATATTAACAACAAAGAGCTTATTCCCGTAAAACGGAGACATGGGGGCCAACTAATTCCTCACATAAAATGTTGCCACTGCAAAGGCCTTTACAGAAGGGATAAACTCTCGATCCACCTAAAAACATGTGATGTTTACCTTCAAATAAAAGGAAATCAATCAAAAACTTATGCAATAAAACAAAATTCAGAAAATTTACTAAATAAAAATATCAGTGAATCTGTCACCACACAATTCAAGGAGGAAATTTTAAAAGGGATCAATAGTGACCAAATTATGCAAGAAGCCTTAAACGACCCATTAATAATGGAATTTGGGAGTAGATTCCACAAGAGTAGGAGGGAACCATCAGGGAAGTCCTATGTCATTCGGGAGATGAGGGACCTTTCAAGATTGTTAATGAACATGAAGAGCAAAAATCCTGATATAAAATCATTAAAAGAGTGCCTGAACCCCGTTCATTTCAAATTACTAATTTCGGCGTCTCTGAGTTTGGCTCAATACAATGAAGCAACTGGTGAAGTGAAAGTTCCTTCAATTGCTTATAGGCTATTACAGCCGCTGAAAGATGTCGCTGAAATTGTAAGAGCAGAGTGTATGCAAATCGTTCTTAAACATCCCAACAGTGACAGACAGAGAATTGAGGACTTTTTAGAGTTGCTAAAAAGTCAGTGGAAGGTGGAAATCGGCAGGATTTGCACAAAGGCACAAAAGATATCAAAAGCGGTGAGAGTAGATAAGATGGCACTAGAGGAGGACATTGTAAAAATGGCCGCATACATTGAACGGTCGTACAAAAAGTTATTGCATGCCTTAAAAAATAATTCTGGAAAAGAGGAAACATACAACACGCTAACACACATGTTAGTGGCACACATAATGCTCCTTGTCAGACGAAGACCTGTTGACTTCAAACATGCAAAATTGATACATCTGCAGCTAATTGACAAACAAGATGACCTAATTGACATGGCTAGGGGTAAAGAGCTCACCCCAAAAGATATAGATATATGTAAAAAATTTCATATCTTCATTGTCCCTGGAAAAAATTTGGAATTAGTCCCTATAGTACTAACGCCTCTAATGAAGACAGTCATGGATGCACTTGTAGAGAGCCGGGGAAATGTTGGCATAACCTGTGAACAGCTTTTTGTTCATGATAATAACAGGTTAATCAAGCCAACTGAATCCTTAAAATTCATGATACGAAGAGTTGCACTCAAAAGACCGAGCCATTTTACTGGTAATGGGTTACGCCATCAAGCAGCGACGTTTAGCAAATTACATTCGTCACACCCCCAGTACCAAAGTTATTTGGCCAGTGTACTGGGTCATACACTATCAGTACATAAAAAACATTATGACCTACCTCTGGGTGTCCTACAGAAATTGTTGGTTTGCCCTGTTCTACACAATATCATGACAGGAAGGAAGAGCAACAAAAATGCAGTAGAAACCCCAGGAGTAGACAATACGATCACTTTAAATGAAAAGACACCAGAAAAAATCCTGGCAGATGAAGAGAAAGAAGAAGAAGAAGGAGAAGAAGGAGAAGAAGAAGAAGAAGAAGAAGAAGAAGAACAGGAAGAAGAAGCGACACCAGTCAAAAAGACTAAAAGGAAATGGAGCAATGAAGAGGAGGAGCTGGTAATTAGCCATTTTGGGAGAAAAATATTAAAAAAGGACATGCCAAAAAGATCAGAAATAGTTCAGTTTTTTGAGTCAAACCGCCATATACTTAAAGACAGGACGGTAAGTCAACTACTATTGTACATTAGAAATCACGTAGTGAGGCAACAAAAAAATGTGACCCCTAAGGTGAAAAGAGTTTTGAAATTGTATAAAAATTGAGTTGTTTTTGTGCTAAGGGGAGACTGTACCTTACAACTATAATTGATTCGTAATCGGGAATAAAATATTCATTAGTACAAATCTGTCACTTTTTTTTAATGGGCATAGCTCCTAAAAGATAAACTTAAGGAAAACTACAAAATTTTTAAAGTAAAATATTTCCCTTAAAAATACATACAAATTTTTACATGTGCAGGACCATAATTTACAACTGAATTACAAATTTCACAATGGTATCTGTATCCATGATTGAGTTAAGAAGCTTTGAGAATGTATAAAATACTGCCCTAAAAAAATTTACTTTCAAACATATAAAAAAAATTAATTGTCTCAAAAACTTAATACCTAAAAAGATTAAACTTTTTTTAAAGGTATTCAGCCTTTAAAAAAGCCCATTAAAAAGCCCTATTCAATTATTAAGAAGGGTAGTAGACATATAAATACAAACATAACAAACATAAACATGTACATTACAATGATAGATTAATTTTTATAATTGGAGTGGTGTTACAATGACACGGTGATAGTACCCCTGGCCATGCCAATCGGATTGTTTTGTTTGTCAATATGTTATAGATGTATTATAGTGCCCCTGGCCATGTCATTCGGATCGTCTTGTTTGTCAATAAGTTTTAGATGTTTTATAGTGCCCCTGGCCATGTCATTCAGATCGTCTTGTTTGTCAATATGTTTTAAATGTTTTATAGTGCTCATGGCCATGTCATTCAGATCGTCTTGTTTGTCAATATGTTTTAAATGTTTTATAGTGCTCATGGCCATGTCATTCAGATCGTCTTGTTTGTCAATACGTTTTAGATGTTTTATAGTGCCCCTGGCCATGTCATTCAGATTGTCTTGTTTGTCAGTAAGTTTTAGATGTTTTATAGTGCCCCTGGCCATGTCATTCAGATCATCTTGTTTGTCAATATGTTTTAGATGTTTTATAGTGCCCCTGGCCATGTCATTCAGATCGTCTTGTTTGTCAATATGTTTTAGATGTTTTATAGTGCTCATGGCCATGTCATTCAGATCGTCTTGTTTGTCAGTAAGTTTTAGATGTATTAATTTCATATGTTTTAAGTCAACAGGTCTTTGTCTGATAAGGACCGTTATTTGTACCACTAACATGTGTGTTATTGTGTTGTATGCTTCCCCTTTGTCAGAACATGCATATAAAGTTAATATTAAACCAAATCATTCAAACCAAATCATTAAAAATATAATAAAATAAAAAAAATTTAATATGTTAATGGTTGCATTTTGTTAATTTTTTATGATTTGTTTATGTACAACCTTAATAACGTAACACATTAATAATCTGTTGTAATAAAGATAGCTGTAAACATAGGATGGATAACACTAAACCTTTTAAGTGGAGAACAGTTTATCAATAGCGAGGGTATTCATTTTCAGCTAAAGTTAGCACCCAAAATGAATTTGAAGCCTTTTTATTGACCACTGGAAAAAAATTGGTGGTGTAGAATAGTTTTATGAAATGAATTTTCGGGGGAGGGGGTGGTTAGAGGTACAGTCTCTCCTTAACAGATGATAAGTTTTAAGTCATCACTGCTTCTATTGCAGTACAAGCTTAATTTTAAGTTGTATGGGTTCATTCATATTTGTAAACATCCAAAACTGTTGTTAAGAATTAAAACCACATCATATAAATTATCCGTCAACAGTTTGACTTCGGTCAATACAACATGACTAGTACAGTATAGTAGGGGGCTAATTTGGGCCCTACATATTAGGTGTAGTGTGTTTGTTTCACAATATATATTTCATCATGAGGTCTGGGTATTTGAGTCATCACTGAAATATTCACTGAATCCACTGAAATATCACTGAAAATCCAAAAATCATATAAATTTGTACTTATATAAGTATTTAAGCCTAATACGAGTCATTAATTTTAATTTTGTATTCTCTTTTGAATGACACACCTCTCAATAGGGGTTGCTGATTAAGAAATTCAGGACGCCACAATCCTTCTATTAAGTTAAGGGTGAAATCGTATGAAAAAAGTGCTTTTCAAAATTCTAGTTAGATGTTCCAAAAATATTTCAAAATTTACAGCCGTTATAACATTTATGGGGTGGAAAGGTTTGGAAGGTCCAATACCACATAAAATAATGTGCCCAAAATTGTTTTTCATACATTTGAAAAGAATTGTTACATTACAGACTTGCAAAATTATTTGAATTTTTTAAAGTCTTTAAAAGTTTTTTTCTATTGATAGTGATTGTTCTTTGTATGTCTGTATTTAATGGGTTTTCTGCATTTTCATTTTTTACACTCCTTACTCCATTCATAATCTAGCTTATGCAGCTCATGGTATAATCTTTGTAATACAGAAAAAGGTACTTAACTCATTTGTCGTTAGTAAAATCATATAGTTAATCATAGTAAATCATGAGGATCATCTATAACTCATAGTCCATAGAAAAATCACAATACCGAGGCATCTAAGATGCGCCATAATGCACTAACTAAATGACTCTGGTTTTGAGGATGACTGGATTGAAGGCTTTTATTTATCTATTATTAAGTAATAATCATGCAATTACTGTAATATATGTTTGAGATATTCTTATCTACTTTCATTAATTACTCATGGAAAACTATGGAGTTTAATAGGGCATAGGCAGGGGGCAACGCTCCTAACTTAAAAAAATTATGAAAAATGTTACATAATGGATGGACAAAATTTAGGATATGTCCATCCCTATAATTAATAATAATATTCTTAGTTTGAGGGGGAGGGGTACTCTGTTCTTCCTTCCCTGATGGTTACGCCACTGACTAAACACATTTTCGTAGAAATTATTATCTACCTCATGAACACTAACCGAGATATCAAAATCATATTCTATATTTCTATTTAAGAGACGGGGGAGTCGTCTTTGTCCTATTTCCTATTTTGATCGTAATGTTTTTGTACTGACTTTCCTTTATTTTTACTAATTTATGTTTTGAGATTAATAAACCAATATTATTTATTGGCCATTTTGGCACCCCTTTTACACCTGCAGTGGGTGCCAGGGCACCGTATATACGCCACTGTACCACCATATGTATACCTATGCCTCAAACCCTAAAATCTAGTTCAAAACTGATTTTGTATGTGAAACACTCAATCTTCAACATGTTCATTGAAGAAGTATTCTTATTAGGTGTTTATCAAACCTAATATGGGCCCTACATATTAAGTGTTTAGTTGGCCCAACCGATTGTGAGTCTGTTGGCCTAACCATTGATTATAAATTTAAAAATTGTTAGTCCGGCAATGTCAACTTTGATGCCAAAACATGTGATCACAAGTATCAACAATTTTCACACTCAGGCAGAGAGTATTTATATTATTAAAAATAAACATACCCTTATCCTCTATTATTCTCTCTTTTAACATCTCTTTTGCACTCCTAGTTTTGTCGTTTTGAAAAAATAATCCCTTTTTTTATTCTCAACTTTATTTTTTCAATGAAAGCAAAAATGTCCCATTTGAAGGATACAAATCTTTAGCATGAAATCACTTTCCTGGTGCAAGCTATAGTGGCAAGTGCCGAACTAATTCCGCACGTGCTCAATATCTGGCTTCAAAACACCCATTAGCATGAGCAGTCTCCTTTTAGTTATAAAGAGAATGGCCTGCGAAAATGTGAGTTTGTCGATCCAACATTAGAAAATAATAGCTTTCCTGTTGTTGAAATTTTTATTATGATGGTTATTTTTATTATTGTGGCTTTGCTAACGATGGCCCAACAGACTCACATTTCATGAACGTACACAAGTGTTATCTGGTTATTAATGAAAACAGGGTGGTTTTTTTCAAAAGTTCAAGAAATAACAGATTTGACCAAGAGTCGCTTATTGTAAGCGGGGGGGGGGGGGCGGGGGGGGGGCGGGGGGGGGGGCAGGTGGCTCTACTTTTAGGTGGCGAAATTTTGAATTTGCCTCTGAGCACACCAGAAATTCTTTGACTTTTTTCATAAATAAAGAACAAATAAAGATTACAATGGTGAAAACAAGCTTTCTTTGATGTTTTCATTAATGTATTATCTCAAGAGCCCATGAAGCGATTCCAGTTTTTCTTCAACCGAAATACTACTTTTTGACGCCTTTAGTTTGATATACCTTTATAAAGGTTATGTTGCCATTTGAAATTTTTTAGGTATGAGTTGCGGTGAGATCAGGTTGTTGGGGGGGGGGGGGAGGGGATACAATTTTCATATGAAATTCACTTCCTACTGCACTGGTAGACATTTTCATTAAATAGTATTTCAGTTTTTGAATGATTTAAGAAGCAACTTACAGGGGGAAAAACACCCTGTATAAATCCGATTTATTTGTTTATTCGAAATATTTCAATATCGTTAAGTTTAAATTAAGAAATGCTAGTTGGCAAATGGTTGGCAAATTGTTGGTTGGGCTAACAAGGGGAAGGTAGACATTCCAACTGTGGACCCAACGTCGGCGACCGACAGTTGACCAATGGTCCATCCAATCTGTGCTACATGGCCATCTTATAGATATGGCCATGGACTTGTTGTGGCTTTAAGTCCAACATGTTTTTAATAAACTAAAACATAATTGTTTAAAGCAGATGCCTTATGAGGAAACAAATATTCTGAAAATCAAGTTCCGATGGTGTTTTAGTAAAGTATTTGGATTTTAAAAGGCAATGGTTTAGTTCTTAGCTTACTGATAAAGATTGTGATAAATGTTTTTTGGGGCTATATATTTGTATTTAATGCTTTGAGATCTGTCAATAACTCAGCCTAAATGTAAAAGAGTATTTTTGAAATATGGAATTTTGAGTAATGATACGTAGATAACTGTATTATACATTTGTACTGTTTAGTTATAATTGCCTTTTGGCCATGCTGTTGTGAATTCAAGTGAATAATGAGATTAAAAAGTTAAATTTGTAATTATTTTGAAGTTATGCTACATTTAAATAAGTATTTGTATTTTTTTAGAACTTAAATTATCATAAACTATTTGCTGAGTGGATTTTTTCTTAACTGTATTTTATGTACAATCAGGACTTCCTTACGTACAAGACCTTACTTGCTTTAGGTGAGTCATTACATCCAAACTAAGAATTGAAAAGTTTAGATTTAGTTTGATGAATTTCGATGCATTAGATAACTTTTAAATCCTTAATCACCAGATCGAAAATTTCAACAAAAAGTTTTTATTTTCATGAAAATTCATAAAACATCTTGGAGAGCATTAGTTCAAGATTAAATTTGAGAAAATGTTTTTTTTTCCAGTTTGTTATTGGTATTTGGAAAAAGTATCTTTACTTTTCTGTAAATCATAAGACTTTGTTGCTGTTTTAAACTAAACACATAATTTTCGTCACTTAATAAAATTTTTTTTGGTACCGTAACTACATGAGAGTTTCGTGGCAAGCAGGCCTTGGTCCATGGGCAAAGGAGAGCTACAGATGACTTGGTAGTTGCCTACAGTTAAACGTCCTGTTTGACTATTTGGCACACCAGGATGTCAAAAGTACTCCTTGTTCAACAGACCGCTTGGCCTGTTGGAGGAAACTCACAATCATGACCTAAGATGGAGCTTTGTTGATTGAATTACTATAACATGCGACACAGGTCTATGAAATTTCACTGACCAACGGGCTAATATAGTAATATATCTTCAGAGCTGGAATCTTTTTTTATGATTGGACCATGTATCCCTAAAAATTTTATATTTCATAATTATCATTAATAAACAAAAGCAAAAAACAATGACAACATACTCCTTAAAATTAGTTACAACATGCTCCTTAAAAATTTGTCAATTTGTCATATATATATTTTTAAAAAAACAGTTGCGGTTCTTCTTTGTGTTTTTCTCATCCGCACTGTTTCTTAAATTTTCTACAATATCTATTAATGACAAACATTTTAAGTCTTAGATCATTGGTATAGGACTCTAGGTCACATTAGGATTATGTAGAATTGTGGAATTGGGAATTCCAATTTTGTTTCAATTTATCAGTGTACTATCTGCTTGAATAATCTTCCTTAAGGTAAGCCTGCTATCCATTTTAAGTTTTAGGATTAATTGGGCAACCTGTGCAAACATCTGTTATTAATGTGTAAATTAGGGCACAATTTTGAAGTTGCTTTATGTTTATTCATTCACTACCACCAACATGAAGGCACTGCTATGTATTTTTATGTTTATTTTAAATGTTAAAGGTGGATTTTCATGTATCCTGCAGTATAAGTTATTAAAAAACCATTAACCTGTCCTTGATTTTTCCTGCCGTGACTTTACCTTGACTCTGTTTTGTGCCTTCAAAAATTTGGATTATATCAATGGAAGAGAGACATTTTAATTTATTAATTCATACTGTTCCTAATCTATAAACTGAAATTATTAATATACAATACAGTTGTTATGAATAACCACCCTAACTTAAAGACATTGTATTTGTTTTTATTTAATAACTTTATGTAAATAAATGTTTCTCAGCAGTCTACTTTCCAAATGTATTTTCCTTCACCCAATGAGTCTTTGTGAGTCTGGTATAATTTAATAGTTGATAGCACTATACTTGTACTGAAATAACTAGTTATTTGTCCCCTGGGCACATACACAACAAAAAGCACAGAACATAATAATCTCTAAGGTACGGTAAGGTTCTTAAGGTAAGGTTCGGTAAGGTAAGGTAAGGTAAGGTTCTTCTAACATTTCCATAGATAACCAAACTTTCTTGAAAGGTAACCTGCTGACCTCTGTGGATCAAATGAGGAACCTAACGATGTGGATTATAGCAAAACAACATGAAGGGGTATGACAGAAACGCTGCAATGAAAAACGGCAGATCGTGTGATAATCTAACTAAATTTTGTATCTACTAATGATTAAGAAAGCATGAGCAGCAACAAAGTGGGGCCTGTTGTACTTTAAAAATTTCATTAATTGGACCAGCACAGGTTGCCAATAAATATTTTAACCAAGGCAATAATAAAAATAACAAATATTTTGTTGACATAATATACTGTTATGAATGTTGTGTATCAGTGTTTAAAACACATAAATACCTGTTAGTCAGCCTTGTTGTCCAATATTGCCCTTGGAGTGATGACGGACAAATATAGAGTTAATTAATTTAACTAAACACAACCCACATATAAATCGATCAAATAGAACTCCAGGTCTAACTTGGAATAGGTTGAAAATTTTAACCCATGTTAAATTCCCATAAGAGATTTTAATTTCTGTTTTTAAGTCCTGCAGCTGTGCAAAAACCTCACCCGCCTGTCCAAGGCTGAAGAGGGAAAATCCCTAAAACAGCCTCAGTGTGCAAACTCAGCCAATGGAATCTTACGATCACGTCACGTGTTTGTAAAAGCTGAAAGCTGAAAGCTGTAAAAACTTAAATTGAAGCAAAATACAACATTCAACACCAACTGTGATCCCTCCAATAGTACGATTGGTCCAATAGTATAAGCTTTAATATTTTTCCCTGTTCCAATTACATTACGGCGACTCTACCTAATTTTATAAGTAATTTATTAGTTAATTGGTCAAAGTTAATTATTGTTTTTCTATGAATATGAATGTACAAAGTTTAAACTTGTTACTCTAATTTGCATCTAAAAAGTTGTGTTGACCACTTTAATGTTCCAAGCCGAAAGTTGATTCTTGAACATGCTCAAAAGTTGTGAATAATCTCAAGCATAAAAATGCATAGGCCTAAGACAGAGAGATACAAAACTAAGCATTATATATTGGATATGAATGGTTATATTATGAAAAAGGTTATTTTACAGTTAAGAAGTAAATCAAAAGTGGTCTCCACACTCTGTAATTGTGATTGTTGAATCACGAAAAAACAATTTGGCAATAACATTTGAATACGTTTACGATGCCTACAACTATAGAACAGCAAGATGCATTATATCCAGGTCGAGAAGTATATATGGGTCCGGGCACATGGAGGATGATTTCAGGTCGAGATCTAATTAAGAGGTTTTAAAATGCAAATTAATAGGTTGATGCAATTAATAGCAGAAGCACACCGAAGGGGGGGGGGACGAACGGGACTGGTGCCTTAATGTTTTGTTTGTCGAGTATAGGGATTAAAAATTATTCCAGTAATAAACGATTATTTTTTCAATTCAAAACAAATTGAATTTTGAATTTGAATTGAAATTGAATTTTGTGCAAAAAATTAATAACAGACATTTCCTTAAATTCTTAAAACAAAAATTGAACATCCTTCATCTTTTGTTAAGTAAAGGGCCTTTTACTCATACTTCAAGGACAATACACATTTTCCAGACTCCACCACTGAGCGTATGTTATCATTATAACATTTATAGTTCCTCTAATGTTAACTTAACTTAAATAACTTATAAATTTTGCTTAGTCCCATTTACATTTTTCAAACAATTTGTTATTATGTTGAACCTAAAACTAAAAAAAATTAAAAATTTTAAAGCCTACTTTTATTGTTACTAGCGTTTACATCCACACACACATATGGACGGATACATCACTCCGGAAACTAATTGTTCAGAATCAAGTTAAAGAGCTGATTCAGTATGTCAACCGTCGCTCGTCCGATCTCAGCCGCGGGCGATCCCGTCCACCATGAGCGGTCACCCCTGGAGGTCATGTGACCAGGGCCGTCGCGTGGGTGAGGCGACCGCCCCCGGGCGCCCAGGCCAGGGGGCGCAGCAGAAGTAGTGCAGGGGCATTTGTAAATATAGGAAAGTCCGTGGGATTTTAAAGGAAGCAATTGTATGATTGGTGGCGATAGATAGGTAATAACATGTAGAATCGTATACTACCGTGTGTTTTGCCTGAAAGTGTGGCCGAGCTGGTGTATGACGTCATACTTCCAAAATGGCCGCCAACGGTGACATTGATGCCTTTCTAGCGCTATAACTTTTTTATGGTTGATCTTATGAAAATTCTTTAAGGGAGGTTGTTTATTAATAACAAGATAAGGAACAAAAAAGGTTCTTACAGAAATGTTGATATCTCTTACCAATGTTTAGATATAAGTTGATAAATCAAAGTATACCGGGTATTCCATAATAGTCCTCCCCCTAACTTTTTCCTATGTTTTTTCAAATCTCAATTCCACACCACCCCCAAACATTATTGGGTAGTTAATACCTCATTTTGAGGGGATACCCAATTTTGGCCGCCATCTTGGATCCACCATGTTGGATCCAAAATATTTTTTCTAGTATAAAAGTGGTGTTGTGACCCATTATTTCAAACTAATTTTTTTCACTGATTACAATGCCGCAATCCGCTTTTCAATATCTCAATTGGTTCTCATGGTATGAGCACTTTTAATTAATTTATTTTCAACCAATTTAAACATTATAAATTGATAAAATAGACCCATAGCCACAAAATAATGCTAGATAGTGACGAATGACCACGATCAGTCATTGCTGAGCGATTTACACTCAAATTTCACCAATGTAAATTTTTTGGCCGCCATCTTGGATCCGCCATTTTGAAATGAGGTAAGTTATTTCAAATAGGAAGTTGGTATTGTGACCCATCATTTCAAACTAGTTTTTTACGCCGAATTCAATGCCGCGAACCGTTTTTAGCCATAAAACTTAGTTATCAAAAAATTAATATTTTTGAGAATTTTATTAGAAACATGTCAATATCTTGAAAACTAAACACTATAATTAAAAACGGGTTACGGCATTGAATTCGGCGTGAAAAACTAGTTTGAAATGATGGGTCACAATACCAACTTTATATTTGAAATAACTTAGCCTCATTTCAAAATGGCGGATCCAAGATGGCAGCCAAAAATTTAAATTGGTGAAATTTAAGTGTAAATCGCTCAGCAATGACTGATGGTGGTTATTCGTCACTATCTAGCATTATTTTGTGGCTATGGGCCTATTTTATCAATTTATAATGTTTAAATTGGTTGAAAATAAATTAATTAAAAGTGCTCATATCATGAGAACCAATTGAGATATTGAAAAACGGATTGCGGCATTGTAATCAGTGAAAAAATTTAGTTCGAAATAATGGGTCACAATACCACTTTTTTACTAGAAAAAATATTTTGGATCCAACATGGTGGATCCAAGATGGCGGCCAAAATTTTGTAACCTCTCAAAATGAAGTATTAACTACCCAATAATGTTTCGGGGTGGTGTGAAATTAAGATTTGAAAAAATATAGGAAAAAGTTAGGGGGAGGTGTATTATAGGATACCCGGTATAGGCTACTTTGTTTTATCAACTTATATCTGAACATTGGTAAGAGATATCAAAATTGTTGTAAGAAACTTTTTGTTCCTTATCTTGTTATTAATAAAAAATGTCCTGTAAAAAATTTTCATAAAATTAACCGTAAAAAAGTTATAGCGCTATAAAGGTATCAATGTCACCGTTGGCGGCCATTTTGGAAGTATGACGTCATACACCAGCTCGGCCACACTTTCAGGCAAAACACCCGGTAGTACACGATTCTACATGCCATTACCTATCTATCGCCACCAATCATACAATTGCTTCATTCAAAATCCCACGAAATTACATATGCCCCTGAACTAAAGCGGCGGCTAGGCTTGGAGCCGCGGGAGTCCATCATGTCAAGGTGAAGCTATACATACAAGTCACGTCACGTCCATTTTCGAGGCTAATGAAACCTGTGCCCGACTCGAATGCTCCGAAGAGGATACACGACCGAACCGGCCGAATGGGGACGCGACGAGACGGGTATGAATAGCCACTACCAACATCAATTCGGCCATTCAGCTGTTACATAGTTATTATTTCGTGGTGCTTATGTCAGTAAGATGAATCACCTTTAAAATACAAGTTTTACGGATATTTAGGTGTTAATATATGTGTGACGTGACGTGTTGTAGCACCTTCATGTTGTCACGTCACGTCGCATTACGTCTGGTACGTGACGTGTGTGTGTATAGCTTCTCTTCCAACGTCCATCCAGTCTATTTGGCCATTCGGCTGATTAAATATAGGGTGTTTTTCTGCGGCTTTGGACGTCCAGGCCTATGCGAATGCGATGAGGACGTCGCGCTCTGACCGAAATCGCCGAATATGGACGTGACGTGAATGACAGATATGTATATCAGCGCCTTAAAACGCAGTCAGCGACGCAACTCACTACGCAACTTTGCACAAGCGTCACTAATGTGTGTATGGGGGGAGGGGCATTTGATAACATCTCGCCCCGGGTGCCTGTGAGGTGAGGCTATACATACACGTCACGTCCATTTTCGAGGTGAATGAAACTTGTATAATCAAATGGACATTGATGACATTGTTGTTGTGTAACTGGCTATACATCCACCCAACTACAAGGTATGCACACGGCTGAATCGGCCGAATTGGAACGCGACGCGACGTGACGTGACAAGTGTGTACAGCCTCCTCCCACTGACGTCTATTCGGCCATTCGGCTGTTAGAAACTAGCAGATGCGAACAGATGCGAATGAGGACGTTACGTCGGTGGAGGCTATACATACACTACACTTCACGTCACGTCACGCCACATCACGTCACGTCATGTCCGAATCCGGCCAATTCAGCCGTTTATGCTATTCGTTCAAGACGGGCCGTGACATGACATGACGTGACGTGACGTGACGTGATGTGACGTGACATGAATGTATAGCCGGTTCCATTTGATTACACAGGTTTCATACACCTCGTAAATGGACGTGACATGACGTGTATGTATAGCCTCACTTTTATGTGACTATCATCACTGCGGTATTTCGATTCTTTAGTTTGCGTTCACCGCACAGGCTAATTGGCTCATGGCTTGCACGCACGAATGCACAAAAGCACGAACAAACGAACGCAGGCACGTACGAACGCAGGCACGTACGAACGCAGGCACGTACAAACGCACGCACTCGCCAACTCAAGCGCGAACGCACGCAAGCATGGGCATACGCACGAACGAACGAATGCACGAAAGAAATCATGCACGCACGCACAAAAGAAAGTACGAACGGACGCACAAGCGGCGAACGTACGCGATTCCGCCAACCGGGACTAGAAAAAATCACTATCTGCAAAATTACGTCGTTTTAATAAAACAAGACAATTCTGACCAACTTTATATGAAAACACGACAATCTTGACCCAGCTTATATGAAAACACTACATTTCTGACCCTGTCGGGTCAGAATTGTGGGTTGGGTCAGAATTGGAGTGTTTTCATAACTATATATATATATATATATATATATATATATATATATATATATATATAAATTCTTTTGCTATGTAAATGTGAATCAAACAATAAGTTTTATCGAATAAACTAGGTCATTATTATAATTGTTACGGAATTAATATTAACAAACTTCTTTAAAGTAAAACATAGGTTATGGCCCAAGCCATGGGCCTGATAATATGAATGTTGAAGCAGGAAAGAGGCATTGACATTTAAATAATGAAATAATGATCTTTATTCCACAGTATACAACAATTTACAAACTTTATATTGCCTAGGAATAATTCTAACCACATTCCCAGTATTTGTGGTTATTCAGCAGCCATCAAGATAATGAACTAGATTCTTGACTTATTAAGAGTCCAGTCTCTACATGTTACATACCATAGATAAACGCCTCCTGCAGTGCCTGTGACTAAATCTATACAACTTTGACAATACGACTTTGTTGCTAAGTTTACTATTAAATTTAATCTACTATATTCATTACAACAGTATGATTTAAAATAATATCAAATTTAAAACTAAAATTTAAGTGATTGGTAATTTTAAAATGTGCAGAACAATTAAAAAAGTATATTGATTTTACTGCAAAATAAGGCAATACAATGAGATAACGCAAACAATTACTTTTAAATCGAATCCGTTATTAATCAGAAAATCCTATTATATAATAATGGAAGAATTACTTGACCAGCCAATATTTGGTACAGTCAAGTTTTCCTTCCTGTTATAAACTATAATATTAATGATTTCACTGTTAAGTTTTTACCTGTTGAGTGATGATTTTTCTGTTTCAGGTCTAGGGAAATTAAAGCGGCCGTTTATGAACATTATTTATTTTTTAACAGACGTTATTCTTCGTCCTGCCGGTGAACATAATATGAAAGACTTTTAATAATGACTATTTCCCTTCAACAGATCAATTACCACGCGCCAACCCAAACAATGTATACTCTTTGAAAGTTAAGGAAGGTGTCATAAGCTTCCAGTTAATTTCTAATCTGAGAACGCCTAATTTGTATGAACATACTTGGGAGCGGAACTTCAAATGAATCAAACAATATTGAATCATTTAATGGACTCTCATCTGTATTAAGAATAAATCTAAATTAGTGGATAAGTTTAATAATTAGCTGCCACCTAAGTTATCCTTACAAGAAACGTTACTCAGTAGAAAAGTAAAAAAATAACAAAATGGCAGATGTTGGGGAGGGCCTACATCAATGTAAAGATTGTGAAAACCCCTTTACGCGTTTATTCTATTTGAAAACTCATATTACGTTGACTCACAAGGGGAAAGAACCACATAAATGTGAATTCTGTGACAAATCGTTTAATCGACTGGGAAATTTTAAATGTCATATGTTAACACATACAGGGGAGAGACCTTTTAAAGGTGAATGCTGTAAAAAATAATTTACTACGTCTGGTGGTTTGAAGAGACATATGTTAATACATACAAGGAATCGTCCACATACGTGTGAAACATGTAAAAAGTCGTTTAATGAAAAAGGAATATTAATAAGACATATGTTGACACACACTGGGGAGCGGCGACACAAGTGTTTGGTTTGCGGAAAGTCGTTTGCTAGAAGACAAAGTTTAAAGAACCACTTGCTTATACATACCGGGGAGCGGCCATTTAAATGTTTGACCTGTATGAAAACATTTATTCAAGTGGGAAATTTAAAGAAGCACTTGCTGACTCACAGTGGGGAGCCGCCAGGTGTGTAGCTGTAAACTACACGGGTGAAGCCTTCCTTCCCGTTACTGTTGATAGAGATGGATAGTTAACATTTATTTTTTTACATGGAATAAAAAGTGTATTTTCTTAATTTGTTGATTCCTTTGCATCAAGTCTTTACATCGCCATTGATTTTTTTCTTGGTGGTATAATCTTACATTAAAGCTTAGGATTTTAACAATTCATCAGTAAAAATAGTTAATTACCGTCAAATAGATTTAAAGGTTACATACTTATTTGGAAGCTGTGTAAAATGTGCCCAGCTTGCAAGGAGAAATTTTATTGTCTGTCATTTTACGATTGATAGGTTGACACACAATCATGAAGCTCTTATATTGTTGATCAATAGAAATTTAAAAGGGCATTTCCTTTAGGATTCTTGATATAAAGTTCGACAATCATAGGAGCAAATAACTCCCAGACAACAAGATTAAACCCTTATAACCAAGGAAAGTTGCAAGGTTAACAAGTAACTTTAGGTTTTGTTTTGTTTTGTGCCATGCAAATTGAAGTTTATGTTATTTTAAATTGTTATTAAATTGTTTGTTATTAAATTGTTTGTGTTTAAAATTGATATTTTAATACTATAATTGTGGTCAAGACAAGTTACTGTAAATTTAAAAAGACTCGATATAATGAACAGTTTTAAAACATAAAACACTATATTGATAATAGATGGTTGATTTGGTTAATTCATTGTATTTTCTTTGAACTTGTATAATACAGGATTCCAAAAAAAGTGTTGATTTATTCATTTAATCCCTGAATATCTTTAACTTATTTTTCCAAGCGTATGTAAATTTTACTTTTAGTGTTATTTTCCTTTGTACAAAGATGTGTAGTATTTAAACTTTGTTTTTGTATATATAAGAAGAGGAAGTTTAATATTTTAACAAAATTAAATTTTTTAGCATATGCATGAAAGACAGCGCCGTAGCTTAGTTGGTAGCGTTCTGAGCTCTCTCTCAGCCGGCCCGGGTTCAACACCCAGCCGCGGCTCTAAGCAATTTTATCATACGGAAGCGCTGTGACATGAGGTGCCTTTGTCAAGAAGACTTCAAGGTTTGTTAAGAACCTTGGGATTTGACTGAGAGTGAAGGCCTGGAAGCCTGAAAGGGCGGACGGTGCACAATGAGCTAATTCTTCTGCGTTGCAACACCAGGGTCAAGTGAAGCCCTCTTCATAAAAAATGCATGATAGCTTTTTAAATTATTTAGGCCTACCTTCGGGAATAAATGTCCCTCTAATGCTCGCAGGTATTAAACTATCGTTTTATAACTTGTTTTCCCTTTATAACATTTTAGTTACTAATACCGTTCTGTCGGTTGGTACGAACTCGAGCACTTCATCATTTTCCAAACTGCTACGCCAAAGAAGACAGTGATAACAATTTACACCTTATTAAAACTAAGTTAAGAATAAACAATAATAATTGTAAATCCAAAACGGTACTTTGGTATTACTGGTACTTTGGTTGTACCCACTGGTACAGTAATACTGGTGAATAATATTTACACCTGGATGTTTGAAAATATCAAAAAAGGTTATAACCTAACCGAATCCCAATCCAGCCTTAATTCACCATTGGAAGGTGACAACTGTCACTACAATGTGGCCCACCAGTCCCACAATTATAATTGCCTTGGAGAGACTCGTACCTGTCTACTTTCTCTCCCTACTGAATATCTCCAATTTCTAATCTAACGAATAAGGGAACAGATTACTTAACGTATATCAAATAAATAACAACAGTCTTAAAAATCATTGGTTAAGAAACTTTAAGAAGTCAATTGTCAATAGTATTATAAGGTTTATACGTTTATAACCCTTTTCATCAGCAAATTATTTCATCACTAGTATATAAAATACTGTATTTTTTGTTATTGATGATACCTAAAGGTTTCGTCTATTATTTTATTTACAATTTAATTAAATACTTATTAATTAAGATCCAAGGTCAATAGAATTAAGTATTTGTAGGGACTCTTTTTTCATGTTTATTGATTCAATAACTACAAATTGAAATCACAAATGAAGTTTTATTTTGTAACAATATTCTTATGTAATAAGCAAAAACTTGAGTGAGTGTTCTTTGTTTAAAATTTTGAATAACCATATTATGACCATGTGATTTATAATCTAAAAATTTCAGATGTCAAACACTAATTTCGACCACAGTGCCCTCACTCAAGCGCCAAAACGGTTGTCCAGACCTATAAGTATTGCTAACTTTACGATGAATGAATACTGATGAAAACATTTCAAAATGCCATATTTATATATTTTTACTTTGGTGATTTCACCAACGGTGGCCGAACAGGAAGCCAATAGTCTTACAATATATCTATAGGTAAATTTAGTTGTAAGGCATATTCTAAATAGTTCAAAGGCTATTCAAACGCTTTTAAATATTTAGTATCAAAAAGTAAACATAACCTAATTGAAAAAGCTTTCCATGATTGCTATTATTACTTCCTCCAAAAGAGAAGAAGAAGAAGCTTGTTTCCTGTAAACTCACCCGTTCTTACTCAACAGCCTATTGCTTGGTAAGTAAAAATGGTTGGATTAGTGAAATACTCAATGTATGTTATGTATGTATTATTGTAGAGCTGAATTTATAAAGTTAGATAGGAATATTTTAATTTTTATCTGTGGATTAATTTAATGATTAGAAACAAATAACTCCAGGGATGAGTGATTCACTCAACCGCAAACTCACCCTTTTTCAAAAATAGGGCCCCAGGTCTATTGGCCAAACAGTTAGTACTACTGGGGTATTGGAGACTCTTCTTAATATTGATAAATACACGACTGAGAAATACACTCATCTAACTATAGATCATACAATCGTATCCAGGGTAAAAGTGCTCTTAAAAAGCATATATGTCCTGTTTTTCTGCTTAACAAAGAGCTCGCTTAGCTATGCATAGTTTTGGCAATGTCACAAATATATGGGCTTCTTAAGGTTCATAAAACGGATGTAACTCTTAGGTCTGTAATAAATAAGCTCTCGCTAATCACAGTGTGTTAAATCCTAATGGACATCCTGCATAAAATAAGACAAACACATTTTTTTCGTTTCAATTGATAATGGGAAGAAACAGAAAACAGATTATAAAAAATGAATTGATGTTTTTACTCTACTATTTAGAAATAAACTTCTTATATTAGTCAATTTCATTATTAAAAAATGTACCTTGTTAAAAAATTGCAATATCTTTAGAAATCACAACCTGTTGAACCCTCTCCTCGCAAGGCAAGATAAATAACTAGAAAATTTACATAGAAAAACAAACTTCATTGACACTATAAAAACAAAAGAAAAACTATACGAAAACAAATATTACATACACCAAAATCCTACCGATTGAACCTTGTCACTCAAGACATCAATAGGCCAATATTTATATAGATGTTGGAACGGCCAGTTCGCAAATCATAATTGTATAGGTGTTAGGTAATGTTTGTATTTTAATACACAAATATGAAAATTCAAAATATATAATAAAAATCTAAATTTAAATTGCTATCTTATATATCATAACACGGTGGACCGGGTATCTTATATATCATAACCGGGTCAGACACGACACGCTCTTCGGCTGATCGCCGAAGAAATCCCACTGTGGTATTGGTGAGATCAATGAAGAACAAAAAGACCCCGGGCCTGGACTACGGACTGGCAGAGGCGCTGGAGCCGGTGGTGAAATGTCTTCTTCAGCTCCTTCTGAGCATGTGTACTTGAAAGCGGGCCTCTGAAAACTGACCAAGCTCTTGTTGAGCAATTATTAAGGGATAAATATCTGAATACATAAATATTAACACTTAATAAGAACAATTGTTTTACGTAAAATACTTAAAACATAATTATAAATAACTAACAATAGCTATTAAATTATATAATTATAAATTATTAGCTATTGGCTATAATTATAAATAGCGTTACCATGACTAGGTTTTTACAGTTGCCTGTATAAATGTATCAATTATCTGATTCTTGATACTCGCCATCTCTTGAGTAACGTTGTTGCACTTATTCTTCGGCTGAGTTTACTATCTTCGCAAAAATTCTTTGTCTGCCATGAGATCAGCAAACGTGTCAGTTATGGGATGGTCTATCGCATTCAATCTCGAACTTCAATTCATAATCAATTCACAACATTTTGATGCAGCGTTTACTAAATTCAATGTTGAGATCCGCTGTCACTTTGTATACGTTTGATCAAACTCGAATCGCTTACAAAATTGACCGGAAATAGAAAGGTATATCCAAATCACAGCGACATGTAATACGACAGGTCACATTTTGGAATGTTCACATTAGCACCATTACCAATAAACACGAGCGCACAGTGTCAGATTTTAGAACGCCACTTTCACAGTGTGCCGACATATTATGATGAAGTACCAATAGTCGCAGTGAAGTCTATACCCGGTCACTAATGTCTGGTAAACACGTCTCCAGCCACGAAAAAATACATTTTCAGACAGAATAAAGTCAGAAAAAGCCTATATCATATTGAATTTAGCATAAAATAGCCAGGGATGAAATTTGCCGTAAGCCAGTGCGAGGTCACAGCTAATTATGAAGCTCCTTCTTCATCGGCGACCAGCTAGGGATTGAGGCCTCCTACCAGTGTGTGTCGATGAGTGTCTGTTTAGGCCACTTGACGATGTAAAGGACTTTCCACATGTTTGGCAACTGTAAGGTCTCTCGCCAGTGTGTGTCAACGAGTGAGTTTTAAGGTTGTTTAATGTTTTAAATGAATTCTTACATATTTGACATGTGAAAGGTCTCTCACCAGTGTGGGTCAGCGTATGAGTCTTTAGCTTGTCTGACCGTGTAAAAGACCTATTACATATTTGACATGTGTGAGGTTTCTCTCCAGAGAGCGTCAATGCATGTGCAGCCAAATGCCCCGTCTGGGTAAAGGATTTTCCACATGTTTGGCAACTGTAAGGTTTTTCTCCAGTGTGTGTCAACGTGTGAGTTTTAAGGTTGTTTAATATTGTAAATGATTTCTTGCATATTTGACATGTGTGAGGTTTCTCTCCAGTGTGTGTCAAAGTGTGAGTCTTAAGTAGCTTGATGTTGTAAATGATTTCTTACATATTTGACATTTATGAGGTTTCTCTCCAGTGTGAGTCAACGTGTGAGTCATAAGGTCGCTTGATGTTGTAAATGATTTCTTACATATTTGACATGTGTAAGGTCTCTCACCAGTGTGGGTCAGCGTATGAGTCTTTAGCTTGTCTGACCGTGTAAAAGACCTTTTACATATTTGACATGTGTGAGGTTTCTCTCCAGAGTGTGTCAATGCATGTGCAACCAACGTTCCTGACCGGTTAAAGGACTTTCCACATGTTTGGCAACTGTAATGTTTTTCACCAGTGTGTGTCAACGCGTGCCTCTTAAGGCCGCCTGATTGTGTAAATGATTTTTTACATATTTGACATGTGTGAGGTTTTTCTCCAGTGTGTGTCAACGTGTGAGTCTTAAGGTTGCTTGATTGTGTAAATGATTTCGTACATATTTGACATGTGTAAGGATTCTCTCCAGTGTGTGTCAAAGTGTGAGTCTTAAGGTGGCTTGATGTTGTAAATGATTTCTTACATATTTGACATTTATGAGGTTTCTCTCCAGTGTGAGTCAACGTGTGAGTCTTAAGGTCGCTTGATGTTGTAAATGATTTCTTGCATATTTGACATGTGTGAGGTTTCTCTCCAGTGTGTGTCAACGTGTGTCTGTTAAGGTGGCTTGATGATGTGAAGGATGTCTTACATAATTGACAGGTGTAAGGTCTCTCTCCACTGTGTGTCGATGCATGTGTATTAAAGTTCTCTATATGATTACAGGACTTTCCACAAGTCTGGCAAGTATAACGTTTCTTTACTCTCTTGTCAACTTGTTTACTCCTTTGAGTTGACATGATTAATTTTCTTTAGAAACTTATTATTATTTTCACTTACACTGACTGAAATCGTATTCAGCTGCTATCCTCTGTTTGGTTGACAATGCGGTTTATCACTAAGTGAATTGAATGTTTATGTCACTTTTATTAATTTTTTTGACATTTACTTCATATCATATTTTATATTTAATAATGGTATAAACTTCTTTTGGAACCGTTTTGAGTCTTCCAAAAATCTTTAACCCTAAAACAAAAATATTTTATTATTTATTTGAACCATGATCAAAATCAGTTAAATATATTGTTTGATAATTTCCTTAGTTCGTGTTGTAAACCATTACCGAAATCTCCAAAATACGAATATATATATATACATCCAATTTAGTGATATTTCTATATAAGGCTGTAGGTATCACTTAGGTGTCTTTAATTATTGTAGTAGCAAAAGTTCTGTATAGGTCTTACCACAGAGAAGAAGTGAGACAGAGGTCGCATCTAATGCTGCGCAAAATATGTGTCGAGCATATGATTTATTCTTTTTGGGGAGCGGCCTGGTGTAGTGATTAGAACGCGGGATTTAGGTCTCTAAAACAGGGGTTCAAATCCTATTCACCAATTGGCGTTTTTGCTGTATGATTGGCAATAGTAAAATACTGAATTACAATTATACATTATTTTATAATTCACTAGCTCCCAAACTCCTGTGAAGGTATCTATTTGAGTGGTTTTCCATAAAAGTATTAAATATTAGGAAAAAAATTAATAATTATAAAAAAGATAATTTTGATTTACTGGAAGCGAGATTTAGTGAAGGATTGTAACGATAAATAAAGATGTGAACAAGTAAGTTTTGTTCATATTTATTTTTTTAAATTTATTTATTAAATATATTCTGAGAGAATTAATATTTCAAGGACTCACACATTTTACAAGGATGATGGACCAGAACGCACATTAGGGTGCATTAGGAACGCAGAAGGAATCACTATAAATCCAATGAATTATAATATATATATATATATATATATATATATATATATATATATATATATATATATATATATATATATATATTTGGATTATTTTGTCCTTTCAAATTTGTAAAGGAAAAATTGGAAAACTCGTTCTCTAGACTTATGATGATTATCCGTAAAATGTTATTTAAAACGACAAAAACTATGAAAAAGGAATATAGGGAGTGGATCAATTGAAACACTTGCTGGTATAAAATTGGAAGAAAATCAATTTTCCCCTCATCCCAAGCACCATTCACGTAAAATTGGTTATATACGGCATCATGTTGTTTGAAACTTAATGTAGATTATCTTTGTAAAGTGTAATATTCAAGCAAAAACGATTCGATACTAAGATAATTGAAAAATCCTAAGAATTAGAATTTCTCTTTTATTGAACCTCCTCCCACCAAAACCCAACGCTCAAATCAGTGTTTTTGTTAACATATTAGGGGAATTGTTTTAGACATTTGGCACTGGTTAGAAACTTTTGTTTTAGATGTCATGTTGGTGAATTATGCTCTATTTTCATAGTTTCGTTGATTTGAATACCATTTTTCTTCAGAGAATCATTATAAATCCAATGAATTATAATTAACATACATTTGGATTATTTTTTTACAATATTTTGATTAGTTTTGGTGTCTTTATGTTGAAGTTAAAAAAAACTGCAGTACTTTTCATGGGATCAACTTAATCATCTGGAGTTTTCACAATCAAACTTTTTTTGTAATTGAGTCTGTTATTTTTTGTGTTTTTCATTGCACATCTAATTTTTTCCAGAATAAGTTAACCTAATAACAGTTAATATTCAAAATTTATTTAGTTTTAATGCTATAAGCCAATAATAATATAAGAAAAAATTGTTATCAAATATTATAAATAATACTATCTCAAAGTTGATTTTGTTTTTTTTAAGGGTGCTGGTCTATTTTTACCTCTCCTTTGCCCCGCCCAAATAGACTATTGATCTGTACGTGGACTTTAAAAACCAACATTCTTTGGTGTAAAATATATTCAATAAAACTTTGTTGTGATTCATCTGAAGTAAATTTAGATCTAGATAAATTTAGATGGTGCATGCTTTTCTAGTAGAATAATTATAATGAAATTTTTAACCTGAACATCGAAAACTAAATTCTAACCAGATTCTAACCGATCAATAAATTTTCACCAGTATTAAAAAAAACGTTACACTAATTTTAGGATCGAGTTTGGGTAGGAAGGGGTTTAATTGAGGGCAAAAAGATGGAAATCCAGCCAAATATTATCATATGCTAAAATAAGCTACCTAATCTTAACGGTTCTTGAGATAATGGGGGGCAAATTTAATTTTATTATTATTTTATAACCTGCAGCAAATATCTCAAGAGATCTACTTCCCATGCTCCATTTTCATATTTTCGTTGATTTGAATAAAATTTTACTTCAAAGAATCATTATAAATCCAATGAATTAAAATGAATATATATTTGAATTATTTTGTCCTTCAAATTTTTACTGCTCGCGTCGATATATGATTTTCAAGGGCACAATGATTTAATTGTGAATATAGTTTTGGTGTCGTTATGTTGAAGTTTTATGAAAACTGCTGTTACATTTTATGGGATCAACCTAATGATCTGGAGTGTTCACAATCCTATTTTATTGTTTCCTTCAAAAATATATAACACATCATAGATTTTCTGTTCTGAAGTTTTTACCTTCCACACTTTCGACATAAGGAGTAAACAATTTGGAAAACTTGTTCCGTGGACTTATAATGATTATCCGTAAAATGTTATTTAAAACGACGAAAAATATAAAAATGGAATATAGGGCGTGGATCAATTGAAACATTTGCTGGTGTAAAATTGGAAGAAAACCAATTTGCCCCTCATCCCAAGCACCATTCACGTAAAGTTGGTAATATACGGCACCATGTTGTTTGAAAATTAATGTAGATCATTTTTGCAAAGAGTAATATTCAGATATAAACTATTAGATTTTAAGATATTCT
The DNA here is from genome assembly GCA_035578135.1 of Flexamia atlantica. Lineage (NCBI taxonomy): Eukaryota > Metazoa > Arthropoda > Insecta > Hemiptera > Cicadellidae > Flexamia > Flexamia atlantica. The sequence goes on from JAQJVK010000033.1 coordinate 70,523, forward strand.
TAAAAAGTCTTATTCCGCTTTCTTGAAAGAACATAATGTCCAGGTGCATAACGTTCAAGTGCAGAACCTCCAGGTGCAAAACGTCCAGGTTATCTTGTGTTTCGTTATTTATTTTTAATTTATTTCTGTTAAGTTAAGATTGGTTAAACTATGATTTTAATGACGTTTCAATTTTCAATTCATTACAGGTTTCAAATTTCATTGAATGCTATTAGACTGTTGTTACCAACAGCTTTTGTAATCGTTCTCTAAACAGCGAACGTGAACACGCAACCAAAATCTGGCCGTGTGCAGTGCCGTCATTGGAACTGTTGGCAACACAGTTTAGACTTCCCCTACAACTCGCCACTACTATTTGGTCAGCCAAGCAAGGATTTGCGTGTGCACGAAACATCAGTGGGTAGGGACGATCCGATACCGACTTCGATCCGATATTTGGTATCGAATCAGTATTGAAAGAAAACTATCGATACCCCGATACTATCGGATCCAAAGTATCGATATTATGAGTATCGGTAACGGTATCGGTTTAGAAGATGTCAAGAAAAAACGAAAAAATTAATAAGTTCATATTAAATCAGTTTGTTTTAGCTTTTAATACGAAATGCTAAAATATATTAATGCTGTTACAATAGCTATTACACTTAACATTTATTTTAATTATTACGTCTTAGAAAAATTTTACTTATAAACTTCAATTTGCTCATTTATTTTACGTAACAATCTTTATAAAAATTCTTCCTACATTAATCATATAACTTTTATCGGATTATTGAAGATTGCCTATTGTCTATTAGTTTTAAAAGAAAATAGGAAAGGTAACAAAAATTATTTAAATAAATTATAAGCAGTATAAATTTACATCTAAAAAATATTGTAATAAACTGGAAAAAATCTTTTATGTCAAGTGATCTGTTCATAATTGACGATTAGCTTGTTTTAGCTAACTCTGACTCTTGATACCGTGTAAACGGCGCAAAATAGGCTTGCTGGAGGAAGAAATATCAGAGATTAGGGATACTTTTATAAGGGTTATGAGCTGGCGGAAGACTCATTAAGTAAAAGTTTACTATCTGTACGTCAGTTTCAATCTTTTTCATATTTTAATACGTTGTTATAATTACTTTAGACAGTTTAAAAATATATATTTTATTTGTCGGAAATTTGATTTACTATTTAAAATTCTTGAACAAATAGACGATTTAAGACGGCATTTCACACCATCAGAAACAACAAAAACAATCGGATATTCATTTTATATCGGTATTTTGTAGTCGATATTTAATAGAATTCGATAATATTACGTTAATAATTCGATATAACATCGAACTATTATTAATCGCAACCATAGAGTAATAAGTCCCAACTAACTAGGGGATCGGTGGGACTTCGGGGTATCGGGTGGGGGAATTTTTCAGTGGATTTCCCCATATTTTGCCCGTTTTACCCAGACTAACTAGGGGATCGGTGGGATTTCGGGGTATCGGGTGGGGGAATCTTTCCGTGGATTTCTCCATATTTTACCCGTTTTACCCAGACTAACTAGGGGATCAGTGGGATTTCGGGTTATCGGGTGGGGGAATTTTTCCGTGGATTTCCCCATATTTTACCCGTTTTACCCAGACTAACTAGGGGATCGGTGGGATTTCGGGGTATCGGGTGGGGGAATTTTTCCGTGGATTTCCCCATATTTTGCCCGTTTTACCCAGACTAACTAGGGATCGGTGGGATTTTGGAGTATCGGGTGGGGGAATTTTTCCGTGGATTTCCCCATATTTTTCCCTGTTTTACCCAGACTAACTAGGGGATCGGTGGGATTTCGGGGTATCGGGTGGGGGAATTTTTCCGTGGATTTCCCCATATTTTTCCCCGTTTTACCCAGACTAACTAGGGGATCGGTGGGATTTCGGGGTATCGGGTGGGGGAATTTTTCCGTGGATTTCCCCATATTTTTCCCTGTTTTACCCAGACTAACTAGGGGATCGGTGGGATTTCGGGGTATCGGGTGGGGGAATTTTTCCGTGGATTTCCCCATATTTTTCCCCGTTTTACCCAGACTAACTAGGGGATCGGTGGGATTTCGGGGTATCGGGTGGGGGAATTTTTCCGTGGATTTCCCCATATTTTTCCCCGTTTTACCCAGACAAACTTGGGGATCGGTGGGATTTTGGGGTATCGGGTGGGGGAATTTTTCCGTGGATTTCCCCATATTTTACCCGTTTTACCCAGACTAACTAGGGGATCGGTGGGATTTCGGGGTATCGGGTGGGGGAATTTTTCCGTGGATTTCCCCATATTTTACCCGTTTTACCCAGACTAACTAGGGGATTGGTGGGATTTCGGGGTATCGGGTGGGGGAATTTTTCCGTGGATTTCCCCATATTTTACCCGTTTTACCCATACTAACTAGGGGATTGGTGGGATTTCGGGGTATCGGGTGGGGGAATTTTTCCGTGGATTTCCCCATATTTTTCCCCGTTTTTCCCAGACTAACTAGGGGATGGGTGGGATTTCGGGGTATCAGTTGGGAGAATTTTTCCGCGGATTTCCCCATATTGTTCACGGTGTTACCCAGAATAAATAAAGAAAAAGTGTTATTATAATGATAATTTAATATAACTGTATTGAAAATGATATTCATTTCATTACCATTATATTTATTTAATTAACATCGAATAATATTTTTGTTTCGTATTATTTTTCATTTTAATTATTAATAATTATGTTTAAATTAATAATACCATATATATATTATCAAAATAAAAACTTACTTCATTAATATTGCAGGATTGATCATGAGAATATTCTATATACAATATTTACAATCAATTATAATGGATGTATCATATTTCATTTTATATTTAATCATTTTCCATATATGTTTTTTATTGATTATTAAATAATCATTCTGGTCAATCAATCAATGCTGTTTCATTCAATTTATCATCGTATTATTAAGTACAAACTTTTAGTTATTCCATCTGCAAATAAAATTAATTATTGTGTTTTACTGATATATAATAAAACAACGAAAACGTTAATAATTTTAATATATAACCTTCTGAATTTTCATATTATTTAAAAGAGTATTATCGATTTATGTAAGAACATAATTAATAATACATATAATTAAGATATTATAATAAATTATAAAAAAATAGTATTGATTTTAAATCGATTTTAATGCAATGATCAATTAATGTAAAATTTTGCAATAGAAAATGTTGATTTTAAAAATAATTAAAAAAATAAACATACTTGATTATATTAATTCTATGCAATAAATGCTCATCAATATCAATAAATTATTTACAAATATATACATTCAGTTTTTCAACTTTTCTTTGAAGAGTACCATCTGTAACCAAATTGTAAATACATATAAAAATATTATTCAATAAAAATAAAAATAAATTTTTTTGAGTAATAAAAATGAGAAATAACTGTATTATATATGTACATGAAAAAGGATATAATATAATAAACTTGAATACACGATAGAAAAGTTAAAGTAAATTTATTAATAGAAATTGGAGTTAAACATTACGGAAATTTAAAATATATATCGTAAATTTTTAAACAATGAATAAATAAAAAAATAGAAATCATAGTAAATATTTAATTAATTTGAGAGTAAAATTTTTGTTTATTGTATCGCTTAATTATATTGTAAAATAGTATCGCTGCTAATATTTTCAAACATTATAAAAGGATTATTTGTAATATTGTTATAAAATATGGGATTATTATTACCTTAATCTGAGGATGACTCATCATTTGATGAGTCATCTTCATTTCCACCTATGATTAGTTGACCGTGATTGTAAAGCTTAGCAATCATTATCCACATGTGGTGAATCCTCGTTTTGTGATCTGGATATTTTCGCTTGAAGAGAAATTCGGCCAGGTGCCCATGAAAATAATGTTTTAGATTTACAAATCTAGGCACCTTGGACCGAACCTCTCTCCACAGCCTTTCAATCTTCTGTGTGTTTGCACCAGTATCAGGATCTATAAAATTATATGTATGGTTGACGGTCAGGTGGTGGTACCCTTCGAACTGAAGGCAATTATAAGTACGCCAACAATCACTCATGATTGTGGTGCCCGGCAGAATGTACGCCCTTATAATTGGCAGCAAGGTTTCATGGCCTCTTGTTGCCACAGGAACCATGAAAGTGGCGTTGTTATCCCTTTGGATCCCGCCGAACACCCAATTTCCTTCGATTACTCTCCCTCTATTATATTTTTCGTTTTACCTATCTTGGCTTCATCTATTTCAACAATTGTACCTGGTCCGCCAATCGGATTGGGATTTGTTGAGAAATTGTGAAAACATACTTCACGTAGAAAATTCGACCAGTCAACTATGCTTCTTGTTGACATTCCTAATTCCTGATTTATTATGTATTGCCTAGGTGGTGGAAGAAGGCACCAAAACATAACAAATCTTACGTTACACTTCAATGATAAATTTTATTTGTCAAACCGTGTGCCATGATACTGAGATACTACCTGCTGACATTGGATTGACACTCTTTTACGGTGAGCGTTCACCTCTACCCTCCGTTTATTACACCTGAATCGATGTCTGTCCTCTTCCAGATTCATGTCTGCAATGCCGTCCGGACATTTTTTATTTCTCGGAATTACAGAATGGTCATATAAAAATCTTTTTATGTTTGCTTTATCGGTTGTAAATTCAATAAACGTTGTCATTGTAAATTCACAATTATCACAAATAAAAACAACTTTTGATCCATATTTTATTAAGTAAATAAAATCACCCGTTAAAAATGAAATCATAACGTTTCATAAAATTAACAAGAAGGAAATACGATAAATTATAATGGGAAACATTGTTACCAACGTAGATTTTCTTTAACATTATGTATAGTAATTCATATTGGTAATCATATATATATATATATATATATATATATATATATATATATATATATATATATCTACTCTTATAATAATTCAGTTTAGTCCAATCTTCAGACAACTAAATCTCCAGTTCTACCGGGCCGATTTTATTAATTAATGTGTCATTGGAAAGCTCTCTCCCCGTAGATTGTCAAATAATTATGAAAGTTTGTTTTTGTTGAGATTTATGGTGAAGAAATAAAAAAAACATGTTTTCCATAAGAAATACATTGAAAACGGCTTTTTTCACATTTTTTATTTCGAGGCAAATTTTGGCTGTCTTTATTGAGTATTTTCAAGAAATGCCTATCAGCAATTTGTAGGAAATTTAATTCTCTTTCAGAATATCACCTTCCACTTTAGCCGATTTCTGCACCATTTAAAAGTTATTTGCAAAAAACCTAAGCAACCTCCAAATTTTTAGTGGTGAGAAAATACTGAATTAGAGATATGTTTGTTAAACTTTGTACAACTAAATCTAGAGTTCTACTGGGCAGATTTTAATAATTAACAGGTCGTTGGAAAGCTCCATCCATGTAGATATGCAAATAATTATGAAAGTTAGATTTTTTTAAAGATTTATGGTGGAAACGTAACAACACAAATTTTCTATAAGAAATAGATTAAAAAAACAGCTCTTTTAAAGTTTCTCTTTGTAGCCAGGTTTTGGCTGCCTATTATTAGTATTTTCAAACAATGCATAGTACCAAATTGTAGGAAATTTAATTCTCTTTCAGAATATCACCTTCCACTTTAGCCGATTTCTGCACCATTTAAAAGTTATTTGCAAAATACCTAAGCAGCCTCCGAATTTTTAGTGGTGAGAAAATACTGAATTAGAGATATGTTTGTTAAACTTTGTACAACTAAATCTAGAGTTCTACTGGGCAGATTTTAATACTTAACAGGTCGTTGGCAAGCTCCATCCATGTAGATTTGCAAATAATTATGAAAGTTAGATTTTTTTAAAGATTTATGGTAGAAACGTAACAACACAGATTTTCTATAAGAAATAGATTAAAAAAACAGCTCTTTTAAAGTTTCTTTTTGTAGCCAGGTTTTGGCTGCCTATTATTAGTATTTTCAAACAATGCATAGTACCAAATTGTAGGAAATTTAATTCTCTTTCAGAATATCACCTTCCTTTTTAGCCGTTTTCTGCACCATTTAAAAGTTATTTGCAAAACACCTAAGCAGCCTCCGAATTTTTAGTGGTGAGAAAATACTGAATTAGAGATATGTTTGTTAAACTTTGTACAACTAAATCTAGAGTTCTACTGGGCAGATTTTAATACTTAACAGGTCGTTGGAAAGCTCCATCCATGTAGATTTGCAAATAATTATGACAGTTAGATTTTTTTAAAGATTTATGGTGGAAACGTAACAACACAGATTTTCTATAAGAAATAGATTTAAAAAACAGCTCTTTTAAAGTTTCTTTTTGTAGCCAGGTTTTGGCTGCTTATTATCAGTATTTTCAAACAATGCATAGTACCAAATTGTAGGAAATTTAATTCTCTTTCAGAATATTACTTTCCACTTTAGCCGATTTCTGCACCATTTAAAAGTTATTTGCAAAAAAGCTAAGCAACCTCCGAATTTAAAGCGGTGAGGAAATATTGAATTAGAGACATGTTTGTTAAACTTTGTACAACTAAATCTAGAGTTCTACCAGTCAGATTTTAATAAATAACGAGTCGATGGAAAGCTTTCTTGCTGTAGATTTGCAAATAATTATTAAAAGTTGGATTTTTTTAAAGATTCAAAGTGAAAAAGAAAAAATACATATTTTCTATAAAAAATACTTTCAAATCAGCATTTTTAGTTTTTATTTTTGTAGCCAAGTTTTGTCTGCCCGTAATCAGTATTTTCAAAAAATGCATAATATGAAGTTGTAGGAAATTTTATTCTCTTTCAGAATATCATCTTCCACTTTGGTCGATTTCCTCACCGTTTAAAAGTTATTTAAAAGTAAAGCAAACTCCGAATTTATAAAGGCAAGAAAATAACGAATACAGACATTTTTGTCAAACTTTGTACAACTAAATCTAGAGTTCTACCTGACATATTTTAATAATTCGACCTGACATATTTTAATAATTGATGGGTCATTGAAAACGAAAAGCTTTCTCACTGTATATTTGCTAATAATTATGGGAATAAGATCCATGAGTTTAAAAAATTCAAAAGTTATGTTTTCATAAGAAATATATTAACAGCTGATTTTTTGTGATCATATGGAACATGTGTCAATAACTTAACAGCTGACCGTTGTATTATTATTTCATTGATTTTTCTTTGTTTACATTTTGTTGTTTACAATTTAGATTTGTGGTTAAAGTGCGTTCCTTAGGTTTTGTGTGTGCTTCCTATGACCGTTGTATTGTTATTTCATTGATCTCTCTTTGTTTACATTTTGTTGTTTACAATTTGGATTTGTGGTTAAAGTGCATCCTTACGTTTTGTGTGTGCTTTTTATGGTGTGTGCTTAATCTGTACCAATAACTGTTAGTGGGGACTGGTGAGTAAAGTGGTGTCGAGATTTCACCACCATAAATTTCATTTTGAACTTTTTTGATTTTTTAGTTTGAAAATGAATAATTTTACTATTCATTATATCGTTGGTGACGGAAACTGTTTCTTTAGGAGTATCTCATTTTTATGCCATGCATCTCAATCTAGATACAGTGATATACGATCCAAAGTAGTTGATGAAGTCGTAAATAACTGGGACTACTATTGCCCTTTTATCATAGGGGATAACACATATAGACTACCGGTACAAAATGCAACAGAATATAGAAATCTGATGATTACAAATGGAGAATACGCTGGTAACGTTGAAATTGAGGCTACAGCAAGGCTTTTCAACTGTCAATTCCAAATATATGCTGAGAACTTGGATTCTTTTTTAACGGTTGGTGAAGGCACGTCAATATATAAACTACATTTCTCAGGTAGTATGGACGCTGGGCATTACGATGTTTTAATGTAAAATACGAATTCTGAAAATAAAGAGGATGTAACCTTACCAAAATCCGAATGTGGCCATCCAGCAATGAATAAAAAAAGAAAAACATGCTCTGGCAGACGGGAATCAAGAGATCATAAAAATAAATTAAAGACGCAAAATTATAATATGAATAATGATTTACTCCAAGGGGTAAAAAGGTCTTTAACAAGCGATCGTAAGAATGCAGACACACAAAATGAAAAAGAAACAAAACAAAATATTTTGTCTAACACTTCACTCAAAGAGGATACTACTTCCTCAACCTGCAAACGTGGCCGTCCAGCAAAGAATAAAAAAAGAATAACATTTTCTGGAAGACATGAATCAGCAGATCATAAAAATAAATTAAAGACGCAAAATAATGGTATGAGTAATGATTTAATAAAAAGGGGAACAAAGTTTTTATCAAGCAATCACAAGGATGGAGACACGCCAAATGGAAAAAAAACAAAACAACATAGTGTGACTATCCCTTCACTCAAAGAGGATACTACTTCCTCAACCTGCAAACGTGGCCGTCCAGAAAAAAATAGAAAAAGAAAAACATGCTCTGGAAGGCGTGAATCAATAGTGCATAAAAATAAATTAAAGAAACAAAATCATAGTATGAATAATGATTTAATCCAAGGGGGAAATAAGTGTTTAACAAGCGTAAGCAACAAGGATGGAGGGACAAAAAATGAAAAAGAAACAAAAAAAGATAGTGTGACTAACACTTCACTCAAAGAAGATGCAACTTCCTCAACCTGCAAATCTGGCCGTCCAGCAAAGAATAGAAAAAGAAAAACATGTTCTGGAAAACGTGAATCCACTGCTCATCGCGTAGTAATAAGGGGGAAAAAGGATAGTGATGTAAATCATGTGTTACAACCACCCATCACTTTTTTGCCTGAAGCCTTAAGACATATAAACGATGAAAATGAAATAAAATTACACTCATGTGGCAGTTTTAATGAAGTTTGTGAATTTTGTGGTGCTAAACACTTTGTCGGAGAAAGACCTGTTGATAAAATGTTTTCTAAATGCTGCTCAAAAGGAAAAGTTTCATTAGAACGGATTCAAACTGCATTATTACTTGAGCAGCTTATGACTAATAACCATATTTATTCAGATAACTTTATGTCCAATATTCGTTCAATCAACAGTTCCCTATCTTTCGCTTCTATGGGAGCGCAAATAGTTCCACCTTCAAGTTATGGTCCTTATTGTTTTAGAATAAATGGCTCTATCTATCATCGTGCTGGTACATTACATCCTGAAAATGGAGAACAGCGTAAATATGCTCAGTTGTACATACTTGATCCTGAGGAGGCTACAACTCAAAGAATGAAAATTAAAGAAAACTCTGGATGCAATGAACATTTATTACAAATATTAGGGTCATTCATGTCAAAGTATAATCAATTTGCAGAAGCCTGCAAAATGATGTATGAAGTAGAGCAAGAATGCATGCAAGACACATTAATGAATAATGCTGTTTCATCTGATGTGACAATGGCTATAATTCAGGACCGAAAATATGATGAAAGAAGATATAACTCTGCAAGATGTAATGAGGTTGCTGTTATTTTTGAGAATATGGATGGTGAACCACCTCTGCACCGTGATTTACTGATTCATTGTCACGCTAACAACATGATGAATAAGAGAAAGACTCAGAGAATTAGCATTTTGGACCCAAATTTGGAACCAATGGTATATCCTCTCTTCTTCCCATATGGTGATCAAAGTTGGGGGATTAATATTCCACTGAATGATAAGCCATTATGTCTCCAAAATATTAAAAATAAAGCTTCAAATCCAAGATCAAGAGTCACTCAGATGCAATATTATCAATATCGTCTTTCAGTACGTGATGAATTCAATCCTTTATTGTGCGGAGGAAAACTCACACAACAATATATTGTTGATGCCTACACCAAAATTGAGGCAAATAGACTAAATTTCATCCGACAAAATCAATCTCAACTTAGAATTGAACAGTACAAAGGTTTAATGGACCAGATTCGGTTATCAGGAGAAAATGAATTGTTTCCCCCTGGAAAGCCTTTCATTTTGCCATCAACATTTCAAGGGAGTCCAAGAAATATGATGCAAAATTATCAAGACGCTATGTCAATAGTGAGGAATTACGGTAAACCCGATCTTTTTATTACAATGACCTGTAATCCAAAATGGGAAGAAATAACACAAAATTTAAATGGACAGTCGGTGGAAAATCGTCCTGATTTAGTTTCTAGAGTTTTCCGATTGAAGTTAACAGAACTTATGGATGACATAAACAAAAAACATATTTTTGGCATCCCAGTAGGCAATATACATGTAATTGAGTTTCAAAAAAGAGGGCTACCCCATGCTCACATCTTACTGATTTTGAAAGAACAAGATTCTCCTAAGTTACCAGAACATATAGACCAAATAGTATCGGCTGAATTACCAGATAAAGACAAATTTCCAACTTTACACGCAGCTGTTACAAAACACATGATTCATGGACCCTGTGGCGAGTGTAATTTAAACTCACCGTGTATGAAGGAAAATAAGTGTACTAAAAATTATCCTAAATCCTTTCAAAATGAAACCTTAGCTAACAAAGATGGATACCCTCTTTACCGCCGAAGAAATAATGGTAATAATGTATCTGTGAGAAATAAAGTAATTGACAACACATGGGTGGTCCCTTATAACCCATTTCTCCTATTAAAATACAACTGTCATATCAATGTGGAAGTTTGCGCCACGATCAAAAGTGTTAAATATCTCTTTAAATATGTATACAAAGGGCATGATTGTGCAAATGTTCGTATCATAGAGAGAAACTCAAATTTTGATGAAATAAAAAAGCACATAGATAGTAGGTATGTCAGTGCACCAGAGGCCATGTGGCGAATACTTGGAAATGACATGCACAAACAATCGCATACAATAATTCGATTGCCTGTTCACCTTCCTGATAGTCAAAGCATTGTCTTCCATGTAAATTCGATAAACAGAAATATAGACAATCTGCTACAAACTGCTGAGAAAGATACAATGTTGACAGCGTGGTTTAAGTTAAACGTGGAAGATGAAAATGCAAGATTAATTAATTACAGTAATGTACCTAAACATTATGTTTTCAATAAAAAAAGTAGGAAATGGATTCGCAGACAACAAGAAAGGCACAACGTAATTGGTAGAATGTACTTTGTAAATCTTGGTTCTGATCCTGAAAGGTATTGTTTAAGACTTCTTCTGCTTCATGCACCTGGTGCTGTAGCTTATGATGATTTAAAAACCATTGATGGTACTAAATATGATACTTTTTATGAAGCAGCAGTGCAAAAAGGGCTGATGAAAAATGATGAAATTTGGGACAAAACTTTAGCCGAAGCAGTCAATTTCAGCATGCCTCAACATTTAAGAGACTTATTCTCATATATTCTTATATTTGCTTCCCCGTCTAATGCAAAAGAATTATTTGAAAAATACCAGCCTAATCTTTCAGAAGACTTTGCACACAGCCACAAAGTAGGTCATGCAGATAACTGTGAGCAATGTAAAAATTTGACTTTGAGAGAAATTAACAAAACTTTAGAAGCAAACCATAGTTCCTGCCTTAAATACGACCTCCCGATGCCAGTACACGATGACCTACAAATCAACAACACAGCTATCTATGACTTTGACTTAGAAAAAGAAAAAAGCAAAGAAATGATCAATAATTTGAATTATGAGCAAACACAATGCTTTGACAATATAATTGCAGCAATAAATAATGAAGTCCCAGAAACATGTTTTTTTCTGGACGTGCCAGGAGGCACAGGAAAAACCTATTTGTATAAAACTATTCTGTGTACAGTGCGTGGAGAAAAAAACATTGCATTGCCTATCGCGTCTACTGGAATTGCTGCAAACTTATTGGATGGAGGTAAAACATATTTCAACCAATTCAAATTAGTACCTCCTTTGAACGAAACATCCGTATCAAATATAAGATTAAATTCTCTCGAAGCAAATACAATCAGATCAGCTAAAATCATAATCTGGGATGAAGCAACTATGGCACCAGGAATTGCTCTGACTGCTATTGACAGAATACTTAAGGAAATAATGAACAACCATAATCCTTTCGGCGGAAAAGTCATGCTATTGGGCGGTGATTTCAGGCAAACTCTGCCAGTTGTCAGACATGGAAACAGAACCAAAATAATAGAAACGAGTATAAAATTCCATCCACTGTGGGAAACTTTTAAGATCCTACGACTGACTAAAAATGTACGATCAGTGGATGATTTATTTAGCAAGTGGCTGTTAAGCGTAGGGAATGGTCTGACTGATAAAACACATAATTTATCGGAAGACCTTATAGCAATACCAGCAAATATTTTAAGCCACGGTAACATAGCCACCGATATATTTGGAGACAAGTTGGACGTAGCTCAGTCTCATGAGTTCACCCAAAAGGCTATTTTATGCTCAAAAAATTCAGATGTGGATTTCCTCAACGAAACGGTTCATGACTTACTGAAAGGAGCATCAGTAACCTATTTAAGTACGGATTGTATTGAAGCGGATGATGTTTCACAAGCAGATATTCATTATCCAATAGAATTTTTAAATCAGCTTTCACCATCGGGAATGCCAATACATAAATTAAATTTAAAGATTGGGGCTGTGATAATGTTGCTAAGAAATCTTAATACAAAACGGGGACTATGTAACGGCACACGATTGATTGTTAAAGAACTAAAGCCCAATTTAATAATTGCAGAGGTTTTAACTGGATCGTCAGTAGGTGAAATTGTGTTTGTTCCAAGGATTGATTTATCACAGACAGATACAGACTTGCCATTTGTATTGAAAAGGCGGCAATTTCCTTTAAAATTAGCATTCGCTATAACAATAAATAAGGCACAAGGTCAGACATTGGAGAAAGTTGGTGTTTACCTTCCAGCACCAGTATTTAGCCATGGACAATTGTACGTTGCACTCTCTAGGGTGAAAAGGTTTGAAGACATTAAAATTAAAATTATCCCTAGCAAAGATCAAGGGAGATTGTTGAAAAACTTAGATGAAGTATTCACAAAAAATGTCGTTTATAAAGAAATACTGTAATAAATATGTTGCATTTGATATTTTGTTTTTATTGTCTTGCTCTATTAGAAAAAGTTTTGTCATCAATTTTGTTTATGAATGTGAATCAAATTATTTTTCAGGTATTTAACAGGAAATTGAGCATATATGTACTATTTTTCTAGAGACCGTTGTATTTAACCACAACGGGCTCTGTTTCTAGTATATATATATATAATTACGTGTAAGTTGATATAAAAAATTGTTTTCTAAATTCCTGTTTATTTTATAATTTGTATACAGTAAGTTTATAATGAGTTAATTAATACAAATAATGGTATCTAAATATAACTGATATATTTTACTTGGTAATAATGAAACAATAACTCATGTTAAGATATAAATATAAATATATGTTTAAAATATGTTGACCAACAAACACTCTTCTTGATATTTTATAAAACTCATTCATAAAAAATGTATACATAATAATAAATAATTTAATAATTATTTATTATTAAATTATACATTTATATGAGAATATTTTAACGTTTTGGATACGTTTGAAAACGTCCAGGTGCAGAACGTTCAAACGCGGAACGTCCAGGTGCATAACGTCCAAGTTATCTTGGGTTTTTATCCTTTTTGTTTTATTTTGGTTATTTTTTATTACGATAAGGTAGGTTAGGTTATGTTAAGTAAGGTTATATTAGGTTAGTTTAGGTTATGTTAGGTAAGGTTAAGTTCGGTTATGTTAGGTTAGATTAGGTAAGATTAAATTGGGTTAGTTTTGGTTAGGTTAGTTTAGGTTAGATTATTTAAGATTAAATTTGGTTATTTTTGGTTAGGTTAGTTTAGGTTATATTAGGTAACGTTAGGTTAGTTTTGGTTAGGTTAGGTTAGGTTGGGTTAGGTTAGGTTAGGTTAGTTTTGTTTCGGTAAGGTTAGATTAGATTATGTTAGTTTATTTTTGATTATGTTACGTTAGGTTGGATAAGTTATGTCAAGTTATGTTTGTTAAAAAAACAAACTTACCCTAAAAAGTAATCTAACCTAACATACCTTAACATAACCGAAACCTAAACAAAACAAACTTAACATATCAAAAATTAACATGACCTATTATAACTAAATTAACCTTACCCTAACTTTAACCTAACTTTATCTTATCTAAATTTTTCTAACATAACCAAAGTTAATTTAACCTAGCCAAAATTAATCTAACCAATCTTAACTTAACAGAAATAAATTAAAAATAAATAACGAAACACAAGATAACCTGGACGTTTTGCACCTGGAGGTTCTGCACTTGAACGTTATGCACCTGGACATTATGTTCTTTCAAGAAAGCGGAATAAAAAAATGCGGATTTATGTAAAATTATGTAGTAGTTCGTTTGCGATTTATTTGGTTAATCATATTACGTTTTAATATTTTTTAGTTTATTTTTATGTCGTGTATCTGGATTTTTTGTGTGTCCGTTTAAAACGTTTGTATACTTGAAACATAAATAACAGTTTTTAAATTCTTTAAATATATTAATGTTAGTGCAATTTTATATAAATGATATATTTTATTAAATTAATAATTGTTAAAATGATAAAGATAATATAAATGTCTATCATTATAAATATCAATCTGTATTACTTACCAGTACTTACTTTATGAATATCATACTAAAAACTATAACTAACTAAAACTATAACTAACTAAAACTATAACTAACTATATAAAAACTATTTATATAACCAAAACATATATATTATGTTCGGGTCGCCGGAATTGTACCCCCCGGATTTGTACCCCCCACAAAAAACGCCTACGTCATTTTGACGTCACAGGACGGGGGGTACAAATCCGGCCGCGAACTTTTAGGACGAATAAGTTATTATGTATTTTGATTAACTGACATATCACGGTTGGCTGAACAGTTGCGTAATTGATATAAATCCAATTAAACATGGCTTCTTAAGTCCAACCCCGGATTTGTACCCCCCGGATTTGTACCCCCCGTGGCCAAATCTTAAAGACCTACCCCGGATTTGTACCCCCCGGATTTGTACCCCCCGTGGTCAGATTCTTAAGTCTGACCCCGGATCTGTACCCCCCGTGCTCAAATCCATTTTGACGTCCATGGAAATATACCGGGTCAATACTCACGAGTATTGACCCGGTATACTCATGCATTGATGTTGTTGACTTTTTTAATTAGTTCTCGTAAGTCAACGGCTGTTCGTTAAATTATTACCTAATATTATTCTGCGAATATGTCTTATTCTACGAAAATCTTACGTTGCATGGGTGACGTATGACTTTTATTCAAGTATTTTTGCAATCAATTAAACATTTAACGCAAGCCAAGTAAAAAACGTCGCTTTTTGGTTTCGTTTTTAGAGTATTGTAAATAAAACTAAAGTTTTTAACAGATGAATTGAAAAAAGAAGTTCGACCTCAGGTGTTTAACGATCAATCTGGAATGTAATTGAACTCTACGTAGAAGGGCGGAAATACATTACAGTTTTCTTGCCGTATGAGGGTTTCCCGGGAGGCAGGAGGTCAACAAACATTTTCAAATGCCTTGGGCATGCCTCGGCATTCCTAAGTGGACCTGATGGAATGTACCGTTCCTCCCTCTGTAAGTACAATTGATGGGTTTTGGACGTTAACATATTTATTTTTGGGTATTCTGTACTTGGAGTATTTGATAAAAACTGATCAGAGATCAATGCAGTGTTGTCCGTTAGAACATATTCTAAAATAATATATATACCGGAGGTTGGCGTCTTGACTACTGATTTAAATGATTAACGAATGCATTCAATATGAATATCAAAATCAGCTTTATTTCTGTAATCTACAGTATATTTGTCAAATACCACTGACCTATCATCACACAGCCCAAACTACCCGACCTAGAACCTTGAAACCTTGCATGAACGTTCCTCTCAGGCATAAGCACCCACTAAGAACGGATTTTAAAAAATTCCCTCAGGGCTACGCCCTATGATACATCAAAGTTTAAATGTTAACGTATAGGGAAGCTCATGTAGTTGTCATGGCAACCTTAAAATTAAATCTGAAATCCAAGGAAGTTTTTCTGTTTTTCAACGGGTAACACCGTGTTGATCAGCTAGTTATTTATATAGAAGTATCAGTCACAGCACATATTATTTACAAATAAATTAAATATTTACAAAATAAATTCACTAATGCTCTTATTTAATTAATACCTGGTGAACTAGGCCTTGCTCGGTATTATTTTATGTTTACAATTTAATCCAATTACTATAAATAAAAACAATTCGAAAGTATTCATGAATAATAAATGCAATTGTTATTACTCCAAGTAATTTTCATCTCTCACGCTGAAGTTTTCCTAGATGACTGTAATTTGCAAATAGCTGATATGATGACTTTATTTGTTTACACTTTCCTTGTTTAGTTCGTTGCCATCATGGCAACTCGTAAGGCCAATGTTAAACTTTACAACTTCAAAATTTTATTACGTTTTACTACATTTTATTACGTTATTAGATTTTCTCTGCTAAGTAATCTGTAGATAACACGTTTTTGAGTCACATGTACATTTTATCTATTAATTGAACAGATTTCAAAATTTTGTCTTCGCAGTTCTCTATTAAATATTAATAAGAAAACCATAACCAAGTGTAATAGTCATACAATTTCAGGTAAAAGAGTAATTTCAGTTCAAAGCCAAGCATAGTTCAAGAGAAATAACATTTTTCTTGAGGGTCTTAAACCCAATATGGCGGGTAGTACAGCAGGCTCTTAACGGCTTATTAAGTAAAGAATGAAAGCAATACCCTTAAATTGTATTATTGATTCAGGAACATAACTATCAATATATTTCCCGACTTATTTCTTCCTGAAAATTAAATCATAAATCTCATGAGAACTTTGCGTCTAAATTTGAACTATTATAGATCACTTAAAAGCATGAAATACTTTTCCGCGAGCAAAGGATTTCCAACTCCATTGTACCCAGAAACAAACTGTGGTTAGGTTATTCACTAATCCGAAGAACACGTGTCAATCAAATAAAGCAAACTCTTTCCATTGAAAACGTCCAAAACCCATTGTACTTGCACATACAGAGGGAGGAACGGTACATTCCATCAGGTCCACTCAGGAATTCTGAGGGCATTTGAAAATATTTGTTGAACACCTGCCTCCCGGGAAACCCCTACACGGCGCGAAAACTGTTATGTGCGTTGAAAGTCGTTAACTATTACGAAGAACATGTGTCAATCAAAGGAAGTAAACTGTTTCCAGTAAAAACGTCCAAAACGCATAAATTGCACTTAAAGAGGGAGGAGCGGTACATTCCATCAGGCCCACTTAGGAATGCCGAGGCATGCCGAGGGCATTTGAAAATGTTTGTTGACCTCCTGCCTCCCGGGAAAAACTCATACGGCAAGAAAACTGTTATGTACTTCCACCCTTCTACGTAGAGTTCAATTACATTCCAGATTGATCGTTAAACACCTGAGGTTGAACTTCTTTTCCAATTCATCTGTTAAAAATGTTAATTGTATTTATAATATTCTAAAAACGAAACCAAAAAGCGACGTTTTTTATTTGTCTTTCGTTAAATGTTTAATTCATTGCAAAAATACTTGAATAAAAATCATACGTCACCCATGCAACGTACGATTTTCGTAGAATAAGACATATTCGTAGAATAATATTAGGTAATAATTTTACGAACAGCCGTTGATTTACGACAGCTAATTAAAAAAGTCAACAACATCAATGAATATTGACCCGGTATATTTCCATGGTCGGTCAGAATGGATTTGAGCACGGGGGTACAAATCCGGGGGGTACAATTCCGGGGTCAGACTTAAGAATCTGACCACGGGGGGTACAAATCCGGGAGGTACAAATCCGGGGTCAGACTTAAGAATCTGACCACGGGGGGGTACAAATCCGGGGGGTACAAATCCGGGGTAGGACTTTAAGATTTGGCCACGGGGGGTACAAATCCGGGGTAGGACTTTAAGATTTGGCCACGGGGGGTACAAATCCGGGGGGTACAAATCCGGGGTAGGACTTTAAGATTTGGCCACGGGGGGTACAAATCCGGGGTCAGACTTAAGAATCTGACCACGGGGGGGTACAAATCCGGGGGGTACAAATCCGGGGTAGGACTTTAAGATTTGGCCACGGGGGGTACAAATCCGGGGGGTACAAATCCGGGGTCAGACTTAAGAATCTGACCACGGGGGGTAGGACTTAAGAATCTGACCACGGGGGGGTACAAATCCGGGGGGTACAAATCCGGGGTCAGACTTAAGAATCTGACCACGGGGGGTACAAATCCGGGGTCAGACTTAAGAATCTGACCACGGGGGGTACAAATCCGGGGTCAGACTTAAGAATCTGACCACGGGGGGTACAAATCCGGGGTAGGACTTAAGAATCTGACCACGGGGGGGTACAAATCCGGGGGGTACAAATCCGGGGTAGGACTTTAAGATTTGGCCACGGGGGGTACAAATCCGGGGGGTACAATTCCGGGGTCAGTCTTAAGGAAAATAATTTAATTTCAAACCAATTACGTGTTGATGATTTAATAATGTAATGGGGGGTACATTTCCAGTCGCGGGCTGTTTCTCGAGCGATTTAGGCCCCGCCTCCTGTGACGTCAAAATGACGTAGCATTTTTTGTGGGGGGTACAAATCCAGGGGGTACAAATCCGCTAACCCTCATGTTCCTTCTATGACAATCTTCACCTAACGACGTGTACCTTCATATATCGATTTATTCTTATATCGATCTATTTTTGAATATTAAAATCGATTGGTTTATATCGACTGTAAATATCGTATCATTTGACATTTTAGACAACATGGCAGTCTAGGAATGTGAGTGTTCTTGTGTTAATGATAGATTTATGATAAATATATCAATTATTAACTGTAAATAATCAGTAGTATTTGTAATAAAATGAAAGAAACCTTATAAACATAATTTTCGACATTTTATAATGTGAGTATTTATTTGAATAACTAAACATTCCTATAACTTGTCGTTTGACCATTAACCTCGTTATAATTTTTGTTCACTTTTAATACAAATTTTAAATCGTTAATGAAATTTCCGACGGATAATTTTTTTAGTTTTATAATTAACGAAGTAAGTATAACAACGTATTAAAATATGAAAAAGATTGAAACTGACGTACAGATAGTAAACTTTTACCAATTGTTGGATTAAGAGGATACCTGAAACATACAGTATGTTTACCTTTGTGCGTTGCCTTTCCTTTATCGTACATAACCTCTCAACTCGTTTTCTAGAAGTCCTTTGCAAGCCAATTAAGTCAATTGACTAAATTCAATACTGCATATAATCACCTTAACTATCTAAAAACGAGATTTCAGCAATACTAATTTTGTAGCAAGTTATACATCACTAGATAATGCGTTCAACTATAATTATAACGAAATGGAGTTTACAAAGATTTTTTATTAACAACCGAGAACCAACCCATATCGATTAACCTGCGCTGCGCCTGTCGTCTAACGAACAGTTTATTGTTTATGTTATGTTTTATAATTTTATTTAGTGAAAACATTTATTGATAAGGATTATATATACTAAAACTATTTCAATTTACAACATTTATGAATATTACGAGTAGCATATTGGCGGGATGGTAACTAACTTCAATATGTTCCTGGTAGGACTATAATGTCACGTATGTTTAATAATGAACGACAGCAAAAAATTACAGGTCGTTTGAAGTTTTCATTGAAATATTTGTTCTACTTAAAATTCAAGAAATGTTACGCCAGTTATACACACTTTTGTAAATCTAGCTAAAACCTCGGCACCAGCTGTAGTGAAACACTTTTAGTACATTTGATTTAAACTGAAGTTGGCGTACCAGGGAATGTCTTTGGGGGGGGGGGTTTCAATAACCTAGGGTGGGGCTTCTCAGTAAAAGAGGGATCAATACTTCAATTGGGATATTGGGATGGCTAATTTTTTGGCTCTACACATTAGGCCTACTCTGTCCCCTACTTCATTACTTGCACGCTCTTGTATTCTCATCTGTACACTCCTGTCTTTCTGTCCCGAAACGATGACGTTAATACAAATTTATGTTGTTACTACTCGCACTAAATAAAGGAAATTGTCACAATCATACAAATTTAATTAATTTTGAGGTAAATATGAAACCAAGTGTGCAATTTATGATTATATAATCATTACGACGTACTTTACTGCGATTATAATGACAAACAAATTACTACTATTTCCAATTAGGTTATAATATGTTTAAAACTGACATAAGCATCCGTTAACTATTCCTTCTCTTGCAGTGTAATACAAACTGATTAACTGGTCGTTAGACAAGGTAAAGTATGCTAAAAATAAAAGTGGAGTGAGTGACCTTGAGCCAGTGGCCAGTTTTGTAACCTATATATTTATGTTGTTGGCCTAATCTTTGTATTAGACAAATGAAATGTACAATTGACTTAATGCAGTGCAGATGATCAAATATTTGTAATTACCACTCATAAACTGTGGTCTGGAACACATTGCAAAGCTGAGGCGAAGGTCGTAACAAATATGAGGTTAGGCCTACTTTTATATGTTATGTAGGTAGTTGCATTAACCTGATTTTACCATTATCGTGGACTCTTTATGATATTTTGCGTCTTACTTAAATCGCTAATAAATTCTCCTCAACTGAACTACTCGTAGTAGAGTCGGCCTCCCTCACTCACCATTGCCTGAGTCTTTCTTTGCATGAAGTCAGCCAATGGTCAAACAGTACTGTTAACAAATTAGTTTATTTCAAAATTATCTGGTTAAATTTGATCCATGGATAAAAGGGGGCTTAGGCGGCTAAATAAGTATGCTTAAGCGGATCACAGAAATTAATTTAGTTATCAATTAATTCATAGCTATTATAATTTTTTGTTTGATATTCACAAATTATAAATTTGTTGGCATGAAATAAAAATAATGACTCTAGTGGTCGGGAATGTTACAAGTAGTCGTGTAAAGTTCAGGAATATCACCTTTGATGATAAAATCTTAATTGAAAACCATTAACAGCCGACTTCGTCAACATTACCAGTACAGAAATTGCTGCTGATTTCTCCACCAGTGTTTCGTTCCAAAAAACACTCGGCACTTTGAGCCCCTTACCTTCTCTTTTACGAGGTCCCGTCAGAGTGGCTTTTGAATTCCTTCGAATTTCTACACTTTCAGACGTCTGTACCAGTTGCATTGATATCGGGTCATTTTTACGCCAAGTACTGTACTAAACAAACATATACATTTGCAAAAAAACTAATGGGGTTTTGGCATTTTGGGACCTCAAAACGACCTCAACTTTATTAAGTTTAGGGCAATGCCACGAGACCTACGAGTAAAGCTTATCTTTAGATGAACCAAACTAGGTAAAAAGCAGCTTCGTCGTCATGACCAATGATTAGTCTTTGGCCAGTGGTTAATGGTTTCTGAATATGACGGAAATACCAAAAGAAAATTCAATAAAGATAATTCGTATTTGTCAAATATTTCTATTGTTGGCTTAACGATATGGTCAGTATTTGTTTACATAATACTTTAATCTTTTAATGCCCCTTATGGGTATTTGTGTGTAAGAGCCAAAATTATCCAGCAGAGCTTTTTTAAATTTCTGTTTTTTTAGATAAAATAACTCAAATTATATTTATTATAAGTTAAATGTAAAGTTGAAAAAAATTGTTGATAATGTTATCATTTATTATTTTTTGTTTATTTTGCTGTTTCAGGGTTGATTAATTCAAAAGTTCGGAAACAGCGGCATACGCAACGGAATAAATAAGCCTCGCAGCAAAAACCTACTTTTATCAAACTTCAAACAAATTATAAACAATGTGAAATTATTGCAATGTCGCTATTGTTGCTAAGCTTTTTGAAAGTCTAATAGTTGTGATTGAAAACGCTTTTGACAATTCTAAACTCACACCATTCACTTAAAAAAAATTATAAATGAAAAGTTAAAGTATAACTCCTAATAAAAGTGATCGGATAGCTTGTACTCTGTCGTCTTGCAAAAACGTGTAATGCTCTGTACGGGAGAAACTGCATATTTAATATTTTCCGTTCTGGGAAAATGAGAATATGTCTAGTAAGTTTATCAAAAAGTTCCAAGTAAGTAAAACTTAGGCAATTTTTTTAATCAAAAAGGGTGAAAAAGGATTGAAAAGGCAATGGCAGGTGGCGTGGGACGGACACATAAATGTTTATGCTGTGATAAATCCTTCAAACGTTTGCAGCAGTTGAAGAACCATACGTTGACTCATACTGGGGAGAGGCCATATAAATGTGAGTTTTGTGACAAAGCCTTTTCTCTATTAGGAAATTTTAAGATACATATGCTGGTTCACACTGGGAAGCGGCCACATAAGTGTTTAGTGTGCGAAAAGTCATTTACTACAGCATCAGATTTAAAGAAACATATGCTAATACATACTGGAGAGAAGCCATATAAATGCAAATGTTGTGAGAAATCGTTCTCTCGATTAGGAAGTCTTAAGACACATATGCTTGTTCACACTGGGGAGCGGCCACATAAGTGTGTGGTGTGCGAAAAGTCATTTACTGCAATTGGGAATTTAAAGAATCATATATTAATACATACCGGAGAAAAGCCATATAAATGCGAATGTTGTGAGAAATCCTTTTCCCAGTTAAGTAATCTTAAAACACATATGCTAATACATACTTGAGAGAAGCCATATAAATGCGAATGTTGTGAGAAATCCTTTTCTGAGTTAGGATATATTAAGACACATATGTTGGTTCACCCTGGGGAGCGGCCATGTAAGTGTTTAATTTGCGAAAAGTCATTTACTGAAATAGGAAAGTTAAAGATACATATGCTAATACATACTGGAGAGAAGCCATATAAATTCGAATTTTGTGGAAAATTCTTTTTTCGGTTGGGGCATTTAAAGAGAAATATGTTGTTTCACACTAGGGAGCGGCCACATAAGTGCCTGGTGTGCGAAAAGTCATTTACTGAAAAAGGAAAATTAAAGATACATACACTGATATATACTGGTAGTAAGCCACATAAATGCGAATGTTGTGAGAAATCCTTTTCTCGTTTGGAAAACCTTAAGACGCAAATGTTGGTTTACACTGGAGAGCCGCCATATAAGTGTTTAGTGTGCAAAACGTCATTTAGTACACGAGCAGAATTAAAGCGACATATGATACATACTGGAGAGAGCCACATAAACGCAAATTTTGTGAGAAATCATTCTCTCAGTTAGGAAGTTTTAAGACACATATGCTAGTTCATACCGGGGAGCGGCCGCATAAGTGTTTAGTGTGCGAAAAATAATTTACTGAAATTGGGAAATGAAATAGACATATGCTAGTACATACTGGAGAGAAGCCATATAATGCGAATGTTGTGAGCAATCCTTTTCTGAGTTAGGACGTATTAAGACAAATATGTTGGTTCACACTGGGGAGCGTCCGCATAAGTGTTAAGTGTGGCAAGAAGTTATTTACTACAACAACAGAGTTAAATGGACATACTCTGAAACATACTGGTGAGCGACCATTCAAATGTGAATAGTGTGACAAATCCTTCACTAAATGTGGAAGTGTAAAGAGGCATTTGTTGACACACACTAGAGAGCGGCCCTACAAGTGTTTAACCTGTGAGAAACCCGATTTGGAAGCTTGAAGAAGCACACCCTAACTCACACTAGGGAGCGGCCGAGTGAGCAGCTTTAAACTAGGCAGATGAACATCCAACAGTTGGCGTGCTGGTTGATTAGTCTTACTTTGAAGAATCAAAGTTTATTTTAACAATGAGGGTATTTTTTCAATATTACAGCAATGACATTATATTATATATTTATAAACATAAGTTACTGTTATATTTCATAAATATAAGTTGATATTTAATATTTGGAAAATTTTATGACATACCAATATTAAGGCCTCTTTTTTATATAATTTAATAAGAATGATACACAAAATGCTTAAGAAAAAATTAGATGCTAAGAAATTCATTAAAGAAGCTCTGATAAATAAGTTTTGGCCACATTTACACCATCTAACATAAAAATCTTAATTTTTTATTAGATGTTTTGTTTGATAATATAGAACTAAACGTGGTATGCATTTCCACTGAACAACATTTTGTAAAACTAAAAAAATTTAAATTTAGAAATTTGTTTTAAATATGATAACTTGAGTTGGATAAATAACAAAATTTGGTTTATTATTTACTCTAAGCGTGGATTTCTTTTCAACCTTTCCATGTAGCAAAAATCATTGGCCAACGTTGGGCCAATGACCAACCTATCGGTTGGCCCACCGATGGATTAACCAACCAATATCAAACGATACCCACAAAAATTCATCAATGAGCCAACCAAATTTATATTTTGTTTTATTAATTAATATATGCTTGACTTTTTCAAATATATTGATAAATAAAGTAATTAATAGGTTTAAATTAGGTTTTTGAGATTAAACGTGTGGGGCTCCGCCGAGATTTAAGCCCATAATCGCGACGTTACTTTACCAGAGGCAAGTTTTAGACCACACGGTCATCTTGTGTCTTAGACCACACGGCCACCTTGAGTCTTAGGAGTGGTTAAACCTATGGTTTAAAACTGACCAGTAACGCAATTTCCATCATGGAATTAAAAATTTCCAAGGTTTGGCAGGATCTATTTTTTTAAGGGTTTGCATTTAGTTAAATTATAATTGGGAAGATGATGTTATTATTGTCATAAAATAAATGGTTATTATTACGGTCGCTCGCCGAGTCTCGCTGTCAACTGAGATCGGCGTGGTCGTCAGCCCAAACAACATCGTCGGAGCTATGCTTCAGCGAGAGGACAACTGGAACTGTGTCCGGCACTATGTCCAGGCCATTCTTCCGGCGAAAAAGGTCGACATCGATCGGCCTTAATCCTCAGCTTTTCCTTACGGAGGCGTAATCCTTGCCCTATTGGCGTAATATCAAAGGCCTAGCCCGAAGTAACGTGCGAAAGTCACAGGCTAGTGCCCTCGGTGTTGTTGGGGGTGGTTTAGTCAACGGGACTTTGAGCTCGTGGGAGTCCAACACTACTGAGGAGACAACGAGCCCCTCAGTAAGCGTAAACGCATTCCACATCCTACCCAAAAAAATACGGTAATTTAAGTTTTAACGAACTGTAAGTCAATAGGATTTCTGTATGGGCATCGTCGGTAAACTACAATATAAAAATGATGACATTTAAAATATTTCGTTTTTTATCTGATTTTGTGTTTGATTTTTGTTTCTCAACGTGGGCTACTCAATGATTGGTGCTCGATCGCGGAAACGCTAATTTACCTACTATCCCGACAGAGATTCAACATTGGGCCTATATTATATTACATGGAGGTATTGATTATATGAGATTTTATTTTCTGTTGTGTTATATCATTGACTTTACATCTCTAAGAGATGTAACGGTTATATTTCTTTTCAGTTTTGCCTATTTTTTTAGTTAAAAAAGTTATCCTAATAAGTGATATCCCTGATTATATCTCTTAAGTTTTATAAATTTAATTGGTTTCTTATTTGAATTATTACTGTATTATTTTTAACAAACTTATTGCAAGTAAAAAATATGTAATGGCCAAAGCTATGCGCCTGATACTATTCATGTCAAACCGGGAAAGGGGCATTGTCATTACAACATAATTATTTAAAGTAATTGTTTAACTTTACTCTTAAGTGCTTAGTAATTTTTACAATTTACAGATCAATTTACGAAATTAATTTATTTTATTACAAAATAAGGCAATACAATGAGATATAACACAGTCAATTACTTTTCAATCACATTTAAACTTTGATAACTTAGTCTTTTAAATACCAGTTTCATATAATCTTTTTGTATAGAGGTGAGGAACAAATAAGATAATATTTAAAGTAATAAAATCCATAGAAATAGCGGGTTCAATAGGAAAGAAAATGGTTCTGTTGGTATAGTTATCGTTTTTATTTTAACGAATATTACAAATTTGCAAGGTTTCCTATTTCTTAAATGTTATATTTTTTAACTGCACGGGTTATTATCAACTCTTATTGATGTCTTCTCTCTACAATGTGTGCAAATAATGGAGAAATTTTAAATTTTCCGTATAAAAACATTCAATTTTCAGACAGAATGTTCTATGGAGCCATGTTTTTTATGCAGAAAAGTTAAATTTTCTCCGTTACTAGCAGTCCGACTATCATAATCTTAATATCAGCATTAATTGGATTAAATTTTGCAGCATTCTTGTCTCTTGTATAATGTTTCTAAAATGTATGGTTTTTAAGATATTTAGCTTTGAAAATAAAAATAGTCGCCATTTTGAAACTAAAAAAGGTGAAATTTGATACTACTCACAAAAATAGTTCTTAATAGTGGTTATCCATGTACCAAGTTTGAAGTTTATACATTCATACGTCCGTGAGATATGATTAAATATGAAAAATCCATAAACAGACATACGGACGGAAAATGAAGCACTTTAGAACCTTTGTTTATATGAACCTTTTTTGCTTATTTTGACCCAAGGAATCACTACGTAAATCATTGTCCCACATTTATTTTTTGAACACACTGTATAACCAATTTTATATCACAATCTTTGCCTGTAAAGTTAAGATATTTTGCAAAATTGTCTTCACAGTTCCAAAAAAAACATAAATAAGAAACATTTAAACAACGACAGTGACAGCACCGATACTTAATTAAAATAAATTGTTTCTTCTAGCCATTTGATCTTGAGAGGTGAATTGTAAAGGCTTGTAGGGATACTCCTCTTAGTATATTTATTATGCAATCTTGTATTTCATAATATAATACACGTTTTAACACTAACAGGCCCTTTTACGTGTTATTCTTTTGGTGAGCCAGATAATTTTTCATTACCTGCTAGACTTTTAGAAACTGTTTACGAAACATTACATTAAATTATCACTAAGTCTTTGTTTCCCGTGTGTGTCAAAGTATATCTGATTAAGTGACTCAGCGTTAAGAAGGACTGCTCACATTAAAAACACTTGGGTGCTCACTCGCTTTTGTAAATAAAATAATGAGACAAGACCCATTGACGTCACAAATGGACTTTCCACATCGCCGACTCTTGGGTGGCCTCTCCATTGTGTGTGTCAATGTAGGCTAGTACTGCTGGGGAATCGGAGACTCTTATGGGTGAAAAGTACACTCATCTAAATATAGGGCATACTAACTTTTCCAGGGTAAAGCTGCTCTTTAAAAGCATAGGACCTACTTTCCTTCTTAACAAATAACTCGCTTAGCTATGCAAAGCTTTGGAAATTTCACAAATGTATGGGCTACTTGAGGTTCATAGAACTGATGTACCTCTTAGGCCTGTAATAAGCTCTCGATACTCACAGCGTGATGGTCATCCTAAAACCATTGGTCGGATAAAGTGACTCGTATGTAAACATTTGTTAGGACCTAGAAAGTATGTTCTTTAAAACCACCATTCTTGAAACTTTAAAATAATCGAGTATTGGCTTGGAAACGGGTAAAGACTCTACCTAAACGTTTCAGGGATAACTTAACAGTCTGT
Organism: Flexamia atlantica; assembly: GCA_035578135.1. NCBI lineage: Eukaryota > Metazoa > Arthropoda > Insecta > Hemiptera > Cicadellidae > Flexamia > Flexamia atlantica. Next base: position 98,140 of record JAQJVK010000033.1, read on the forward strand.
CTCCTGCCATCCAACTAGGATTCGAAGAAGAAGCCAAACAAATTTGTAATTTCGATTATATTTTAATAACGAGAAGGTAAAAATTTACAGATTATCAAGACATTAATTTGTTTTCTACTCTACTATTTGTTAATTGACGTCTTAAATTAGCCCGTTTCATTAAATAAAACAAGTGTACCCTGCTTCAAAAAAAAATGTTAATATCTTTAGAATTAAACTACATGTTGAATCCGCCCCTCACAAGACAAGATAAATAACTACAAATTTAACCTTCGTTTCAATGAAAAACAAAAGAAAAAATATACGGAAAAAACAAATATTACATACACAAAAATCCTACCGCATGAACCTTGACTCTAAAGACACGAATAGGCCAATATTAATTGAATGTTAGAACGGCCAGTTAGCAAATCATAATATGTATATGTGTTAAGTAATGTTTGTATATTAAAAGAAAAAAAAATAAAAAATAAAAATATAAATTATGAATCAAAACTGTAATCAATGCTATAATGTATATCATAATACGTTGGACGGGTTCTTCCCAAACAACCGGGTCACACACGACACGCTCTGAATCATTTTAATGAAAAAAAAACACTAACCAATGCATGATTTTTTAGAGTTAACGGTTTAGGTTAAGAAATGCATGATACTACAGATTTTTTATGTTTCATGTATATTATTTATGTAGGCTATGAGATGTAATTTATTTACGACATCTGAAAAAAGGGGTCAAGATTGTGGAGGGAGAAAGGTGTGGGGGGATTGTGGAAAAAAAGGTGGAGGAGGTGTCCTTGTCAGTTCGACGTAATTAAAAAAATATTGTTTCTGAAATTTTTATTTACTTTAAGTATAAATAACCTACACAAGAAGGATGTAACTGCAACAATTTAATAATATGACATGTAACGGGTTATTATGTAACAAATTTTTAGCCATTAAAAAACATACCGGTAGCCTTATAACTGACGTATTGGAATTTTGACGAATATTTTTCGTTTCTGGTATTGCTGCTCTGCGGTCCCATACTACTGTAAAAGAAAATTAGGTTTGGACTGAAGAAGAGTTTTGATTGTTACAATTCGTTTCAAGAAAATTATTATTACCAACTGAGCCCCCGAAAATCTAAAATTGGATCAGCAATTCATTTAAAATCCGATTGCAGGGAAGGAGTCTTTAAATTGTCCCATTTCAGATATATACTTAGTATTCCGTTCAAATAAATCCCTTGAGTTTTAAATGTTTTCCGCTAGTTTTCATTTAGGCGGTTCCTTTGTTTATAACTGAAATAGTATTCATTTTATCATACACTCTTTTATGATCCTGTTCGTATTAGCAGGATTCTGTCTTTAATATTGCTAGGTTTTTTATCTGTTATTATTCTGATAACACATCAAAAATAATCGATTAATCACACGTTAACTACACGTTGCTTAAAGTTTATAAACACTGTTATAGTCATTCTAGCTTTATATCTAAAGCTAAGCGCAGATTTTATTGATCACTGTTTGTAGTTCATTGGTTGGCGTTTATCACTAGCCCACAAATGATATGTGTGTTATTAAAATAGGGTATATACAAAATATTGTAAGAACAAAAATCATATTAAATAAATGAAACATATATTACAGCCTTAATCATATCATAATAAATTTCAATCATCGTATACAGACTCTTCCCGGACACCGGGTCAGACTCGACACGCTCTGCGGGTGATCGCCGAAGAGATGCCACTGTGGAGTTGCAGAGATCCATGAAGAACAAGACGACCCCGGGCCTGGACCACGGACCGGCAGAGGCGCTGGAGCCGGTGGTGAAATGTCGCCCTCTGCTGCTTCTGAGCATGTGTACTTGAAAATGGACCGGTGAAAATCGACTAAGCTCGTCCTGCTAAGCAATTATAAAGGGGTAAATATCTGAATATATAAATATTGACAGTTACCAAAAACAATTGCCTTACGTAAAAAACTTCAAAAGTAATTATAAATAGCTATTAAACTATATGATTATAAATCATTAGCTATATAATTATAAATAGCGTTAAACATGTCTATGCTCTTGCAATCACCCGTAAAGATGTATCATTGATCTGATTCTTGATACTCGCCATCTCTTGAGTAAGGTTGTTGTACTTATTCTCCGGCTGCGTTTACTATCCATGCAAAAATTCTTTGTCAGCCTTGAGTACAGCAAACGTGTCAGTTATGGAATGGTCTATCGCATTCAATCTCGAACTTCAATTCATATTCAATTCACAACATTTATATGCAGCGTTTACTAAATTCAATGTTGAGATCCGCTGTCACTTTATATACGTTTCATAAACTCGAATCGCTTACAAAATTGACCGGGAATGAAAAGGTACATCTACATGACAGCAACACTTAATAAGACGGGTCACTCTTTTGGAATGTTCAGATTAGTACAACTATCAATAAACACGCATGCGAAGTGTCTGATTTTAGAACGCCACTTTACACAGTGTGCCAAAATATTTATGACGATGCACTAATAATCGCTGTGAAGTCTATATATCGCTCACTAAAGTGTGGTGCACACGTCTCCAGCAGCGAAAAAAATAGTTTCAGACAGAATAAAGTCAGAAAAAGCCTATAACATATAAAATATAGCATTAAATTGGCCAGGGATGAAATTTTTTGTAAGCAAGTGCGAGGTAGATGATAATTATGCTCTTTTTTATCAGTGACTAGCTAGGGCCTTAGGCCTCTTACCATTGTGTGACAATGAGTGTCTGTTTAGACCGCTTGACGTTGTAAAGGACTATCCACAGAATTGGCAACTGTGAGGTTTCTTACGATAGTGTCTCGACGTGTGAGTCTTAAGGTAGCTCGATGTTGTAAATGATTTCTTACATATTTGACATGTGTAAGGTATCTCTCCAGTGTGTATCAATGCATGTTCAGCCAAAGTCCCTGACTGGGTAAAGGACTTTCCACATGCTTGGCAACTGTAAGGTTTTTCACCAGTGTGTGTCAACGCGTGCCGCTTAAGGTCGCCTGATTTTGTAAATGATTTCATACATATTTGACATGTGTAAGGTTTCTCTCCAGTGTGTTTCAACGTGTGAGTCTTTAAGTTGCTTGATTGTGTAAATGATTTCTTACATATTTGACATGTGTGAGGTTTCTCTCCAGAGTGCGTCAATGCATGTGCAGCCAAATGCGCTGACTGGGTAAAGGTCCTTCCACATGTTTGGCAACTGTAAGGTTTCTCACCAGTGTGTGTCAACGTGTGAGTCTTAAGGTGACTGGATGTTGTAAATGATTTCTTACATATTTGACATGTGTAAGGTTTCTCTCTAGAGTGCGTCAATGCATGTGCAGCCAAATGCGCTGACTGGGTAAAGGTCCTTCCACATGTTTGGCAACTGTAAGGTTTCTCACCAGTGTGTACCAACGTATGAGTCTTAAGGCAACTTGATGTTGTAAATGATTTCTTACATATTTGACATGTGTGAGGTTTCTCACCTGTGTGTGTCAACATGTGCCTATTAAGGTGGCTTGATGTTGTAAATGATTTATTACATATTTGACATTTGTATGGTCTCTCACCTGTGTGGGTCAAAATATGAGTCTTTAGCTTGTCTGACCGTGTAAAAGACCTTTCACACGTTTGAAAACTGAATGGCTTTTCCCCAGTGTGGGTTAACAAATGTTTTCTTAATTTATCTTTCCGTGCAAAAGTCTTGTCACACTGTGGACACTCATGTGGTCCCTGCCTAGTATGTGTCAAAATATGATTCTTCAGCATATTGTCTGACCGTTGAAAAGACTTTCCACATGTTTGGCAAGCGTAGGGTTTCTTCTCAGAGTGCGTCTTATCAACCTGTTTTCTCGTTTGTTTGGACATAATTGTTTTCACTTTGGACGATCTTGCGATTTGTTACTTACAAACTTTTAAATAACTATTCGATTTTAGTCATGTTTGTTTTCCAATATTGGGTTCGAAATAAAACTTCTTTCTATGAGTATTAAAATAAAGATCGGAACTAGTTACCATAAAACTTGTTTTCCATTTATTGTAGATATTTTACAGTACGTCCATCTTTCTGTTTCGTATGCCGACGTTTCACGAACATTTGATTAATCAGCTGAAACAACATATAAAATTAGTTCAGTTGCACTAGGAGCCGCTAGAAAACATGTGTAAGTAAGTTTTGAATCCTATCCCCAATGTTTTCCTCAATTTTCAAAATATTTATCCTAGACTACCCCTAGACATAAGTCGTAAGTTCTTCATTTTGAGTGGGGAGCCATTTTTGGAAGCCATAGTGGATGCAATATATGTTTTAATGTGTAGGTGTAGTCGCTTATAAGTTTAAAGAATACTTCGCAAGGGTTTTAACGCCACAATTCGTTTGAAAAAATGTATAACTGCGAATTATACGCATTTTTTTATTTCGCTACACGGTCTTTATTAAATAAACACATTTACGGTAATTTTTGTTACAGCAAAACTAAAAGCCTCCTTCCAGGTCTATAAGTAAAATTGAGTTGGAGCTTCAACTGTAACTTTACCTGGTGAAATATAAAACACAATCGACACAATTTAATGGCTAAGGAATCATATTGCGCATTAAACCATATAGGTATGTAAATTTTTTTTTGATTTTACTTAAATCTCAAGATAGGCTTAATAAAACATTTTGCGTAGTTTTACTACTATAAAATGTAGTATATTCATATTCCTATTAATTTTTGTGTGATAATGAATTAGGCAATGTGAGCACTACCAGATTACGCGCGTTTAAACGCCGTTTTATGTGTCTATACCTAAAACATAGCAACAGCTGTTTTATGTAAAAACATAGCAGCCCATACTGCATTTGCTGTAAAGGTTGAAAGATAGTAATGCTTCGTCTATTTGTACTATGTGGTCACTGGTTTTAACGCGAACTTTATCAAGCACGTGAGACAAAATTTCGAAAATTTAAATGAATTTCCTTGGTTTGATATTTACAAGCTGAGTGTGTGCAGCCCAGGTAAACCTATTGTCAAACATAATACCTGAGTAATTATATTTCTCAACTCATTCAATAATATTAACATTAATATCACAACTGCAGTTATTAAGATTTGTGCAAGATTTAAAACCAAATTCTTGTCAATATGGTCCCCAGAGGCTCTTAGGGAAAACGCCATGTGCTTGGATTTATTTATATTACTGTTAACCTATCATGGTCAAGCCACCGCACCGCTTAGCAGAGAGCAGACCACGCCTCGCGTGGCCGTACATCTCGTCCCATGTGGCGAGAGCAGACCATGCCTCGCATGGCCGTACACCTCGTCCCATGTGGCGAGAGCAGACCACGCCTCGCATGGCCGTACACCTCGTCCCATGTGGCGAGAGCAGACCACGCCTCGCATGGCCGCACACCTCGTCCCATGTGGCGAGAGCAGACCACGCCTCGCATGGCCGTACACCTCGTCCCATGTGGCGAGAGCAGACCACGCCTCGCATGGCCGTACACCTCGTCCCATGTGGCGAGAGCTGACCACGCCTCGCATGGCCGTACACCTCGTCCCATGTGGCGAGACAGACAATGCCTCGCATGACCGTACACCTCGTCCCATGTGGTGAGAGCAGACCACGCCTCGCATGGCCGTACACCTCGTCCCATGTGGCGAGACAGACCACGCCTCGCATGGCCGTACACCTCGTCCCATGTGGCGAGACAGACCACGCCTCGCATGGCCGTACACCTCGTCTCATGTGGCGAGACAGACAACGCCTCGTATGACCGTACACCTCGTCCCATGTGGCGAGAGCAGACCACGCCTCGCATGGCCGTACACCTCGTCCCATGTGGCGAGACAGACAACACCTCGTATGACCGTACACCTCGTCCCATGTGGCGAGAGCAGACCACGCCTCGCATGACCGTAAACCTCGTCCCATGTGGCGAGACAGACAACGCCTCGTATGACCGTACACCTCGTCCCATGTGGCGAGACAGACAACGCCTCGCATGACCGTACACCTCGTCCCATGTGGTGAGAGCAGACCACGCCTCGCATGACCGTACTTCTCGTCCCATGTGGCGAGAGCAGACCCCACCTCGCATGACCGTACACCTCGTTACATGTGGCGAGAGCAGACCACGCCTCGCATGACCGTACACCTCGTCCCATGTGGCGAGAGCAGACCACGCCTCGCATGGCCGTACACCTCGTCCTATGTGGCGAGACAGACAACGCCTCCTATGACCGTACACCTCGTCCCATGTGGCGAGAGCAGACCACGCCTCGCATGACCGTACACCTCGTCCCATGTGGCGAGACAGACCACGCCTCGCATGACCGTACACCTCGTCCCATGTGGCGAGAGCAGACCACGCCTCGCATGACCGTACACCTCGTCCCATGTGGCGAGAGCAGACCCCACCTCGCATGCCCATACACCTCGTCCCATGTGGCGAGACACACCACGCCTCGCATGGCCGTACACCTCGTCCCATGTGGTGAGAGCAGACCACGCCTCGCATGACCGTACTTCTCGTCCCATGTGGCGAGAGCAGACCCCACCTCGCATGACCGTACACCTCGTTACATGTGGCGAGAGCAGACCACGCCTCGCATGACCGTACACCTCGTCCCATGTGGCGAGAGCAGACCACGCCTCGCATGGCCGTACACCTCGTCCTATGTGGCGAGACAGACAACGCCTCCTATGACCGTACACCTCGTCCCATGTGGCGAGAGCAGACCACGCCTCGCATGACCGTACACCTCGTCCCATGTGGCGAGACAGACCACGCCTCGCATGACCGTACACCTCGTCCCATGTGGCGAGAGCAGACCACGCCTCGCATGACCGTACACCTCGTCCCATGTGGCGAGAGCAGACCCCACCTCGCATGCCCATACACCTCGTCCCATGTGGCGAGACACACCACGCCTCGCATGGCCGTACACCTCGTCCCATGTGGCGAGACAGACAACGCCTCGTATGACCGTACACCTCGTCCCATGTGGCGAGAGCAGACCACGCCTCGCATGGCCGTACACCTCGTCCTATGTGGCGAGACAGACAACGCCTCCTATGACCGTACACCTCGTCCCATGTGGCGAGAGCAGACCACGCCTCGCATGACCGTACACCTCGTCCCATGTGGCGAGACAGACCACGCCTCGCATGACCGTACACCTCGTCCCATGTGGCGAGAGCAGACCACGCCTCGCATGACCGTACACCTCGTCCCATGTGGCGAGAGCAGACCCCACCTCGCATGCCCATACACCTCGTCCCATGTGGCGAGAGCAGACCACGCGTCGCATGAGCGTACACCTCGTCCCACGTGGCGAGAGCAGATCACGCCTCGCATGACCGTACACCTCGTCCCATGTGGCGAGAGCAGACCACGCCTCGCATGGCCGTACACCTCGTCCCATGTGGCGAGACAGACAATGCCTCGCATGACCGTACACCTCGTCCCATGTGGTGAGAGCAGACCACGCCTCGCATGGCCGTACACCTCGTCCCATGTGGCGAGACAGACAATGCCTCGCATGACCGTACACCTCGTCCCATGTGGTGAGAGCAGACCACGCCTCGCATGGCCGTACACCTCGTCCCATGTGGCGAGACAGACCACGCCTCGCATGGCCGTACACCTCGTCCCATGTGGCGAGACACACCACGCCTCGCATGGCCGTACACCTCGTCCCATGTGGCGAGACAGACAACGCCTCGTATGACCGTACACCTCGTCCCATGTGGCGAGAGCAGACCACGCCTCGCATGGCCGTACACCTCGTCCCATGTGGCGAGACAGACAACGCCTCGTATGACCGTACACCTCGTCCCATGTGGCGAGAGCAGACCCCACCTCGCATGCCCGTACACCTCGTCCCATGTGGCGAGAGCAGACCACGCGTCGCATGAGCGTACACCTCGTCCCACGTGGCGAGAGCAGATCACGCCTCGCATGACCGTACACCTCGTCCCATGTGGCGAGAGCAGACCACGCCTCGCATGACCGTACACCTCGTCCTATGTGGCGAGAGCAGACCGTACACCTCGTCCCATGTGGCGAGAGCAGACTACGCCTCACATGACCGTACACCTCGTCCCATGTGGCGCCTTCAAAGAGGAGGAGTCAGTTTGTTAACTGAAGTTTTCCTAAATTGTTGACATCGATCAAAAATAAAAATAGTCAAGTTTGTGCTGCCTTGAATAATCCTAATGTCTGTTTTTCCACTACCACCATTTTCCATTACCACCTTTTCAACTTTTTCATTACCATTTACCAAAACGAGTTGCTGTCTGTTTGATGAATAACTTCATTGTACACCCAACAACACACGTACCGATACATAAGGCAATTTATGGGGCGTTTTTACGCGCAATCATGCGGTGGTCAACGGAGACGATGTGATGTACTCCTTATGGGCTTATCAGTTCAGGCTGCTATTTCTGGAAAACTCTCCCCCTCCAGTATCATAATGGCCGTATGTGATGTACTCCTTATGGGCTTATCAGTTCAGGCTGCTATTTCTATCAAACTCCCCCCCCTCCAGTATCATAATGGCCGTATGAAAAAAACTTAATGGAAACGAGAGTTTGTTGTTAAAAATGTCTTGCTGGGAATAAAAGCCGAAGATTATAAGGCCGCAATTAGACGACTGTAGTATTTATTCCATCGCTAGCAACAAAATAGAATAATTTAGACATAATATTTAGAAGAGATAAATTGTTAGACAATAGCTATTGATGAGTTTTAGAAAAATTGCATTTAGTTGAAGAAATTAAGGATCACCAAAAAGCAAGGTGTAACTAAGCCTTTTTTTATATAGTTGATTTATACACAGATGTGACGGTATAAAAAACTACCGAAACCTAACACCGCGGATCCGCGCATCCGGTTCTGATGCGGATTTAATGCATCAGAACCTTATAAGCCATTCACTTTTATCCCCAGAATCAATTTTAAAATTTTTCGCCTTATCATATTAATTTTGGAGAAAAGGTTTTTAGATAAAATACCAATTTTATTACCACAAAGAAGGTCTAGCGATATGTTCCCTCCTCTTCATTACCCGAGCCGAAATCTTTTTGGATAATCACGTAAAAAAGAATTTGTTCTCGGAAAAAAACCGATGTAAAGATAAGATTATTTTTGTTATTACATGTATATCGATGACCATCGTTATTTTAAACGGAAGTAGTACATACTTAAGATTATTAAATACCCACCTGCGCAGCATTCAAAGAACATATAAAATATAATTTCGAGGAAGAAAATGGCAAAAAATTAAACTTTCTCGACTTCATGTTAACGAAACCAAATGGCAGATTGGAGTTCAAAGAATATAGTAAACCCACTTGTACTGACCACACCATTCATTCTAATTTCCACCTTCCGCACTCACAAAAAAGACGCAATCAACAGTTTTGTACACAGGTTGTCAATAACTGTAACAATGAATAAATATGGTTCAATATAATAAGGAGTTGAACATAGTTAAACATATTGATGTATTAAACGGATTTAAATGTTCGTTTATTAATAAACTGATCTTAAAATATATAGACCGGAAGCTGGGAGGTCGAAAAGTACGGCATAAGGTGCACATGTAAAAGCTATGCCGTTTTGAAGAGGCATCCTGGGGGTGTCAAAAATGGGTTTGTTAGGAGCTTTCCCCAAAAATGGGAGCTTTCTCTGAGGTGGTCACCTCAAAAACTCGAAAAAGGTCAAAATTTACGTCATAAGGTGCACGGATTTGACACTCATCATTACGTAGTATAAGTTGAGGGGATCACAAAAACACCTGGGTGGACACAATTTTTGGGGCTTTGACCCAGATGGACAAACTTGAAAATCCAAAAAAAAACCAAATTTTACATCATAAGATGCACAAATATAATATGCGGCATTTCATTCCTCAAAAATTCAGAGACCTAAACCACTGAGGTGGACAAAATGTTTGAGGGCTTTACCAAAGGTGGGCAAGTTGGAAAATTTTATGTTTCCAATTTTTGATTTTTTTTAATGCGTCTGTACCCCATTATATCAAACCGATTTCTATGAAAAAATTTGGGAGATCTTCGCATGTAACCAAAACGATTTATTTAAAAATATCAGAAAAATGTATAATTTTTCACTAAAAGAAACATTTTTTGGAAATTTTTTAATTTTTAAATTCAAAGCTTTTTACGCTCGTAAAGATTATCTGATCTTCATGAAATTCGGCAGGGACGTGTAAAATGGTTAAAGTAACCTAATATTGAAAACCAGCTGATTCAGATTATTAAAAGGGGGGAATCAGGGGATTTTGCCCCCCAAAAAGGTGCAATTTTCACATTGAAAAATTAAAAAAATTAAATGTTAGTTTACGCCAATGAATTCAGATTGAAAAAAAACCAAACTATTTGGTACATTTAATCATTGCTCTTTGTCCATTCGTTACCGAGATATTGAGGGTGATAAACTCAGTACTTTGTTCCAATGTCTTATGAGAAACAAATAGAATCGTACATCTCGATTTTTTCTAAACATAACTTAATAAGACTTGTTATGTTGCTTCATCTAGTTCAGGTCTACTTGATTGTGGCCTAATAACCCCCATTTTTTGCATTCCCATGGCAGCAAACCATAATACATAGTTTCCATGTTATTCTTATGGGAATAAAATACAATTCTCTATCCTCCTTATTTTTTTAACATTTGCTGATAAAACGTGGTTCTAGTCGAGGTCAGTTGGATATATCTTAAAATCACCCATCTTCTACGTACTTGTAACAGCAAACCTGCCTACTCATTCCCTATATTATTACATTGGAGAAAACAAAAAAGTCATGTCTCGCTAGACAAGAAATTGAAACGAAATCATGACAAGAAATTATAGTAAGGCGCTAAGTTAAACATATGTAATAACCTAGCCTTAACATACCATCGTATACATTTTTATACCTAATGGCAATTACATTAACATTTAAACTCGATTTTCGAATAAAGGATTCGATATATTTAAGGTAATTTACCATTAACTCCGTTTTAGGCCTCTAAGTCATTCACTTCAAAAAGGTATATAATGAATATTCGTTTAAAAAAACATTTGCACTATTTATTGCAGGCTTCCTTATTTCCCTAAAGATATATTATCGCCTAGTTCTATATCTATAAACCTGGCCACCATCATCCAGTTGTTAGCTAGCTACGATCGTGTCATATATGGTTGCCAAGTAACCGGATTTATTAATAGACGTATTAGAAATGTATAGCAATGTATAAAGAGGTAATAACAGTTAGTCTATATAATAAAAATCAACATCCATCGGAGCAAAATGTCAATTTGTAAATAATGCTTATTTAATCCAACCACTAAGATAAGGTTGAAATAAAATTATGAAACGGGGCTTTACAGTTCCTGTAGACTTACCTGAAATTAGCTAATTACGAAAGACCTTTCATAAAAGTTATTATAAAGTTTTTTATAAAAATCACATTTTTGTTTTTCCTTATATTATACACGCTAAATCAACGTCACTTCATTTACGTTTCCTAGGAAATTTGTAGTATTTTCGATAGGCAGAATGAAGAGTAAATTACTAATATGAAAAATTCCTACTAAATTAAAAACTAAACTAATAAAAAACAATGGAGGGCCCAGGGGTAACAAGCTACAGGCTAAATATTATAAAATAGGACTACATACACTTATATTCACATTCCCCAAAACCTTCGGACGGGAAGAAATCACCATGACAACACCCTTTTGGATTCAGGGCTAACGAAACGAATATTTTGACCATTAATTTAGATTAAAATCTTTTAAGCCTGTAGAATAATTTAAAACAATAAAAAGTTGTGGAATTGAATTTTAAGTATCCGTCGATTGCGATTGAACTTAGACGGATCGTGAGTTGGCGCGCGAAATACAAAGTTCGGAGTCACTTTTGATCGTTTTCCACCACTTTTATTTCGTTATATGACGATTTTCCGGATATAGCTTTTCAATAATATCAAAACGAAAGAGCTTTTCATTTTGTCATTGTTTTATTAACGTTTTCTTAAAAGAGTCTCTTTTCATTATAACAGATTGTACGGAATAAGATTAGTAAGGGGGTAAGGAATATCGCAGCTGCCGTTAGCTCCCGACAGCTGTCTTCACGGACGTGAACATTACTTAAAATTTAACATTTTTGCCCAGATTATCATATAAAGTTTTCCTACCCTGACGCGTTTAATAATTTATTTACGATTCGTTACTTTTGATCCGATACTCCAAACTTTCTTTCGATAGTATCGAATGATTCGATACGATATCGATATCGTGACTATCCAAAGTAAAGTATCGGAAGAATCGGAACGTTCCTTTGAGTGGGTTAAAGCATGCCCATTGCCTAGGTTTATCAGGGTTGTTTTCCGGAGACCTTAAAAAGGGCATAATTCCCACAAACCCAATGAGCTAGGTTCTCAACTTCCAGCCCTGAGATCAATCAACGTCAGGTAAAAAATAAAAAAAATATTCGTCGTGGAATTAAGTTGTTTCTTGCAGTCAAATACGCAATCCCATGATACAAGTTCGGATTTAGACGTCCAGAGAATCGTTGAAACTATTGTCGAACTGGAAAAAATCGTTATATCTCACGTGATTTGTTCATAATTGACTATCAGCTTGTTTTAGCTAACTCTGACTATTGGTACCGTGTAAGCGGCGCAAAATAGGCCTACTTGAGGAAGAAATGACAGATTAGGGATACTTTTAAATCCGTAAAGTGTAATGAGCTGGCGTAAGACTTAATAATAAAGTTTGAGGATTAAGAGGTTACCTGAAACATTATATGTTTACCTTTTGTTAAAATTGGGTTATTTGCCTTTCCTTATCGTACATAACCTCAAAACTCGTATTCTAGTATATCTTTGCAAACTAATGAAGACACTTAACTAAATTCAATACTGCATATAATCACCTTAATTACGTATCTGAAAATTTTTTTTAGCAATACCGATTGTCGCAGTGAGTCATAAAACGATGGATAATGCATTCGAATATGACTATAACGAAAAGTAGGGTTTACAAAACGATTTTTCATTCTCAACCAACCCATATCGATTGGTCTACGCTGTGCGCTGCGCCTGTCGGCTAACGAACAGCTTATAGTTTATGTATTATAGTTTTATTACCACCGGTCTGACACTTAAATGGAGCCAAGTGGTAAGCTTATTGGAGCGGGTTAGTTCCATGCAATTTATTCAGATGGCGTTGTAAAAACATGACTTTCTTCTTCTTCACTGATTCAGCCAATCAGAACGACGATAACGATCTGCTAACTTCCTTTCCGTTTCCCCTGATTTTCTGTCACGACGCGACGTGTACACAATCATAACGAGTTGGAATTAATTTGAGTGTGGGGAAATACCTAAAGTACGTTTGCAGAAAGTTGTTCTAGTGTAAGTTGTTTCGCGAAATACTGTACTGCGTGATTCATGTTGTGCTTAAAGCTATTGATGGAAAATAAATACGTAGATGTTTACATAAAAGCACTTAGTAAAAATTAACTAAGTTAATTTTTATTAAGTGCTTTTATGTAAAGATCTACTATTTATTTTCTACCAATCGTTTTAAGCACAATAAGAATCACTCAGTACATTATTTCGCGAAACAACTTGCACTAGCGGCAAACGCACTTAATCTAAACAAACCGGTAAAGTCATTAAAATTGAAAGTCTAGCTAACAAAACAAGAAAACGAAAATATAAACAAAGCAGACGACGACGATCGATATGTCGCATCGACGACGATCGATATGTCGCATCGACGACCATCGATATATCGCATCGATCGTTTTAGTTCGTTACAGTTTATTCAGATAGCGCTGCTGTTTCGTTACCACCGAGTTAACATGGGAGTGCCATCTCTTTACGGAGTTCATTATTACTCTATGGTTTTATTTAGTGAAAAGATTTATTTATTTAAAGTCCTATATATAATGAAAATACTTCAATTTGTTAAATTTATATTATAATACGCAAACCGGCGGGATGGCAACTATCCTCAATATTAATGTAGGATTGTACGAGAATTTTACTTTTACCTGCTTGTAAGAGCTTCTTTATGAACTGAGTAAACCTTTCCTGCCGTGCCACTTTTTCGTGGGGAAATTTAAGACGCGTCATCGTGAATACGCCACTAATATTGTATAAATATATTCTAGTGAGGTTTCTTGAGAAATTTTATTAATACGAGTAAATCCCAGTTAACACTTGCACGCACTTTCGCTTTCTAGTAAGTTTACAGAAATGTTCCTTGGACTCCTAAAATATCACGTATAAACGTCAGCAAAAAATTGCACGTCGCGTCGTTTGAAGTTTATTTTGGAAAATTGTTGTTCCACTTACAAGCCAGAAAATGTTACGCCAGTTCTAAATACTATTGTAAATCTAGCTAAAACCTCGGCGCCAGCTGTAGTGAAAAACTTTTGGTACATTTAATTTAAACTGGTGTTCGCGAACCAGGAACAGTCTTTGGGGGGTTTCACTAACCTCGGGCGGGGCTTCTAAGTAAAAGAGGGATCAATACTTCAATTAATTGGTATATTAGGATGGCAAATTTTCTATGTCTACACATTAGGCCTACTCAATCCCCTACTTCATCACTTGCGCGCTCTTGTCTTCTCCTCTGTACACTCCTGTCTTTCTGCCCCGGGGCGATGACGTTAACATTAATTTATGTTTTTACCATTCGCACTACATAATGGAAATTGTCAAAATCATACAAATGTATAGTTATTTCTGAGGTAATTATGAAACCAAGTGTGCAATCAATGATTATATGAACATTACAACATGCTTATTTACCGCAATTATAATGACAAACAAATTACTACTATTTTCAATTAGCTTAGACTAGTTGTATTGTCCCTAGTCTAAGCAATTAGGTTGTATGTTAAAACTGGAATAAATATCCGCTTTTCGTTCTCTTGCAGTATAATACAAACTGATTAACTGTTCGCTAGGCAAAAAGACAAGGGAAAGAAAGCCAACATAAAAGTCGAGTGAGTGACCTTGAGCCAATAGCCAGTTTTAAAACCTATTTATTTATTGTTGGCCTCATCTTTGTATTAGAAGAATAAAATTTACGATTGATGGAACTCAGTCCAGATGATAAAATATTTGTGATTACCATAAAGTACGCTGTTTACTCATAAACAGTGATTTGGAACACACTGCAAAGCTAAGGTGAAGGTCGTAACCAAATTGAGGTTAGGCCTACTTTTATATGTTTTGTCGGTAGTCTCATTAACCGGATTTTACAATTATCTTGGATTGTTGATGATATATTGCGTATCACTGAAATCGCTAATAAATCTTCCATAACTGATCTACTTTCAGCAGAGTCGGCCTTGCTTACTCACTCACTATTGCCTTAGTTTTTCTTTGTATGAAATCAGCTAATGGCCCAACAGTACCGTTAAAAATTTAGTTTATTTCAAATTTAATCTGGTTAAATTTGATCCATGGATAAAGGGGGCTTAGGCGGCTAAATCAGTTTGCTTAAGGGGATCACACAAATTGATTTAAAAAATAATTTTAATGAGGCCAAATATAATAATTTGTTGTTTGATATTCACAAATTATGTTAATTAATTTTTCGGTGTGAAATAAAATAAATAGGTTAGAAGAAGGGAATGTCAAAAGTAGTCGTGTAAAGTTCTGGAATATTGCTTTCGATGAGAATATAGTAGTAATTTGAAAGACTTAACAGCCAACTTTGTCAACATTACCAGTATAGAAATTGCTACTGATTTCAACACCAGTGTTTCGTTCCGAAAAATACTCTCGGCACTATTGAGCAGAAAATATCTCGTATCTTGCCGAACCCAATTCGATTATTGAAAAATAATTAGTAACAGACAGTTAGTTAATCTGGCCTTATTTGGTTGCCGAAAACAATCCGGTGGAAGGCTATTTAAAATTTGTATTTATAAGGAGTGAGCCAAATATGTAACAGGACGTCTCTTAAGTATAAGGAAATTCGTAAAATAACCTTTGAAGGATGTCATAGGCACTTATTATCGGTGTTTTATAAAGTCATACTAATTGACTATTGGTATATTCTATTGTGTGATTTAATATAAAATTTTATTTTAGTACATCATTAATTCTAATACTGTTCAATCTCTAACGCGGAAATCAATTATGGTTTCCAAGTCGGCACCGATGTGAAGATAGCTAATGCCGCTGCCGCTGTCTAATTAAAGGAGGACGACATGAAACTTATAGTATTCAGAAATTCAGAAATATTTATTCCATATTTTACATTTGTTCATTACAAGTGTCACTCTTACTAATACAAAATATACTTAATACTAATACAAAGTAGAACACTTTTGTTATTATGACTCCAAAGATTAAGTAAAATATGGCTAGGTGCCTCAGTAGTACGATCAAGACTGACTCTACTAATACTAAGCATTGCAAGCGACCTTATTCCCCCTTATAAAAAGTTTTAATTCTATGCAGTGCAATTGATTACGAAACTTGGTAAACGTAATAAGTTCATGATGAACTTATTACCTTACTGTTTACTGATAATAAATTAGCCTACTGTTTTTGTTTTCTTTGATAATATTATTATTATACGAACGTTGTGTCTTTGTACATTTCAACTATAGTCGAAAGTCCCTCCCAACGAGACTTTCATCTTGTTCTCGCTTATCAATCTATTGTTTCATTTGTGTTTAGATAAGACGGACAGTAACCAACAACTGATGTATCGAGCACATTGAACTTTCGATTGGTGAATTTAAAGAGTTTCGTAATATTGATTTCCATCTTCACTAATCAGAGGAAAGAAATAACTAACAACTCGATTGTCGATTTATTTTCTCAGTATGTATTAATGTCACAAGCTTTGGCTAAAGGGGTATTGTGGAAGTTATTAGGTAATCTTATATCAATGTTCTCCTCTTGTTACATGTCTTGGTATTTTAACAGTGAAACTGACCAGCTGACGTCCTTGGCTTCAGATGATACATCTTCTACCTGAGGAGAGAAAGAACTTCGTTAGCCCTGCAACACAAGTGATAAAACCTGGCGTTTTCGTAGCTGTATAACAAAAAATATATTACATACTTAAATTTATTCATATTTTTTAAAACAAATTTGTTTAAGATTGATATTTTCTATGAAAAAAAGTTTTTTTTATTATATACCTTACTTTTTATTAAAATGAATATAATGTATACAAAGTTTATCGCTTTATTCAAACATTCCTGTTTAATATGTTTTTATTTTACTAAGTTATCCATTACATTAAAAATTCAAAATGTTTCGTTCAACATAAGTGGAAATTTTTGTTAAACTAACACATTTTTCTATTCCTATATGGTTAAATACGCTATATAATTTCTTAGTCATTTAATCGTGTACATTGTGTTTTTAACGTTAAAGGTGAACGCTTCAACTCTATTAAACATATAAATCTGTAATGAGGCTATTAGTTCGGTTGTAAAAAAACTCCCAAATGTATCCATTGAGTAAAGGCTGAGTGGCGAATTAAAAAAACCGCGTTTACTTCGCTGTTAAAACGGATCGCTATATTAAAACTATTGTAAAACTCTACTTTAAAATTATAAGACACTACACCTTTACACGTGAAATCAATTATCGTATCCATGATGGCACCCGAAAATAGCTACTGACTTAAAATGAAGTACTTACTACTTATGTTTGGGTTAGTCTGGAATTAATATTTAGAAAAATGTAAAAAAAACTTTAAGAGGGGTCATTTTAAGCTCAACTCCACATATTTCCTCGGAGCTTCTAGTTACTCTTGAACTAATATGATATGTTGTTTCAGCTGATGAATGAAATGCTCGTGAAATGGCGGCGCAAGAAAGAGAAAGGTGGACTTGTTTTAAGATTTAAAAAAATGGAAAACCAGTTTTATGCTGATACCGATCTTAATTTCACTGCTCGTAAAAAGAAGTTTTAGTGTTAACTTTAACACGACATTGAAAACCATGCATGACTATGATCGAATGTCGAGTTAAAAGTTTGGAGGTAAAAAATCGCAACATCGTCCAAAGTGAAAACAATTATGTCTACACAAACGACAAAACTGGGTAATTAGACGTATCTCTGAGAAGAACCCCTACAATTGCCAAACATATGAAAGTTCTCTTCAACGGTCAGCAGATCTAAAGACTCATATTATGTTGACACATACTGGGCAGCGACCACATGGGTGTCCCCTTTGTCACAAAACTTTTGCGAGGAAAGATTACTTAAGAAACCATTTGTTATCTCACACTGGGGAAAAGCCATACAGTTGCCAAATATGTAAAAGGTATTTTACACAGTTATTCAATTTAAAGACTCATATGTTGACTCACACTGGCGAGAGACCTTACACATGTCAAACATGTAAAAGGTCTTTTGCTCAATCACACACCCTAAAGACTCATATGTTGACCCACACAGGTGAGAGACCTTACAGTTGCCAAACATGTGGAAAGTCCTTTACCCAGTCAGGGCATTTGGCTGCACATGCATTGACGCACTCTGAAGAGAAACCTCATAGATGTCAAATATGTAAGAAATCATTTACAACATCCAGTCACCTTAAGACTCACACGTTGACACACACTGGAGAGAAACCTTACAGTTGCCAAACATGTAAAAAATCATTTACAACATCAATATACCTGAAGACTCACACGTTGACCCACACTGGTGAGAAACCTTACACATGTCAAATATGTAAGAAATCATTTACAACATCAAGCTACCTTAAGATTCACGCGTTGATACACACTGGAGAGAAACCTAACACATGTCAAATATGTAATAAATCATTTACAACATCAAGCAACCTTAAGACTCACACGTTGACACACACTGGAGAGAAACCTCACACATGTAAAATATGTAAGAAATCATTTAAAACATCAAGCGGCCTTAAGATGCACACGTTGACACACACTGGAGAGAAACCTCATACATGTCAAATATGTAATATATCATTTACAACATCAAGCTGTCTTAAGACTCACACGTTGACACACACTGGAGAGAAACCTTACAGTTGCCAAACATGTGGAAAGTCCTTTACCCAGTCAGGGCATTTGGCTGCACATGCATTGACGCACTCTGGAGAGAAACCTCATACATGTCAAATATGTAAGAAATCATTTACAACATCAAACGGCCTTAACATTCACATGTTGACACACACTGGTGAGAAACCTCACACATGTAAAATATGTAATAAATCATTTACAACATCAATGTACCTGAAGACTCACACGTTGACCCACACTGGTGAGAAACCTTACACATGTCAAATATGTAAGAAATCATTTACAACATCAAGCTACCTTAAGATTCACGCCTTGATACACAATGGAGAGAAACCTAACACATGTCAAATATGTAATAAATCATTTACAACATCAAAATGCCTGAGGACTCACACGTTGACCCACACTGGTGAGAAACCTTACACTTGTCAAATATGCAAGAAATCATTTACAACATCAAACCGTCTTAGGACTCACACGTTGACACACACTGGAGAGAAACCTTACAGATGCCAAACATGTGGAAAGTCCTACACCCGGTCAGGGCATTTGGCTGTACATGCATTGACGCACTCTGGAGAGAAACCTCATACATGTCTAATATGTAAGAAATCATTTACAAGATCAACCGGCCTTAAGACTCACACGCTGACACACACTGGAGAGAAACCTTACAGTTGCCAAACATGTGAAAAGTCCTTTACCCAGTCAGGGCATTTGGCTAAACATGCATTGACGCACTGTCGAGAGTAACCTCATACATGAGAAATATGTAAGAAATCACTTACAACATCAATCAACCTTAATAGGCACACGTTGACACACTGAAAAGAAACATCACACATGTCAAATATAAAATAAATCATTGAAAATATCAAGCTACCTTGAGAATCACACAATGGTTAGAAACCTTACAGTTGCCAATTCTGTAGACAGTCCTTTACAACGTCAAGCGGCCTAATCAGACACTCAACGACACACACTGGTAAAGAGGCTTCAGTCCCTAGCTGGTCGCTGATAAAGAAGGAGCTTCATAATTAGCTGTGATTTTGCACTCGCTTACGACAAATGGCCTGGCTAATTTAATGCGAAATTTAATATTTTATAGGCTTTTTCTCACTTTATTCTGGCTGAAACGTTATTTTGTCGTTGCTCGAAACGTGTGTATCAGACATTAGTGACCGATGTATGGAATTCACTGCAATTATTAGTACATCGTCATAAACGTTTTTAGACACTGAGCAAATTGACATTCTGAATTCCATCAATGTGCAAGCGTGTTTGATGGTAAGTGTACTAATTTCAACCTAAAAAAGTGATCCGTCTGGCCACATGTCGCTCTGATAAATGTAGAAGTACCTTACCATTTTTAAATTTCTTTTATTGAGTTTGTATGTGCTCTGGGAAAATTTATAAACTCTTTCAATAGAACTGATGTTGGCTTTAATTAAAGTTTTTTTAATTTTTTACAGTGTCTATATTTAATCGATTCAGTTAAATATTTCAGTGGCTCGGTTGGTGATCATCATCTTTTCAGGAGACGTCTCAGAAACAATGTGACACATTTTTATGGTTTGGAAAAACGCATACCTGCCATACCAGAAACAAAAAAAAACTAAGCGAACATTTGTACATATAAATAAGTGAATTGTTTTACGTTATTTCAACTTTGTTAAATAATCAGTTTCATGCTACAATAATATATCGTAATTGTTTATTTCCCTGGTTGTAAGCTATTTACATGTATAAAGAATCAAATAAAAATACAAACACATTTGCAATAAAAACTGTATTTTAAATGACGCGAAATTACCTTCGACCCCTCCTCCATTAACCATAACCTACCATCAATGCTTTATCCTTCATCTTGATTCCCCGATTTTCAGATGACGTTTATTTTGGACTGAGTATAATAATGATTACATATTTTATCTCGTACTTAAATGAAGCATAAGTATGTTGATCAAGTAACATAATCATGCTTGAATTAAGTATTTTTTCTAATATGTATAGGTATTTGGAATATCTTGGCTTACTTTTTTGCTTTGAATTTATCTCTGTCAAAAATTTTTTAATTTTAATATGCATTGAAAGTTTGAAAAATTGTAAGCTATACAAATTTACTACTATTTATGAGGAGAATAATTTAAAGATTTTAATAAATTAGCATTACTACTCATAAAGAGGTGAAAAATTAGTGGAAGCCATATGAATAATTAGACAGCAAAAGAAATATTATGGAGTTAAAAGGAAATATTATCATAAGGAATAATTTTTTTGAGCTCACCCCCTCCTTTTTTATGAACCAATTTTTGTTGGTGTATATGTACTGATTGAATTTCAATCAGAATTCTATGAATATAATTAATTACTCATCAAGATCAAAGGGCTTCGCCCCCTTGGTATTGCACATGCATTCTTTAAAGCAGGGGTATTAGAAATACAGAATTTTATGCAATCTATAATATCAGCTTTTATTTTAAAAATTGTGTTTATATGTTTATCATTATTTATTCCTTAAAAAAATTGCTTCGACTTTTTTCCCATCTCTTTCGGTTTTCATTTTAATAGAACAAATGTATATATAGACAAACGGACCAAAAGTTTTTTAAACCACCTGCTGGTGGCGGGAGCACTTGGTCAGGATGTGTTAGGTCGATCTTCCTAAAATTCCTGGATTGCAAGGGTTTTATTCAAATTTAGGGATTCTTTCTCTTCCTTTGGGAATGTTTTTAAAATATTCAATCTCTTGTGAATATCTTTCAAAAGCTGAGGATCATTGTGAGGACTTTATTTTTTACTATTTTACTATTTTTTCGCAACGATCATTGTTTACTCAGTTGTGAAAGTGATCTCAAATCAGTTTTTCTTAATATATTTTAAATTTTATACTACAGATGTTTACAAAACAGAAGATTTCGACGATATAAAACAAAAAAGGTTCCAAATGTATTGACAAATTTGGAAGTTGTTTCCGTGGGGATTCCCCACGTCAAAAAGGATGTCCAAACACTGCGTCATGGATTCTGAAGGGGCCACATATATTCTGCGAGCAGCCATTATAATTGAGCTAGTTTAATTAAGTTAAAGATATTTCAAAATACATATAGTTTCAAGAGCCTGTTTAGTATAAAACGACTAAATAATAAGGGGTTTAATATAAAGGGAATAAATGAGCCAAGTAAAGATTTAACACACTCATAGTTTTAATAGTTTTCAAAAATCTGAGGGTGCAACTTCTCGCTGTATGGATAAAGACATCCTGTATCATCTTTGAAATTATTTTTCAACACATGTTGAAAAGTACCCGAGAGAAAAATAATTGTTGTTAATTACTAGACAAGTTTTGCAAATGTTTTCAAAGATCATTCAGGGGTTCCGATAATCCAGCCACCTTGAGCAAAATATCTGTGTAAAATCCAATCATAACTAGAAATATAGCAACTCCATTACCGTATTGTGGAGGATTATGATTTCTTATTCCTTGAGTGCGCTCTAGATCAGTACGGATGCTCTTTGCACTTTGCAGAAACCAGATGGCCCAGGAAGATCAATAGTTTACAACACCAAAACCCGGACGCTTTGGTGTCGATCCCATATGCGAGCGACTCTTGTTCCGTCATGAACGGTCACCTCTGGCTGGCCTATGTGGCAATAGAAGATACGGCATTTCGCTGACTTAAGATTGCTGCACAGGTTTATTTGGCCATGGCGACGGGCAGTTTTTGAGGTTAAAAATATTTAGCTGTATTCAAAGGACGTGTTTTATCGTTCAAATTACTTATATATTATTTGTTATTAGGAGCTAAATTTTTAATTATTTAAAACGTTCGTCTATTAAACTTATATTTAAGTTTTTAAGGCTTAAGAACCTTTTTTTAGGTAAACTTTTTGATATTTAACTTATTTTTTGTTTGATAGAGAAATAAGAAAGAACAAAACAGCTATAGTAAATTTATTCTAAATGCTCTATGTAAATAAACAGAAGGTTCAGGCGGAGGTGGTTCTACTCCAGAGCAGCAGTTGGTGGGCCGCTGCAGCTCCTCGCCTGTAACGCCCCATCAAACTTACTGCACACACATGTGGCGTACTGCGTGTGGCATTGATTGCCTACTTACTTGATTTAAACCCAACGGTGGTGTATTTACTTACTACGTAGTGAGCACTGGGCATCTGGTCATGCATGAGGGAAGGTCGTATCAGAGAGCACTAGATGTACCATCATCGCAAAAATAACGTGTTCAGCATATTCCAATTGCAGTGGCGGCTGGTGGGTTAAAAGAACAGGAGGGCTCGCTTACTACTAACTAATAAAAGAGTATTACCGTACGGATCTTGTGTATTAATTAAACCTACCTTCGATTGCTATTCACATTTCATGGTGATAATATAACCAATATCCGCTGGATTCACTATTAAAATAATAACAGTCACTTATCACCATCCCTGATTACCGACTCATTGGAGTAAAATAGATACATGAAAAACAGCATGTAAACAAATAACCTCACTTCAGTTCCCATGTCTCGCCGTTTCGGTTACGGTTTGGAGGTTAGAGTGATTTTTGGGTTGCTATGGTTACTAAAACAAATAACAACAGGTGAGCCAACATAAATCGTGCAATCATAACGGCAGCAATGGTTCAGTTTCTTATTGCCGTAAAGAGATTGTGGTGGCTGCACTGATTACTGATGTGCGCGCGCATCTTCGGACGCTGCCCGAGCCGCCGTATCTCACAACATGGCAGTGACGTCAGAGCACCCTCACGACTGCCTGTTGGATTTGCCATAAGATAGCATGCGTTAGGATTGGGACGCTCCGGGCAGCGTCCGCGGGATATACGCGCAATAGCAGTTGACACCTAAATACTTTCGCAGCATATTTCGATGCATATAGTTGAAATGAATTTATCATTAATGGTCAGTATAATAAAAATTAGTAGTTTTTACTCATTTATCGGATACACATGTCAACTAATTTAATTCAGTACGTTTGAAAATCTTCTGGGGGCGGCGTCCAAGAGTCCATATGGGCCGGCCGCCACTGATTATTTATACGTTTAATTACAATATGTACATGTGGTTAATTTTCCAAAATTACTGTAGAAACAATGTAATGGCAAGATTGAAAGTAGGTTCTCAGTAACTATAGAATGTAATGTTCTAACCTTATCTTATATAAAAATACACGTGTTAATAACTGATTTAATAAATTTATGATTCGTACTAAGTTTATAACAAAATATTATCTAGTTATTCATTGATATTAAGGAATTGATACTTTAAATTGTTTATCCTCCACTTAAAAAGGAAATGATCGAGCCCATCAACAACTGACAATCGAAAATTTAAAACAAAGAACATTATATCGTCAAGAGACAGTAATAACGTAGACTCACCAATGTTCCACGAGCCAGTTGATCCTGTCGGCAGCGACAAAACTCAATGACTTAAGTTCTATAATATGCATGTTTAGTACTCTCCCCGGATCACCAGGTCGGATACAACACACTTCGTCAGAAGAGTCGGTGATCGTCGAAGAGATCCCACTGTGGAGTTGTAGAGATCCATGAAGAACAAGACGACCCCGGGCCTGGACCACGGACCGGCAGAGGCGCTGGAGCCGGTGGTGAAATGTCGCCCCCAGCTCCTCCTGAGCATGATTATTTGAAAGCGCGTCGTACGGATAACTGGCCAAGTTCGTCCTGCAGAGCAATTGAAATTCAGGTCCTTGGTATTATACGGAGGCCACCCTCATACAGCGCGCTGCGGCGGTTATGTTAGGTTATCATAAATATGTTATTAGGACTTTCCTCATTTCGATACGAATCGAACGATAGGCCTACTAAATGAGTCATACTTTCGACTGCCAAAACCCGTTGACAGACGATGCGCGTGCTCTGGTCAACCACCAGACCTGGGCCTACTTGGAGCGGATGTGGCGGGCGAAAGTATGACTTATCTGGTATCGTTTGATACGTACCATAACGAGGAAAGTCCTACTAGCGTATTTATGATAACCTAACCTAACGTAACCGCCGCAGCGCGCTGTAAAATGGTGGCAATCGGGTGTGGATGATAGCGGCGGTGAGGAGTGAACACTCGATCCTCGCTGACATCGCTGCTTTCTGGGAAGCAGAACACAAATACCGTTCATCATAATTAAGTCAAATTTGGACAGTAAGTCGATTAAAGTACGTTCTTCCTAATGGTGTGGTTATTTTGGTGACCAGCAAAACAATCTCTCTAAAAACAGTGGCCTCCGTATAATACCAAAGTACCGAAATGGTAAATGTTTTTGCTATCTAAACATAAATTATTCTGGTAAGCATAGCCTTATATCGAAAACTTTAAATTTATTGTAAAACGTATGAATGTGTTTAAAGGTATTGCAGTCGGTGGTATATTTGTAGTTCGTATACTGATCCTTCTTACTACCCATCTCTTGAGTAATTTTATAGCACTCATTATTTAGCACACGACTCCCTTACCATGTTTAGTGTCCCGCCTAAGAGTAATTATTCAAGAAACATAATGGCATTAGGCTTAGGAAATCCACATAAAGGTTACTTTCCTTTTTTCATTTTTTGAGGCCCACAGATTAAATTTTTTGAAGAATAGGCATTTCAATTAAATTAATATGCCAGACCCTTTAAAAACCGGAATATTGTAAACAGGTACTTGCATTAATTCTTATGTATTAGCTATTCCTTAAAAGTATTCAGTTTACATATTACATCTACCCAGGTGAGAAACATTTTATTGGCCAGGTTCTGGCCAGTACTGACCAGGTTTTGGGCCAGAATCTAGCCTAGAACCTGGCCAGTATTGCTCAAAAAATGCCACTGGAATATGTAAATAAGCATTTTGAATAAAAGTAATACATACTGATTTGTTTGATTAAAATAAATTATTTTTGAAGAAAGTCTCAAAAATTGGTTGCCCAATATGGGATTTGAACCTGCGATCATCCTAATAATGTTCTGACAGCTTAGATAATTCTGATGCTAACGTGTTAAAAACATTGGAAATGCAAAGTATTTGGCCCTCCCGTGGTAGCTAAACTCAACACGTGATTGATGTGATAAAACTATGATATGTCATACTTATTATACCCATAGTATTTGTGTACTTTTTCAAATTCTAATCAAACATGCATTAAATACAATGCATTGACAATTGTAATAAAATAATTCATGACATTACTTAATTTTCTATTCAAATTTCCTATTTGCTATTCAAAGTATTCATTTAATTTTTAGGTTATGATCGTCAGATAAATAACGTAAAAATGTATTGAAAAAAGTTGTATATTTCAAAATAAATGAAAAACTATTAAACTTATATAACTTCGGCAGTATTGGTACTAATCTTAACTGTCCCAACAAGAGCTTAGGCATTACTGGCCGGGACCTGGGCAGCACTGGCCCGGGTGACCAAATTATTTAAAAGTAAATTACTGTGACATATCTCGCTGTATTAGCTTCTTTGGTTATAAAATCTATAAATTTCTGAGACTATTCTGCAAATATTATAAACATTACTCAGTACAAAAAAATAGAAGTGAGATTTTATAGTTTTGATTTTATCGCTTCATACTGTTGTAACGGTAATGCATATTTTTTGCTTTGACGGAATAATTCAAATAATAGCCCAGTTTATTTTATAAAATTCAGGTTAAATGAGTTATCAATCATCAGAATAATTTATACTTTTATTTAAAAACTCTCTAAACATAAGCACAACTTTGTACATGAAATATATAATGCCATATAAAAATGAAATTTTATAAATGAATAAGATTCCTGATAACATTAGAATGTGTAAATGTATTGTTTTAAATTATTTTATCATATTCTTACTTGAAATTAGAATAGGTGGAAAAATCCACGCCCCGTATACATAATAAACCAAATAATAGTTCCTTATTCAACTAAAATTATTGTATTAAAGAAATGGAAAATTAATTTTGTTTTTTTTAATAACATTTTGTACAATAAAATGCAAATCAAGCTTCGGTCTACATATAATAAAAATATGAAAGAGAGAGTTTTATCTTGGATGTTGTGACTTTTATTTAAAAACTCTAAAACATTGGCCAGCTTTGTACTTAAAATATAATACTACTAAAAGAGAAATCTCATATGTAAACAAGATTCCTAATAATATAGGAATTACTGTGTAAATGTGTTGTTTTAAATTATTTTAACATATTCTTACTTAACATTGGAATGGTTGAAAAAAAATCCAAGCTCCAAATACATAATAAACCAAATTATAGTTCTTTACTCAACTAAAATGAATACATTTAAAAACAATACTAACTTCAAAATAGTTGTACTTTTTTAAAAATAAAACTTTAATACAATAGAAAATACACATCAAGTTTTGGTCTACATATAATACTAATTAAAAAAAGGTTGTGACTGTTGCTTAAAGAAAAGTTACATGTCGTAATTGTTTTATTGTCAAAGACTGAAATTATTGTCAAATTAACTAATTATTTTAAGTCAAATATTTTATGTAATATTCTTATCATGTGGCTTATCATTGTGGAGGAGTTCCTTTCAATTGATTCTTGAAGAAGAGCCATGTAATAAATCATCCATTTATAATTTATATAAACGAACTAGTAAATATCCATATTACTTCTTGTTCTTTATTAAAATATCAAAGTTTTCCACTTGTAAGGAATTTATATTGTATGAATCCGAAAGTGCAACTGGTTGCTTCATAATAAGATAATATTCTGCTTTTAACATTGCCAAAGTGAGTAAAGGATTCGTAAAATATAATCATTAACGTCCCAGTGTGGCTTATCTCCTATTCCTAACGTGCCTTTTAGTTGTGACTACTGTACGAAGTTCACGAATGTGGGACTGAAGGCGACGCAGAGCTGCCTCCCCCTCTCACTCATTTATTATTTATTTCCAAAACAACCAACCATAAGGATTCAATAACTAAGTTTATTTTTAACAGTGAACTGTAAGTTGTTGAAATATAGGCCTAGATCTGTGCTTCATAGCTGAAATAGTATTATTTGCAAATATAAAGTATGTTTATGTTTGTAGCACCGTTTGAGATATATTGGCTTGATCAATGCTTAATAACTGTCAGCATTTCAAAGGCATTAAGGGGTGACGTTGGAGTGTTGTAGTCTTCGCAAAAAATATTTGTCGCGTGACTAGTAGTGCCGATATCAGTTGCGGGGGGGGGGATGGATTAGCGCCTTCAGGTCTCAGCCTCAGACTCGTGAGGTCACTACAGTTTTTATAAAATTTTAAGGATAATAGATTGCCAAAACAGTTTGTCACAAATATAACTTTAATATTCCTGCTTTCCAGATGGTGCTAGATTATGTCTTTTTGTCTGTTTGAATTCTGAAAAGGCCTTAAGATTAGTATGTCATAAATGTCTTGAGTATACCTGTAGTGACATAAGATTCAGCAAAACAGCCACATTTTCAGAGCCACCCGGTGATTTCAATCTATGAGTTTCATATAAACGTAATCGCAGTAAAAGATTTTTCAGGTGCTTGATATCAAATTCTTCTTTAGAGTAAATGATTTATCACTTCAGAAAATAAATCATAATTAGATGACTTTAACTAAATAATAATAGATGTAATATTTATAATATAAACCTTTATTGTTAAACAAACATTTAAACTCTACCGTATGCCTAGTCAGTTAATCAGCACGACAAAAGCAGAAGGTTTCAGGTGCGTAGTTTAAAGCTGCTCATTTGGCCGCTCCCTAGTGTGAGTTAGGTTGTGCTTCTTCAAGCTTCCCAATTGAGTAAAACCTTTCTCACAGGCTAAACACTTGTATGGTCGCTCACCAGTATGAGTCAAAGTATGTCTCTTTAACTCTCCTGTTGTAATAAATTACTTATTGCACACTAAACACTTATGAGGCCGCTCCCCAGTGTGAACCATAATATGTGTCTTAAGATAACCTAATTTAGAAAATGATTTTTCACAACATTCACAACTATATGGCTTCTCTCCAGTATGTTTTAGCATGTGTATTTTTAATTTCCCAATTTCAGGAAATGACTTTTCGCATACTGAACACTTATGTGGCCGCTCCCCAGTGTGAACCAATTTATGTCTCTTAAGACTTCCTAACTGTGAAAATGATTTCGCACACCATTCGCATTTATATGCCTTCCCTCCAGTGTGAACCAACATATGTGTCTTAAGATGTCCTAACTGAGAAAAGGATTTCTCACAACAATCGCATTTATATGGCTTCTCACCAGTATGTGTCAGCATGTGTCTCTTTAAAACTGCCGTGTCAGTAAATGACTTTTCGCACACTAAACATTTATGTGGCCGCTCCCCAGTGTGATCCAACATATGTCTTTTAAGATTTCCTAAATGAGAAAATGATTTTTCACAACACACACATTTATGTGGCTTCTCCCCAGTATGAAACAACATATGTGACTTAAGACTATCTAATCGAGAAAAGGATTTCTCACAGCTTTCGCATTTATATGGTTTCTCTTTAGTATGTATAAGCATATGTCTCTTTAAATCTGCTGTTGTAAATGACTTTTCGCACACTAAGCACTTATGTGGCCGCTCCCCAGTGTGAACCGACATATGTCTCTTAAGATCTCCTGATTGGAGAAAGCATTTGTTACAACATTCGCACTTATATGGCTTCTCTTCAGTGTGAAAAAACATATGTCTCTTCAGATGTCCAACCTGATAAAAGGATTTTTCACAATATTCACAAATATATGGCCTCTCCCCAGTATGTGTCAACGTGTGATTCTTTAAATGTTGCAAACATTTGAAGGATTTTTCACAGCATAAACATTTATGTGGCCGTCCCGTGAAACCTGCCATAGTCCTTTCAATCCCTGTCGTTGAGTAAAAATTATCCAAAATTTTTACCTACGGGGAGCTTTTTGAAAAAATTACCTGTAATTACATGTTATCAAAAGTTGAGTAATAAATATGAAGTACAGAATATTATACGTTTATACAAGGCGACGCAATCCAAACTAACTAATGACTTATATGATGTGTTTTACTTTGAGTTTTAATTTATTATTTTTCAAGTAGATTGGGAATGATTATAATTTTCAAAATAGTTATCAGTCACAATTATTAGTCTTTCATGCAGCATAGCAACAGTAATAAATTTGCAATTATTTCCCTTCGTTTAAAATCTGTTAAATTTTGGTAAAAGTAAGTTTCAAATGTGAGGCTTATTCGTATTTCTGGGCCAATCAGAAATTCTTCCTAAAACAGAATTATTTTTGACATAATATACACAAAAATAACACATAAATATGTAACAAACATTTTGTAAAAAAGATGTATTTATAATAGTTGCTGACAGTCGATAGCTAATTCTAGTTGATTTTCGTTCGACAAACAGTTACGTTCATAACAAGATATGTTATACGATAACGAACTATTATTTAATAGAGCTCCATGGTGCCCTAGATGCGTTGATTGATGCTGAAGCTCACAAGGTTTTCAATTTCGATTGTAGTCATCAGATTTAAATCCGGGGTTATAAGGCCATCAAGCATGAGTCGAGGAGGCTGTAAGGCCGAGTGCACAGTACTGTGATATGGTCGGCTCAAAACTTAGGTATTTTTTACAGACTTAGAAAAAATACTTTTATTAACGGCAATAGTAAAAATATTTACTATTTACTTACTATTTACTTTTATTTTCGGTATATTTATTTATTTTTCTTTACTCTGAACCTAGTTAAACCTTTTTTTCGTTCCCTGCAAAGTAACTAATGGAATATGATTTTTTGTCACAATAGTTTTATTTATTTTTTTAAACAATTTTAATGTTATTTTTTCCAAGAATTTTAATATTAACTTTAGTAATTTAAATAAACTATTACCTAAACTGGTTTTTTTGTTAATTAGATTAAATAGTTTTAGTATAATTTAAAAAGTGATGTTCACAAAAAGTGACTCCGCAGCCAGACACAAGAACTCAGATCACGCACAGGTCATGTGACCCATGTGATTTTTTTAAAATTTGTATATGTATTTCTGCAATCAATTTTGTGAAAATAAAGAATTTTTTGATTGATTGATAGTAAAAAATATTAGTTTCAAATTTTAAGGGCTAAAATGAAGTAACTATCTGTAAGGTGTATAGCTCACAGCATAAACATTTATGTGGCCGTCCCGTGAAACCTGCCATAGTCCTTTCAATCCCTGTCGTTGAGTAAAAATTATCCAAAATCTTTGGTAAAATGTTGGTTGGCTAAACTTGGGACGAAAAATGTCAATCAACTACGTTGAAATCGATGAAAGAGAACTATAGGAGAAATATTTTTGCCAAGCATATTTAGGCTACTATTACGATCAGACCCTGATCCATGAAAACAGTTTGTTACGTTCACGTTTCCTGAACCAATCGATGTGGACGTTCTCAGACTCAGACAAATCAGATTTCCATAATAATACTAGTTTTCATACTAACATATAATTTCTAGCAAAAACTAACTAGAAAGTATTTTAATTTATATTTTATTCGTGTTTACCAATCATTGTAAACCATTTCTTTACATCGCAACAACCTCCCATATTGGGTCCAATAAAAATAAGTTGTACATGTAACACACTGTTTATGGAATAGTTCAATCTGTTAATATATTAAAATTTATTTCATAAACAAGGTAATTCAAAACAATGAAGCTTGGAGGAATTTTAAGATTTTTGAAAAAATCTGTAGTAATACTAATTTTTTAAATGTATGATTTTTAAGTCGTTTGTTACAAACAAAATACCTTGATCCCAGTTCGGATTTCGACCGATAGTTTCGTTGACACTATTGTCAAACTGAAAAATCGTTTAATCTCTCGTGTTCTGTTCACAATTGACGATTACCTTGTTTTAGCTAACTCTGACTCTTGGTACCGTGTAAGCGGCGCAAAATAGGCCTAGTGGAGGAAGGAATGTCAGATTAGCGATACTTTTAAAAACGTAAAATTTTATGAGCTGGCGGAAGACTTATTAATGAAGTTGTAGGATTAAGAGGTTACCTGAAACATACGGTATGTTTACCTTTTATTGAAATAGGGTGCTTTGCCTTTCCTTACAATACATAACCTCACAACTCGTTCTCTAGTAGTTCTTTGCAAGCTAACTAAGTCACTTGACTAAATTCAATACTGCATATAATCACCTTAACTATCTGAAATCAAGATTTCAGCAATACTAATGTCGTAGCAAGTTATACAACACTAGATAATGCGTTCAACTATAATTACAACGAAATGGAGTTTACAGCGCTTTTTCATTCTCAACTAAGAGTCAACCACTTGGCTGAAGTTAGCAGACGAGTTGGGCGCGACTGGCTGACGAATGGAGGGTCGTAAAAGTGCCAGCGTAAACAATGGGTACAAACAGTTTAAAAGCAAAAGACCACACTAAAATTACAATGTTAATAATGAGATGAAATGAATTAAACGTGTTGAATAATTTATAAAGCTAATGTGTTATATAATGTAAATCCAAATCAGCGTATTGATGTATTATAACCAGAGTTGTACGAGCGATATGATGTTTATAGGCCTACAGTTAATAAAAAAATATAAGCTATTGGAGAAAAGAATATATTGGGGAATAGAAAGTCGCCGAGAATGGGATTGTGAAGTCGTAATCAAACTTTGAAAACGTTATGTCATTTCTATGACGAGGGGTGGGTCGTATTTACAGCACAGACCAAGGTAGGCCTAGTAACTAAGCGTCTTATTACAATGTGCCCATCAGGGTGCTGCCGGGTATGTGATGTATACCGATATTTAGAGAGTATAGTATTCAATTGATTGGCAAAAAAAGTCGCCGAGAATTGAATAGTGAAGCCGAAATAAAACTTTGAAAATGTTATCTTCAGTCATTTTGCCGACGGCGGTTGGGTCGTATTTATAGCACAAAACCAAGATAATAAGCGTTTTGTCGCACTTTTCCCAGAGTGGTGCAGGCCACGTGATGTATACAGTTATTTCGAGAGTTTAATATACTATTAATTGGTAAAAAGAAAGTCGCCGAGAATTGAATCGTGAAGATGTGATCAAACTTTAAAAATGTTATGTTAAGTCATTTCGGCGACGGCTCGGCGGGTGGATCGTATTCATAGCGCAGAACGAAGATAATAAGAGTCTTCTTGTACTTTACCCAGAGTCGTGCAGACCACGAGATATATACCGTTATTTAGAGAGTTTAATATACTATTAATTGGTGAAAAAAAAGTCGCCGAGAATATAAAAATGAAGCCGTCATGAAACTTTGAAAATGTTATGTCATTTAGGAGGCAACGATGAGTGGGTCTTATTTATACCTCAGAACTAAGATAATAAACGTCTTGTTGCATTGAACTCAGAGTGGTACAAACCATGTGAAATATACCGTTATTTAGAGAATTTAATATACTATTAATTTGTGAAAAGAAAGTCGCCGAGACACATGAAGCCGTCATCAAACTTTGAAAATGTTATGTCATTTAGGTGGCAACGAGTGGGTCTTATTATACCACAGAAACAAGATACTAAGCGTATTGTTGTACTTGACTCAGAGTAGTACAGGTTAGACTGGTACAGACTATAGCTTGATCTGACTAGAATCACAAACCAGGAATACAAATAGGAATGTCGCGCTCGGAATGTGTTTAGGCAGTTGATTGATGTGTTCGTTCTCAGTATTCGTGAATGACCTTTCTACCCATATAGCACACTTAGTATTCTTAACGTTTTGGATATGTACACATATAACCAGAAAAATATCTTCAATAAGATACATACTCCATACGTATTCAACACATACAAATTCAAAGAGAGAGAGTGCTACCCATGATGCCTTGATCGGTAATGTAGTTGCGCATGCGCTTTTTGCTGCGTCTGGTCTGGTCAGAGAGAAGAGGAAGACGAGCCGTCGCCATTTTAGTTTTCTGTTGTGTTGTAAGATCTCAACGAGTTTATATTAAAGTGATGTTTAAAGTTTAATAGGTAAGTAAACTCATAAATCACCATTTATATATTTCGTTCTTGTTAAAAAAATACAGAGATTTTAATGTATCAACATTTTATGATGGCCAATCTTAACCTTTTTAATAAACAGAAATATAATAATCGGTGTGATTAATGTTTCACCAAGTACCGGTAACCTAATATTTCTATGTGTGTAATAATGTAATTTAGATGTATTCTGTGATAGCCTAGATTTAATTTACCATTAAAATACATCGAAACAATAGCAACTTTCAAAAGATTGCTTTTAATTTGACTCTCGACATTAATATTATTTCAAATTGACTTATTGGTATTGAGCTTATTCATATGATAATCTGATCATCCGTGTTTCACTCACAATAGTGAACATATGTGTTCACACATGTGAACTTCTCATTATCATTTAGAATGGGCAAAGATCATTTTTGTTTTCATGTTCACTTTTTTTTATTAAGGCCTAGCTTGTATCTGTTCATATGTTTGTATGACATTTGTCCATGCTTGTAAAGTTTATGAAAAAAAAATTATTCTTGATTCTTAAGACTAGGTATGCTTAGGTTTTGGTAATTCGATATCAACGTATATTGTTTAACTCAATCGATTACGACAACCATCAGTATGCTAATGAAAGAATGATCGATAACAACTAAAAACCGAAACCGAAACCATTATTAAATATATCATTCGATGAGGCCTGTCTCACACTTAATATAAACATACCCAACCTAATTTAAATATAGCCTAGGCCTAATAAAACTTCATAACACTTGATTTAAGATGAAAGAGCTAGCCCAAAACTAAATTTAAATGTTGCCAAATAGGTAAGATACGAGTTTCATATGTGACCTGCCGTTGGTTCCTATAGCAGACGATTTAATACCTGATTTCTAAAAAAACATATATGGCACGATCTTCTGATAGTCGAAGTTCGATGTATTGTTTGTTGGATAGAACTTGACTTATCCGATTCCATTATATTTAATATCAATTGCTATATTACTCTATGAAAATATATTTTTAGCGATAGTATATTAGTATGGTACAAGATGACGGATGATGAGAAATAAGGTAAAAGTGATTTAAGTAGTTAGTCACTCATAGTGGTTATTCTTTCTCAGAAGGGATGTACTACACCTAGGCCTATGTAGGGAGTAAGTGGGAACCTGTAATGTCTGGAGGGGAACTATTGAGTGATTATCATTAGTAGCCGAAATTAGAAAAAAAATTTGCCTGAAACCTTACTTATCTGTTTTAAAGGGTTTTAAAATAAACTTCAATTACATCACAAACCACATAGGCCTAGCTAAGTTATGTTGAGATAAAAATAAGTTAGGTGGTTGATACTTCAGTTATATATTAGTTAGGTAAGTTACGGTAGTAACAGTTTATTAAATATCGTACGGATTTTAATTCAATAAGTAGCCTATCAGTTATATTAAAAGAAGGATAATTCAAATTTAATTTACCTTTAACATATTTTCTAAATGTTTTATAGGTTATTATCAGTGTATTTTCATTAATAAAGTTTCTATGCTAAAAACTGTATCGTCTGCTGAAGAAACAAACTGCAGAAGATCAGACTTGAAACTTACATTATCTTATTTGTCCCCCATGGTTTCAAGAGCAAGACTGAATTTTTGTAGCATTAGTTTTTGTTTTACAGTTACTATATGAAATCTAGGCCAGCTCCATTTTTATGCTCATTTAGGCCTACCAAAAAGGAAGGGTGAGTGGTGCTGCTTGCAAAAGTCTTGTTTATTTGTTTGGGTAGCTAATCATCTTGTATAGTTAAAATATGTAAAATTAAACTCTAATTTACACATTAAAAGCCTTTGACCGTTAAACAAATTATTTCATATAGCCTAGGCTAGTCATTTCAGCTGAGGACTAGCATACAATTTGATGAGTTCTCGGATTTTGTCGTCCACCCTATTTCGTTCACTCAATAATAGCCTAAATTAGATCTTTTACTCCAACTTTTACAAAGCACAACCAGCTTACACAAGCTAACATTGTATAGGTAATACATTCAACCATGAGGCCTAAGTTTATACAGTTTTATTTCCATTCCAGATTATAAGTGTAACTCCATATTTCAGCACTGATGACTTTTTTATC
Source organism: Flexamia atlantica (assembly GCA_035578135.1). NCBI lineage: Eukaryota > Metazoa > Arthropoda > Insecta > Hemiptera > Cicadellidae > Flexamia > Flexamia atlantica. The sequence continues at coordinate 134,309 of JAQJVK010000033.1, forward strand.
AGGCCATAGAGTCTTTGGTTCTCATTAAGTCCGTTGGTTGGTTAAGTCATCAAGTTTGGTTATATTTGATAGGCCTAGTCCTAATCGAAACTTAGATGAAGACTAACTTAATTGATCCAATCAACAAAGGGCTACCATGCCCGGATGGTTGGATTATGGAGTTGTCCTACAGTATTGACATATAATAATGGTAGGACTAGCTATTATATAGGTAATAAGCATATGCACTTTCCAGGACTCGGCTTCAGTTTCATTACTGTCCCGCAAAACAACCAAATTGAATATCAAACTAGGTACCTTATAGAAATTTACGTATCAATATTCGATATTATATGTAGATGTAAAATGAAGTATTATCAATGAATACACAAACGTTAAGAAGGTCAGGTCCTATGTTAAAAAATCTGATAGGTTTTTTAGTACCGATTATGGAAATCAGACAGCGCTTATGGTATGGAGAGAGAGAGGGCGATATAAAGCCCTCTCTCTCCCACCCTCCCCTTCCTCGTTGGAGTTAGGGAACAGGAAAGGGGAACTGTTCTTTTCCATATGCAACCGCTACTAAGATACTTACTGTGACTTCACCGATTACAGTTGCAACAGTTTCTTTTCACTATTATTTATCTTTAAGTTAGCTGTGCAACATTGTTATGGCTTGTTATTTAGACCAACTGATTACAATCTCAAAAGCAAACAACTAGCCTTTTTTACATACTATATGAAAGATTAATTTTGAATTTATTTTTTCACCTTTTAATAATTATTTTTATCGTTTATGGAGTGTATCGCTGATTTATAAATCACATTTGGAAAGTACTGGCTCACTGTTTTGGGTTCGGAGAAGGGCGAGCGGCGAGCGTGTATGTATCTTTCTCATCGGCCCTTCTCTCTCTGTTTTTAGCTTGCCGGTTTCGTCGCGGGCCATCCCATAAATGTATTGGATATCCTCCTCAAACTGCAAAAACCTCATGATTTTTATCACCTCTACCTGTATAATTATCTGTAACAATTAAACAGGATTTCGTGGGTTTTGAATATTTTTCGATAGATTTTATCACGTTACATTCATCCTTCCTTTCACTTTACGATGGATAGGGGAAAGGGTAGGGTCGTATTTTTCAATAGACCCAGTAGGCCCGGGATTAGGGACGCAAGCTGTATGATCAAGTTCACTATCGTCCAATCAAGGCGGATCCTGGGCTCGGAATAACTCATTCTACATCGCCCTCTAATTTCTGACCATACACCTTTCCCAATCCATCAGTACCAGGGTATGAACCAAACTTTCTTCGTTATAGGTGGCCGTTCTTAAATCATACGGTGGGAACGGTGTCCTGGACACCACCATTAGGACCCTAAAAAGAGTAGTCACCAATGAAGTAGCAGAGGCCTACAGCCTTTTGGGACGGAAAAAAATGCTTTAAATCACTCGCGCTCTACAAAGTAGTCCTCTGTAAGTATACATTTTTTTATTATGAAGTATTGCCATTACAGTATTGTGTTTAGCATTTTGACACATGACCAAATTGAGACAGTTCTGTTGCACAAAAAATTTCATTTTATGAAACCCTTTTCCACAGTTATAATTATGAAACCAGCCTTTTGCAGAATGTATAATGTTTGAATCCTGAAGTTTCCTTAAAAAAATCCCTAATCCTCTTAATCAAATTTTACTCAAAAGCTCTGAAATTGAATACATCATTAAATTTATTTCTTCTTACGTTTAGTATTATGAAAAGAAAAATCATCTCAACAGAGTTTTGCCCTTTGCAAGTCAACATCGTGCAAGCAACTGTTTACAGAAGTCAAAGAAACATGCCTATCCATACATTGCCCTTTTCAAGTCAACTTTGTGTAAACAACTGTTAACAGTAGCCAAACAAACATGCATATCCATACATAAGTTTTTTTATTTTCAGACACGGTTAAAGAAAATATCCAGCATATAACAGACAAAGAAGTTGATGCAGTGATCTCACGGTGGCTGGTGCAGGCAAAATCTCGAAGGCAACGAAGTGAAAAGTAAGTTCAACTTACATTTTATGAGTTGAAAATTAGGCCCCCCCCCTGCATGATATGTTTTGTACGTCTGAAAGCCTAACTGGCCGGATTAGGTCTGACAGTGAGTCCAGCCAATTCACTGAAAATACTATCTTTGAATACTTAGCCCATATCACAATTAAGTTTATTTGCACTTTCAGGCGAAACAGGCTGATTAGGCTGACACAGTAGTGAAGAATAAGCAAGTAATGTAAAGACAGATGGTTTATCATATTGAAATTTGATTTTATATATGTGTGTGTGTGTGTGTGCACGCGTGTGTGTGTGTGTGTGTGTGTGTGTGTGTGTGTGTGTGTGTGTGTGTTTGTGTGAGTTTGTGTGAACTGATGGATGGCCTAGGTTCTTTCTCAACTAGGTTAATGATCTGGTTTTGGAGTATACAGTTTACAGTGTGGTTATTGTACAGAATAAATGTTCCGCTCAATGCAATTTCAAATGGCTAGTTAGTATATGTTATGCACAAACCACAAATTAGGACCATGTCGGAAATTTCTACCAACTCTGTGCGGGGATACTCTTAAAATACTCACTCTTGCTATACTAGGGCTTTTTTACATTAGTTCATGATTTTCAATGATTTCTGCTCCCTTTCACTAATAATACTAATACAGTATGCTCTCGATTATCCGAGCCCAGGTTATCCGAGACTCCGGGTTATCCGAGGCAGCTCTAAGCTTAAATATACGTTTTTATGTTCTTACTAACCGTTATAATAATGTGTGAAATAAGTGGCTTTATTAAAAAATCTATTACTTGCAACTCGAAAGGACTTTCACTGTCGTATTTATTGGTAAATACTATGCCTAATAAAACATTTTGAATTGGTCTTATTACAGCCTAACCTCAAAACATACGTAAACTCCGTATTATCCGAGGTTCGTGTTATCCGAGGTAGCCTTTGTCCCGAAGACCTCGGATAATCGGGAGTGTACTGTACAAACAAATAAAGTTGTAAACAGTACTATTTTGATTACATATATAAAAAATAAAATATTATTGGATTCCCTACCATGAGAAAAGCTTAGTTTTTGAAATGGAATTTGTGACCTTACTCTCATTTTAAATGAACTGAAGCAACCAGTTCAAATTGTTTTAAGGATTTTGTTTGTCAGTGGTATAATTTTATTCAAGATTCAACTGCATTTTTAATGCACATAAGTTTATACACAATTTTTCTTTCAGGGCTGCTGATGCAAACGAGGAAGAAGAAATTGTTGAACCCTTCAACATGTGACTTTTTCAAGATTCAATAAGATTTGAAGGGCACACAGAAAATAGGATCAGGGTAAAAAAAACTAAATTTTTCAGGAGAGTGTTTTTAAAGTTAAAAACCTTATACTACCTTAACTATTAATGATATTTCTAATGCATATTAAGAGGACCCTGTTCGTTTTCTCATTGTAACAATTGCACTTGGTTAATGATCTATTCCATAGTTTCAAATTACATAATAATTAAAAAATGGATTTTTTTACCCTGACTTTTTTGTGTGCCCTTCCTTATTAATACCATTAAACATACAATTGCGTAAGTCAAATCTAACGTCTTATGGTCTTTGACTGAAAATACTATATTTCAGTATAGAATTATCTATCTGAAATTGAATATAACATTAAAATCATCCGATAATTATTTAAGTGTATTCGTATTAACTTTTAGGCATTGACATTATTGATTGGCCTATGTAGGACCAAACAAACATGTTATATTATAGGTTCATTTAAAATATTAACATTTAGGTATTCATCCACTGAATAAAGTGTTTGTTGTTTTAGCCAGTTCTTAAAACATTCTTAAATCTATTCACACTTAACTGTCTTACAGCTAATGGCAGCTTATTGTACAATTTTAATTGTTGGAAGTAAGAACTTTAATAAGTTTTTGTTAATCTAATGTATTTTTGTCAGACAACATGAAATCACCTGGTCAACCCTTGTCTGTTAATGCACTCTGGGTGTCATTGACACTTAAATTATTGGTATTCATAGAAAAAAAAATAACTTCAGTCTTACTCTCATTGCCAAGTAAATCATAGTCCAAGAGCCCATGACTGCCAGACCATCGTTATTTTATAAAAGCTGAAAGTTTCTCTGAGCAATGTTCCAAGTACAGGTAACAAGAATCAGCAACTATAAGTTATAGCTAACAGTAATTATAAGTTGCTTTGGCTAATATTCGCAGATTCATATCATTGCAAGCTTCAAAATTACTTAAACAGCTGGTAACTTCCATTTAAAATACAAGGAAGTGAACAGCTGTTTTAGTAATGCTGAGAAGCTTGCAGTGGTGTGATTTGGAGGAAATAACAAATTAGCTTAGTTTTGTTTCTTTTCAGAATAATAATTATAAATAATGTCATTTACTGCCAGACATTTAGCACTGTTACAACCTGTTTTTTCTGACATCTTTAAACTTTTTACGAAGGTTAATTGTACTACCGTTATAGTATAAAACCTGAATTTTACGTTCGTTACATGGGGGAATATCATGAGATGTTTCCTTGGTAGCCAGGCAGTTTCGATGGTTTTAACCTTTCATCAGACAAATCTGCAAATCTGAGGTATATTTGCTAATATATCTTGCAAAATTACCTTAAATAGAGTAGAATTACCAAAAATTACAAGTGGAAATCATTTAAAAACCAAATATTATTTTTAACGCAGTTTTTATACATTTTCCTATTCTCTGAGTCGTACAATTGCAAGCCTCAATATTACTTAAACAACTGTTCACTTTCCTGTATTTTAAATGGAAGTTACCAGCTGTTTAAGTGATTTCTAGGCTTGCAATGATATGATTCTGTGAATATCAGCCAAAGCAACCACCAGCCATAATTCATAATTAATTGCGGATTCTTGTTACCTGTATTCAAAACTTTACTCAGAGTAACTTTCAGCTTTTATAAAATAACAAAGGTCTGGCGATTGTGGGCTCTTGCTCTATTATAGGAAAATCATTTTTTAGATTCATCCATAGATTTTTAAGCAGATTCTGGGTGGTTTCTAAATCACTACTGGCAAGTATAGTAAAGATGCATTGTCTTTGTATAGTACGAAATAAACAGAGATATTACAGTACAAATCATTAATAAACACTAAAATAGGAGAACACCCCCTTCTGCGGGACTTTTTTAGAGTATTATTTTGTAATAATGTTTTATAAGGTAATTACAATTAAAATATTTTTATCGTTGTTTCTTGTTTTTTTCATCCTTCCTAACAACGTTTTACTTATAGTTCTTGATATTATTTGACTAAGCAAATCAACCTATTCATATTTCATGTGTGAATTTCTGAGTTATAATTCAATCAATATACATATAACGCTTTTGGCACATGTTATTATTCCTAGGCCTACGTCTGATAACAAGTTGCATGAAGAGACTGAAAGCCACTAATCATAATAGGGGTGAATTTAAAATAAAACTTCTTTTTCTTATTGTACTGCAAAATATCTTCAAAGTAAACTGGCTTTTAGACCCACCTATATAAATATCCTAGCACTAGGAAGCGTCAACACCACACTTTTTAATATAAATAAAGCCTACGTTTTTCCAATCCTATATAAATTGCAGATATTTTATATTTTTCCTTTACCTTTTGTGTTTAATTTATTACTGTACATTGTTGTTTCTTTATCATTAGGTAAGAAATGATTGCAACAAAAACTAATCGTTATGAATATATAAAATAATTTCAAATGAAAGACTAACAATTAAATTTAATTACAAAATTGTACTTAACAAAAATAATTTTTACAAGAGACGCCGGTTAAAGAAATTCAGTAGAATTTGAAGTATAGTAATGTATATAGTGCACACCTTTTTCAAAAGAAAATGTTTTATTCATTATTCATTTGTTACGCTTGAACAAACAACTTGATCTTCTTAGTCTCCACAGTATTTTCAAAAATTAGATTTAGATACTGCCTTAATTACCTTCAGATACTACACCCCGGGCAACACTTGCATATATAATACCCTCAATGGGCCACCTCCAGTTAACCCCCATTACTCGTCCAGTTTTTCCAATGTGTACTGTCTACAGTTAGTCCCCGTGTGCCTCCTAGCTGCCTATCCAACTCTCCAGCAAGTGAACTTGCCCGGATCCAGTGTTAACCGCCCTCAATTAATACACCACACTGGTATTTAATATGCCAGCAGTACCTCCGCAGCTACCATCCTCAGCACCATTTCCGGTATACCGCCCCCTGCTGTATCACCTCCAGTTACCATATCCACCAAATCCACTAGTCCCAGGCCTAAGAAAATACTAGGATATATTCCCCTAGGGCCTGGGGAATATATCCCCCTCCTAGGGGGGGCCTAGGGGCGGTGGTTGGTATTGGTGAAATCTACCAATTCCACCAGTCTCAGGGCTAAGAAAATACCTTGGATATATATTCAAAATATTTTCTTCATACGTGCTGAATATGTATTCAGGACACCCTAATAATATATATTCCCATCGCGGACATTTGCACATACTAAATATGTATCAAATACCTATCTATTAGGTATTGCAATGTATCAAATATATATTCTATGTTGCACTTCAATGTATCTAATACCTTTTAGATACGTATGTGTGCTATATGGGTAATATTCAACCTCCATATATTTCAGTAGTGATCAGCGATTAATAAATTAAATAGTTGTCTGATTTTATTGAGCTATCATCAAGCAGTTTATGCTAGGTATGTAACTAAAGTCTCGGACTTATATAGTGCCCCACTGTAAGAAGTATTTTAGACCCCATTTAACATTTATTATATTTATATAATAGAAAACCCCAGTTTTACGATTTGTTAATAAATTAGTTGGAAGTTAAAAGCTTAATTATTAAAATCGCAATATCAAAATATGGTTTAGTACAGATTATTACTAGACATTACAATATAATTTAAAGTAATAAATGTTCCAAATTTAAAGTCATAATTGCTACTTCGGAACTAAACTAACGCGTCACAGAACGGTTCACTACCCCGTCGCGTTACGTTTGTGTCTTCTAAACTTAGAATGAAATTTCAAAGATATATCAAATATTAATATTTGATAGAAAACAGGTTTTTAGTCATTCTTCCTAATTGGATGTATTTTCCCCGAGTAATTTTACTGAACTATTCTCTAACGGATTAAATATTGTAAATTGATTAGGGTGGGTGCACCATTGAATGACCGGTTAAGGACCGTAGCATGCTAATTGGAACGTACTCCCTTATTTCATTATCACAATAATATATTTTACCATACAGAGCTTATTTATTTATAAGGATTAAGATATATTAGTTAAATTGGTTACATGAGAATACTGATTATCTATTCCCTAAAACATTATTTTATCAGTGAAGGATTATTCGTCCCCAAGATCCTGAAATGAGGCTATTAGTTAGGTTGTAAAAAAAAATCCCAAAATTTATCCATTGAGTAAAGGCTGTGTGGCGAAATGAAAATTGAAATGCGTCTATTCGTTGTCCAATATTTTTTTAAACGGCTTGCTGCATTGATACGATTGTAAAAATCTACTTTAAGATTATAAGCCACTACACCTTTAAATTTCAAAACACTTATTATATCCATGATGGCGTCCGAAAATAGTAACTCAAAATGAAGTACTTACTTCTTGTGTTTGGGGGTAGTCTAGAATTAATATGTAGAAAAATAAAAAAAACTTTAGGGGATCATTTAAAACTCACCTCCATGTATGCCCGAGCTGCTCCTTGTTACATCTGAACTAATTTTATATGTTGTTTCAGCTGATGAATCAAATGATCGTGAAACAGTGGCGCAAGAAAGAGAAATATGGACTTTTTTAAGATTTAAAATAAACGGAAAACCAGTTTCGTGCTGATACTGATTTTTGTTTCATCACTCGTAGAAAGAAGTTTTAGTTTTAACTCAACATTGGAAACCAAACATGACCAGGATCGAATGGCGACTTAAGAATTTGTAAGGAACAAATCGCAACATCGTCCAAAGTGAAAACAATTATGTCTACACAAAAGAGAATACAGGTTAACAAGATGCACTCTGAGAAGAAACCGTATAATTGCCAAACATGTGGACGATCTTTTTCACGGTCATATAGGCTGAAGACTCATATGTTAACACATACTGGGCAGCGACCACATGGGTGTCCACTGTGTGACATGACATTGGCACGGAAAGATAAATTAAGAAACCATTTGTTGACACACACTAGGGAAAGCCATATAGTTGCCAAATATGTGAAAGGTCTTTTGCATGGCCAGGAAGCCTGAAGAGTCATATGTTTACACACACTATGCAGCGACCACAAAAGTATTCACAGTGTTTCATGACATTTGCAAATTTAAGCAGTTTAAAGAGACATTTGTTGATCCATACTGGTGAGAAGCCTTACAGCTGCCACACTTGTGGAGAATCCTTTTCCCGTAAAGGGACCTTAAATACTCACGAATTGACACACACTGGTGAGAAACCTTACACATGTCAAATATATAATAACTCATTCACAACATCAAGCTCTCTCAAGGTACACACGTTGATACACACTGGTGAGAAACCATACGATTGCCAAACATGCGGAAAGCCCTTTACCCATAGAGATTCTTTTAATATTCACGCATTGACACACACTGGAGAGAAACCTTACACATGTCAAATATGTAATAAAGCCTTTAGCACTTCAAGCAGCCTCAAGAGGCACACTTTTATACATACTGGTGAGAAACCTTACAGCTGCCAATCCTGCGGAAAGTCCTTTATAACGTCAAGCGGCCTAAAACGACACTCATCGACACACACTTGTAAGAGGTCTCTGTCCCTAGCTAGTCGCCGATGAAGAAGGAGCTTCATAATTAGCTGTGACCTCACACTGGCTTAAGACAATTTTAGACTCACCCCTGGAAAATTGTATGCTCAATTTGATATGTTATTGGCTTTTTCTGACTTTATTCTGTCTGAAACTGTATTTTTTTATTGCTGAAGACGTGTGCACCAGACTTTAGTGACGGATGTCTGGACTACACCCTGATTTACAGTACATCGTCACAATTATATATTCAGATATTTATCCCTTTATAATTGCTCAACAAGACGAGCTTTGTTTTCAGTGGCCCGCTTTCAAGTACAAATGCTCAGAAGGCATCAAACACTTTCTCTTCCGTGGCTCCAATATCCAATCTGTGACGAACTCGAACCACTGCAATGATTTGGGTCTAAAAATCTATATACGGCTACCGATGCATTCAATTGGCACTACTTCCAAATACTAGTGAAAACCAAATACTAGTGCTTTAGTCAAACTACAGGTATAGTGTGATTGTCATAATTCACGAGAAGCTGCGGGTAAATTTAACTTTGCGATGTGGCACCACTGGCTGGAACAAAGCTCGCGTTCGCGCATGCGCAGTTCAAGTAGAGCTTGTGTAATGGCGGCTGGCTACATTCCAGCGTTTGGTCTGTGTTTCAGGTATCATTCAACTGAATGTGGTTAACCTCACTTTATTTAGCGTTGTAATCTTTGTATTTGCATATCTACCCTAGATTTGAGTTGTGTAGACAATGTAGAAGGATAAATAACTCACCTTTAAATATTGTACCGGCGAAATGAAGTAAACCAATGTAAGCCGTAAGTCAGTCCATACACTTATTTTAGGTAACTATATACTATATATATACCATTTTTAAAGATCTTTTTACACAAATATATTTATTTGGTTTTCATGTACGAGTGTGCTAAGAATTAATAATTTCATTTTAGTGCATCAAAGTAGCTAACGATCAAGCTAATAACACAATTTTATTCCAAGGTATGAACCACAGGTAAATTAAATCTATGATTTTTGAATCATTGTAAAATACATTGGGAAATTTATGTAGAGTCCTGGGTTTTCGTTAGCATTAAGTAATTCAGAATTACAATGAGTTACTAATGCTACCAATATCACCAATTTGTTAGAGATGTTAATGTTACTAAATATAAGGTATTCCATATTTCATTTGATACCCGTTTAAAGGGGAGCCCACCAATTGACCGAATTGATATTTGTCCGCCGTGACACTTGCCCACTTTTTAAAAATTAAATTAAATTATTAAATAAAAGCTTGAATCCACTTGGTCGAATTGATAATTGGTCGTTGTGCCATTTCCCTAACTTTTTAAATATTAATATTAATAATTAAATAAAATACTGAAACCACTTGTTCGAATTGATACTTGTTCGCTGTGACAGTTGTCCGACTTTATAAAAATATTAGGTATTAAATAATTGACGATTGACCGAATTGATAGCTGCTCGCCGTGTCTCTTGCCCACTTTTTAAAATTAAATTAAAATAAATAAATAAAGGCCTGAATCCACTTGGTCGAATTGATAGTTGGTCGATGTGACATTTGCTCGACTTTATTAAATTAAATAATAATAATTAAAAATTTGTGTCATTTGACCGAATTGGTATTTGCTCGCAGTGACAGTTGGCAGAAGAGTGGAGGGGGCAGCAAGGAGAGGGAGTGGGCGGGGCGCCCAGCCCGTATTCGCCATCTTATATTTGAGAGCGTTGTACGTTAACAGGTGTACCAACGTAAGCTAGTTGTATTACTGTAATAAATTTACCTGCATATTGGAACTAGTAAAAAATTAGAAATAACGAAAACCCAGTTTTCGGCATTAATCCTACAGGCTGACAACTTACTAAAGAGCCTTTTACCAATCGATCTCTAGGTCTTATTTCCAAAACTGCAAGAACTAAATCCTGACATTTGGCATTTACAGGTTCCTCTTAGGCCCCAAATGATCATTCTTAAACGGTTTTACAAAATTCCCTTCAGTTTTAGATTGCCAGTCAAAAATGAAACTGTGGGCAGGCTCTTTTCAAAGTTGTTTGCCTTATAGCAGTGATTTCGTGAGTAGATACATAAATATCTATGAGAAAAATCAATAATGAAATAAATAACTGGTACCTAGCGTCATCTTCCGATGTTAGAAAGTTATGATATGTATTATGTTAAATGTGAAAAAAACGTCAGTTAAGGTCAGATTATCCGTTCACTAATCGTACCCTTCATCCTACATAAGCCCAGTTAATTTATATGTTTGTTTTCCTAAATGGAAATTCATGTTTTAATTATGGAGACAACAAGTTATTTCAGTACTCGTGACATTGAAGAGAAAAAAGAAAATTTAACATCGATTTTCATTAGGCCTAATGCAGTTAATTATTTTATATTTAGTTATTTTTACTTTCTCTCCCCTATAATACATAGTATATGGAGAAAGTATTGTTTTCGTCAAAATTTTAGAATTTGAGTTGTTAGTGGATATATTTGTTTTAGTGCTCCCTGAATCCAAAAAATGGTTTTTCGGCGTGGTCTCTCTCTCTCTCTCTCTCTCTCTCTCTCTCTCTGTGTGTGTGTGTGTGTGTGTGTGTGTGTGTGTGTGTGTGTGTGTGTTTGTAAATGGTTCGTTTGGGGGACATTCACGTGTATTTTGACCAACCAACTGAGGACGAAAAACGTACCGAGGACACACTCGTGGTCCTCGGAACGTTTTAGCTTCACCATTGCATTCTTGAGGCGCCTGTGAACCAGGAAAAACAATTTTAAACAATGACTTCAGTCTAAAAATACTTTTGTATTTTCCTAGTATCTATTGTATTTTTATTTCACTTCTCATTTCATATAAGTTTAAAATTATTACCAGTAATTGTAAATAGGAGCAGTAGAAACATGCGGAAATAATATTAACAACACGTTACTTCGTTCTTATCTACTTACGAAGAATGTGAGTTTTTCTTAATACTATTTTTTATCCTTCCTTTTTTGACAGTAAAAAGTCAATATTCGGAAATAGATGTATGATACAATATTTAAAGAGTTCAGTGATATTGTCTTAAAAGATAAGGCGCATCAGTTTTAAATATTATAAATATTTTTCGTAAAAGTAGAGAAAAATATTTCCTAATTTAAACATAACTTTGAATTGTAATAATTAACAAAGATAAGGGACAATATGTCAGCTGGAAATTATTAAAAACAAATAATAAAGATGTTCGTTCAATGTAGGGAAGTCTGTCGTAGTAAAAGACAGTCGGCCCACGCGTTATCATATGAGGACTTTCTTATTCGCGCGCCACCTGATAATCAATTATTTAAATTAATGTCTATAGCAAAAACGAGAAATCCTAAAAAAAATTGTTCAGACAAAAAAATATCTCAGGAATGTTATCTACAACTTTCTCACTGACACTTTTTACCTGACCAAAATATAAAAAACTTCCTCGCTTACTACTTTCTTCACCTCTTATTTTAATAGAAATAAAAACATTTGGCGCTAAACAAATTATTAAAATCCATGCAATTAGTTTTTGGAATCAAAATGGTTACGATAAGATTCGTCATTTCAAGCTGTAAAATGTGATATAAAATTATATTTGTTTACTCAGTTTATTGTTTGGTAAATGCCAGTTTGATTGAAGCGCTGTTCACTCGACTGGCGTCGGGGTCCCGCCAGATAAGACCTTTTTGCCACCCAACGGTGAAAACAATGGCAAGGTTTTCGCCTGACTTTAGCATTGGAAGGCGCGATCCAGTTATGTTTCATCCGAGGTTTATACACACCTGTAGCAGAAAACCTGCTTACTCATTCCCCATGTTAATCCTACGGAGAATACCAAAAAAGAAAGGCGATTATCTTTGGTTTCAATGTGTTTAGAGAATGGAAATTCGCTGAGTATACAGGTCAGCTGCAATTGGGGAGTTTCAGTCTTCTAATATAAAAAAAAACTAAACCTCATGTTTGGAGGGTAATAACTCCCTTAACCCCCTCCCCCCTCTACCAATGGTCGGATCGGGCGTGGTTAGAACTCGTCCGAATAAATACCACTTTACACGTGAGTGCCAAATGACATTATGATCGTACCTTTTTTCCGGCCATTATCGTGTCTATACAGACCCACATTTAGAAAGGTATATAGATGGACAGATATTAATTTTAACTAATGGTTTTCGCTTTTGTGCGCCCCAAAATAAAAGTTATCATGGTCTCGCATTTAGGTCTTACAACAGACCGACAGTCCTAGCTTAATTTTCTTTTGGGAAATTCGCTAAAATCAGTCATAAATTTGAATAGGGATCGTTGCCGATTATCGATATTACTTTTTCACCTATAGTGGATATCCTGGGGATATTCCCAATATCCCCATGGATTGTTCCTAAGGTTATCCTAGGGATGTTTTTGTGCTGTCTTGGGGTCTAAATTGTACCACTGCACAGGTAAATACAAGTAACCTTGTAGAGGTAGGTCTTGGCAAAATCTAAAACCAATTTAGTTATCGATGAATGCAACAAACCTAGCACCTCCTTTTCACCACCAACATTCTTTAGAGGGTTTCATAATTGTTATTATGACACTACTTCTGTCAAATGCCGAGCTCTCATTGGTCTATAACCAGTACTCTAAAGTGACTCCAGTACTCTAAAGTCGTCATTAGAGTACTGCTTGGTTTTTGGTGTTTTAATGTATATCATTATGATGTTTATTGTAATACCATAATTGGTGCTTATTGCAATGGTCGTAGATAAATAAAATTATTCTATTTAAGTTCCAACCAATGGCAGGCATCTCTCAGTATACAAGATATGGGTGTTTCTGGGTGTCAGCGATTAGTTGTTCAAATCTAAACCATCCTTGCTTTAGTAATTGGGTAGGAAATGCACAGTACTCACACTGTCGAGCATTTTTCGTGTTTCGAAAATTTGTCGTGTTTTACATTTCGGTAATTTATCAGAGGTAAAACCGCCGAAGCTTTGCATTTCAATTATTTGTCAGAGTTTCGCATTTCGAAAAGTTGTCTGAGTTTCGCATTTTGGAAAGTTGCCGGTGTTCCGTGTTTCGGAAGTTTGTCGGAGTTTTACGTTTCAGAATGTTGCCGGAGATTTGGGTTTCGAAAGTTAGTCGGGATTTGTATTTTTGGAAGCTGTTACAGTTAAAGCTACCGCAAAGTGACGGTGCCATTGTTTAATGCGTTGGGTTAGTACTTACATCTGAGTGTTGTGGGTACGTGTTAGGGTGTTGTGGGGAGATGTTTATGTTTTGTGTTATCCGAGGAGGTATTTGCCTCTGTTCAATGGTGTCAGGGATGACAGTAAAAGTTTTATCTGGACATTTTGGCACCAGTTAGTGTCCTGATAATCGGGATAATATGAGCAAAATGCTCTGAGTTCAAAGTGGAAACACCGTGAAGGCCCGTGTCTGTTTTGCCAACTACCTGGTTCTTGGAGAAGAAAAATGGGAACCAAAAGTTTCACATTTCTTAAACTTACCGGGTTCCGCAGTTCAATCACTTGTCAGAGTTTTGTGTTTTGTTACTGAAATTGAATGTAAATTGAAATACCTTGATCAGTTGAAACTGTAATTTTCTTTTTATCTTGCAGAGAAAACCATGAGATCCCATAGAATTTTTTTTAGCGCAACACCAATTCTACAACGCTACACCAAGTGTAGCATAACTGTGGTAAAATCTTTCGGGTTCCGCAGTTCAGTCACTTGTCAGAGTTTTGTGTTTTGTTACTGAAATTGAATGTAAATTGCAATGACTTGATCAGTTGAAACTTCAAATTTCTTTGTTATCTTGCAGATAAACCCCTGAGATCCCATAGTACTTCTTTAGTGCAATACCAATAAGTGTAGCATAATTGTGGTACAATCTTTTAGGCTTGTTATTGATTAAGTAAATAAGAGCTTTGATTATGTTCATATAGCTGTTCTAGAACAGCTATTCGGTCAATAGGTCCTGTGAAATTATCACCGGCGGTGGATAATTACAAATATATAAAATATACTGTTCACATAGCTGTCCTACACCAATATAGCGAACACTTTGAAAAATTTCAGCAATGTTAACATTACACTAAAACTGTATAAAATTAGAAATCTTTAATAAGACTTTTCAAAAATGTTAAAAAGATAATAAAAAATATGTAACTCAAATTATTTATTTATTTACATATTTTTCTATGTGTTATATGTACAAAAACTAAATCAATACTTATTCTTGAAAAAATTTCTGCTGTGTTTTGCAGAAGACTTGCATTATGCAAATATATACTAGTAAAATGGATGGATTGCAGATGCCAATATTGAAAATGATCATATGTTTGAATAATTTTTCAAAGATATACCGGGTGTCCACAGACGGCGCCTGCATAAAAAGAAAGTCAATCCTAAACTGCTATATACAAAAATATGGTCGACCAAAAAAATACAAATTTGGAATCAAATTAAAGGTCTGAATCTCACAATTACTATGGTACCAATTATAAATGGTTTAAAAGCAGTTTACACATCACAGGAACGTTACAGGTGTATTCCTTCAAAATTTGAAAGTCTGCCAGCTCAGATCGGTGTTAAGCTAATCAACGAGCTCCCTGATGCCATCAAACAGTCAGCAAACGAAAAACAATTCAAATCGAATTTAAAACGCTACCTGGCGTCTAGGGCATTCTACTCTGTTGACGAGTTTATGGGGGCTGCTGGGATAGTTCAAAATTAAATAAACTATGTCATCGGTGTTAGGTATGAATGTGATGAATGTATGGCAACTTGATGTATGTATGTATGCAGGTATGAATGATAAACCTTAGCTTTAGTAATATATATATATTGACGCATGCAATGCAATGTACAACCATTGTTCACGCAATAAAGAAATATTATTATTATTATTATTATTATTCCGCGGCGGCAACTTCTTTCAAAAAATGTCAGGACAAGCTTCTAGTTTTCAGTGTTTACGATGTGTAAACTACCTGTAAGCAATTTATATTTGGTACTATAGTGATTCTGAGATTCAGACGTATAATTTGATACCATATTTGTAATTTGTATTTACTTTATTTTTTCCATGCATAGGGACTAGCAGCAAATTTAGGCTTCTCTTCGTGGTTTCTGTTGCTCCGTCTATTGTACTATGTTGTCGATGGCCTCCCATAAGAAACGGATCAGAGATGATGATAAACCCTGAAGAAATGTATCGGATGTTTTCTTCTGTCCGTTATATAAAAAAAGGATAAATTGTGGAAAGAGACGAACAAGGGTGTGGAATATTCATCATCCACGCAAATTTAAATTTTCTTTTGATTCTGTCATCGAACACTATTTGGCTATGAGATAGTTTCTGAATTATGACTGTAAAAGCAGACACCAGTTGATGGTTTATCGCGAAATGTTAAGAAACCATCACACAGACCAACATCACTTTTCACACCTTTCAATGATCAAGCACTATTTGAACATGAAATTTCCGACATTAAAAGAGAAAGAATCTCATGATACTTGTTTTGATATTTTCTACAATAGTGAATCACCATCTAATGTCTAGAATTGAATCGTTCAACAAGGACTTGTGTAAAGTTTTGCAGTTGTTTTACAGCATTAAAAAAGAGTTTACTTCTGTTGGAAACCTTTGCAGTTATTTTACAGCATTCAAAAAGAGTTTACTGATAGGTGAAAATCATTTGTTTTGTTTCCGATAATCAGAAACTGAGCGTAACATTTGCAGTCCTTTCTACAAACAAAATATTTCATCCAATGTCATCGCATCGAAGACGCCACACCGTTATGTCTAATACCCAGTATGTTATAGTTGTGAGAAGAGAGACAAAATAATGCAAAAACATTTGTTAAATTATTCCGTTCATCTTTCGTCGGCGGAGAGGATTTTGAGCCATAAAAATCAAATCCCTCTTGAGAATACTTGGGACTAAGGATAATATTACAACATTGTAATGTTTATATATGTTTATTTAAATTTTCTTTGTTCTTTTTTAATGTTATTATGCAGTAATTGTGTCATTTGAGTTGTCCTCTACATGTGTAGTTAAAAAATCCACTCGTGTATGTTGTTGTCCAAGTCTCGAACTCCTCCGGCGTAGACTCCAAGCTACTGACTCCTTCGTTGTGGTGATCTCTGAACAAACAAACATTTCCATTATTAGCCTCCCGAGACCCATTGTACCTTTTTAGGGACAAATAAAATATGCGATTTTGAACCATGTTGTTTTCCATAATTTATTCACTATTGTCAAGATATTGATCTCAACCTTCAATGTTGACTGTTGGAGTGTCAACGAAAAATAAAATTTTAAGTAATGGGTTTTCATTGGGTTAAGGCACATTCAGACATCAATTGGTGTACGAATTACTAAACGAACAGAACATTTCAGATATCATCGTGTCAAAGACACCTCACTGTGTGTCTATTGCCCAGTATGCCATAGTGGTGTTAATAGGGACAAAATTGGTGAAAAAAAATTTTGTTAAATTATGTCCGTTCGTCTTATGTCGCACAGTGGTTCAAAATCCCAATAAACGTGACCAAAAGTGAAAAAATCAAGTTTTGAATTTAATTGATTCAGGCATTGCTTAAAGTTTGTTAATAGATGCAGGGCTAAAATATATCATTATCAGGTCAGGGGCTCATTCCAATATCTTGGGGAATCCCCTAAAGACTGGTCATTATTAATATGACCGCTGTCGAACGTGTGGCAGTTTGTTTCACTACCAACAAATATAAATCAGTAAAAGATTTAATTAGTAAATTAAACTATTTTGCTGCTATGGCGGTTTTGCCAGAGAGTAATGTTATCCAGCAGAGCCGTAGAGGTAAAACATATACTTGTTTTTACGCAATCATGTACAATAATTTGTAAGGCTATATTTTTTACACAGGGAAAAACTTTATAATATTCAGAGAGACTTTAGTTTTGATTCGTACTGTTTCTTACCGTGTATTTTATATCAGGTATAAAAAGCTTGAAATGTTCTCTATCACATTCAGTTGGAAATCGCTGCCCCGAGCTACCCCTTGTTGGTAAAATTAATAATAGTTTTACCTTCTAACAGGAAAATTCATAGCAGTATTTTCTTTTGTACTGTATATTTTAATTTCTTTTACATAAGGGGTTGGTCAAAGGCTTAGAGTATATTAAATATTTATTGTAATACTTAACAAAATGTACTAAACTTTGCAATTGCATATCTGGCATAGTAAAAAAATAATGGGTTATAATTTACCATTGATTTTCATGACTTCTGGGGACATGGCCCACAGGGATATCTCACGTTTCTGATTCTGATTCCTCTGTATCCGAATCGAAGAATTCTTTAATAAACTCTAAAAGTTCTGTCCTCTCTTTTGATGGGGGTTGTCTTTTTATTCTTTCCTTGTTATATTCTCTGTAAAAAACAAACATTTCCATTACTAACCTCTGAGTAAACATTAAGTTTAAACAACACATACAGGAGTTTCGGTGGATTTAGTATGCAGACGGATGGAATTCAAGTATCGTTTTCTATTAATAAAACGAAACAATTGGATATGTATCAAAAAGAAGGAGGTCTGAAAAAAAGAAAGACGTTTTATCAAGGAGGTTATGAAGGAATTCGAGAAAATCATAATGATATCGTTTCTGTCGATCCCGGTGCTATCCTACCTCTAGTAACTCGCCGCAAGACAGAGCAGAAAAATTTAATTTCCCAATCATTATCTGTGGGGCGCGTAATCTGTGACACCTGCGAATACTTTCATAAGAAGAAAAGAAAAAGGTGGAAAAATGATATCGACCGTCAAATTCGAATAGATCTAGAGCAAAAGAAAAGTAAAAAGATATCATTATTAGGAAGAGTATTTTAAGAGGGCTCTAAACCTTTGCCAAGCGGCTGAAAAACGCATCTCTGTATTACTAAAATTCTGAGATTATTAAAACACCTAGCGACCTCCGGTGAACGAGGACATGTTTTTCATTAAATGAACTAGGAGATAAAACTTTTTTTAGGGTATTTAATTATTATTAGACATATTTTATTCAGGGTTAAACTTAGTGAAAATTGGTCATTTTATTCTACATAAACCATAACATTTAAAATAAAATGCGAAAGTTGTTTTTGTTTTAAACCCTTTATTGGATATTCGAGATGATTTCCCGCTGGGTAGGACTTCAAAAAAACAAATAGTTACCTCGTAAATCGAGTAATTTGTGAGGGTTATTTCTGAAAAGTGCTTCTCAAATCACCCCCGTACAGAGGACGCCCTGGCGAGCGTTGATGGAACTACGACCGCCGAGGAGACATTCGTCAGTGTCGCCAACCTGTTTCTCTGCCCATTGAGACATCGGGCGGGCGTGAATCCCAGGAAAGGGAAGGAAGCGGGGAGGGTTCTCTGTGTCTGTGTCCTTGAATCCAATGACTCTAAAGACACAATTTGTTCATCACACCATTTCGTCATTCTTGATAGATAGGTAAATCAAATTTAAAATGACATTATAACCGGTCTTTAACCATTCAGAGAATATGCTATCAAATCAAAAATAATTAAACCTCATTGATTGGAATACTGTACACCAAAATTTGAACCAAATTAGACCTTCCTTAGCAATAATTTGTTAAATCCAGTTAATTTTACAACAAAAAGTATAACTTCAATAATCGCAGGATTTTAAAGTTTGCAATCACTATTGAGGTGCTGTGGATAGTTTCTGAAATATCGTAACTTATAAGTTGTTACAGAGCTATTCAAAGTCATTACTGTATTAGAGGTTTTCTATGGGCGTAATGCGGCAAGGAGGGGGGCAGCCGCCCCCCGAATAATTTGGAGGATATAACCATAGATAAAATAAACCCTGCTGGGTATATTTTATCTATGATATAACGATATAACATTGTAATATAAGAAAAGTCGCATAATCACGATCACGACCATTTTTGCTGATTCTTTTAACCAGCGCGAAATGTAAGTACAGCACAGATGGCAATATTATTTTACACACTATTCCTGGATAAAAAAAACACCAAAACAATTTAGATTTTAATGTAAAATATAATTGACATTGTTACGGCTATAAATTCCCAAAATGTTGGCGAATTAGAATGTTTACTTCAATTACAACTCAAAAATATCGATTTTATGCGAGAAAGATACTTAGTTCAAATATAGATACAAATTGATTATAAGGGAGCGGTGCAGTTTTACAACCCGTCACTCAAAAGCTTCTCGGCATCGTAATAATCCTTTTGACATACGCCGCCCCTGCCTTCCCTGGCCACACCGCACTGTCGCCTTTTGTAGTTGGCAAGGCTGACGGGCATACTCGTTTTGCGCACAAGATCAATGCATACTGCTCTAATGGCCTGACCGCAGGATTAAATTAGATGGTCACGAAACGAAGACACACACATATCTGTTATTAATATAAATACCCCCGTTGCAGCAGACCTGCATACTCAGCGAATTTCAAATACAAATTAACACATTTCAATCCATGACATGTTTTTTGTAAGCTCCATAAGAATAACATGGAGAATGAGTATGCAGGTTTGCTGTAACAGGTATGTTAACTGGGTGGTTTTAATTAAATACAGTATTTAATAGATATGAACTAGAAGAAGCCATATTCCAAGTTTTATCATAATAGTATATTTTAACATATTATGTTAAGAAATAAGAGAGATATAGAATTGGTTTTATTTCCCATTGGGATAACATGGGGAATGAATATTCAGGTTTGCTGCCACAAAAATAGACATTGGGGATTTAAGATTACTAAAAAACTTAAACATTAGATGTCATCTATATCAAATTTCATTCCAATCGGACCATTTTGCGACCGCTATTTTTTATATTATTTACAGTTGTATTTATTTATACAGTTTTATTTTATTCTGTCCAGTTCAAGTTGGCCGGTGGACCCGGGACTACCTGAGGCCACCCCTGTAATCCCTCGCCACGTCCGGCGGGGCTGTCCGCTGCCTAGGCGATGAGTCACATACTGGCTGTGTTTATAAAATGGTACACCTTTTTTTACAGAATAATAATTTAACATTTTTAAAAGCATACTTGAAATATACTAAAAAATTTATGAAAAGTGATATAAAATTCGACCCAGATAGACTTATTACCAGATTTGTTCGTTTATAAACATGAGATCAAATGCTATAATACTAGGTCGAATTTTATATCACTTTTCATAACTTTTTTAGTAGATTTGAAACATGATTTAAAAAATTTTAAATTATTATTCTGTTAAAAAAGTGTACCATTGTATAAACACAGCCATTGTTGTGTACCATTATTGTTGGTGATTCATCGTCTAGGCAGCGGACAGCCCCGCCGGACGTGGCGAGGGATTACAGGGGTGCCCTCACGTAGTCCCGGGTCCACCGGCCAACTTGAACTGCACAGAATATGAGTGTTATTCAATGATCCAATTTTAATTGTTTAATGACTTGTTATATATAATATGTTATTTATTCAGTAAATTTTAATTTATATTATGCCCGCTTTGAAATATTACTTTATTTTGTTGCACATATTTGATGCTTCAATTGTACGCTCTAGCGATGAGGTTTAGTTGCTTCTTTGTTTTTGGTTTATGTTGTGTATTTCGAGCATTGTGTCACCATTTTGGCCAGTCAGTGCCTTTTTGTAGATTTAAAAATAAATTTGTTTCCCGACAACTTTTCAAATAAATCGTTATATTATTAATTACTTTTCATCTACAATATTTTTTATTTAGTATTTTTTCTATATTTTAGCCCGGTTTTAAACATTTCTGTATTCTTTGTACATAGTTGATGCTTTACTTAATTGAATGTTCTTGCAATGAGATTATCTCTTAATTGTTTTTCTTTATGTTGTATATTTCGAGCGTTGTGTCACAATTTTGGCCAGTCAGTGTCCTTTTTGTAGATTTAAAAATAAATTTGTTTCCCGATAACTTTTTAAATAAATCGTTATCTATATTATTAATACGCTACATGAAAACTTTGATACGATTAGGCTTTTTTATTTTAAGACTTACCCCCCACATATTATACATCAAAACACGCGTCTCTATGTGCAGATTCCCGAAAGCATCTTTAGATTTTTAATTTAGGCAATGTAACATGAAAAAAGTGCGAAAAACTTATTATAAAATAAACTGTGTTTTACAGAAGCGAATCTGATCAGCTGTGTGGGATTTAAAATAGCCTTGTGATGCGGAAAGTGAAAAAGGACCTCAAGTCGCTGGAGTAAATTTTACAGTACGGGCATTTTAGTCGAATCGGGTCAAAAATATCGATTTTTAGGTTTCAAGTGGATGCGATTCCTTAATCTTTCCTGTACATATTCATTCGGTTATTTTATAGCGATTAGAATCCGATGAATATTAAAAAATGATCGATTTAGTAGCCTATGTCATGCAAACGAAAAGGGACCTCAAGTCGCTTATATGGGAAATGACATGGCGGGCGACTTCAGGTCCCATTTCCCAAATGAGCAGACCCGTACTGACAGTGTCGTCAGGGGCATTACAAAACTACTCTCTCCTGACATCTATCGGCAAAGTGATTACATTCAAAGCCTTATTACTGTTACCGATAGACCGAGCAGAAACTGCAAAGAAAACATTAATTCCATGAACTCTGTGCTCGCTACGGTAACCAAAAGAGCTATTAAATTGAAGAAAACAATGGTGGAGGGTTTTTCATGTATAAAGTGTACGCAACAATTTATCACTCAATTATAGTACCTTTCAACCGTGAGGAGAACATTCTTTATATGCTCTGCATCTATGACGGACGTCAAAATTGGTGATCGAGAAAGAATGGTAAACAAAGCCAACGGCTCTTGCAGCAATAAACTCATGCACAGCTTGACTGAACACTTGGTTAAAGTTAATCCCTTAGCGCACATTTTCAACGTGAAGAGTTGCGTTTTGAAAAATACTCCTGATGAGCAGCATACACAACTCGGAATGCATTGTCTGATATCGAAAAGAATATTAGCTCCGATACAACGACATAACTTATAATGATGTTGCTATTATTTTTAGAGTAAACGATAGCGAACCATCAAGAGTGAGCGTAACTTGATTGTTTACCCGAAAGATAAGCCAGTTAGAAGAGTACATATTCTTCAATTTTGCCTCGACCCAATGGCTGACCTGATGCTTTTCCCATATTTTCTATTTGAAGGAAGTGCACAACGAACATCGCTTACAATGCTGCAATACGCATCCTAATAAGTGCCTATTAGAGACACTTTCAGCACGCTACATCGTTCCGAAAACCTATTTTTACAGTAGATTGATTTACAGTAGATGTGTGCATAGAAGGCAGCCGATCATTTATAATTTAATTAAATCGTGCGAATTCACACGGGTTCACCTAGTATTATTAATTACTTTTCATCTACAATATTTTTTATTTAGAATTTTTTTCTGTATTATATCCCGGCTTTAAACATTGCTGTATTCTTTGTACTTAGTTGATGCTTTACTTAATTGTATGCTCTTGCAATGAGATGATCTCTTAATTGTTTTTCTTTATGTTATATATTTCGAGCGTTGTTTTCTCATTTTTGCCAATCAGTGTTCCTTTTCCATTTTTAAACATATAATATTTGTTTCCATACAACGTTTCAAATAAGTCGTTTGTTATTACTTTTCATCTACAATGTTTTTTTATTTAGTATTTTTTAACTATATTGCAGCGTGGTTTTAAACATTGCTGTATTTTTTGTACATCTCTGATGCTTGCTTTTAGTACGTTCTAGCGATAGGCTTTTCGACTTTTAAAAATTCCTAAAGTTTATAGGTAATTTTGTTGGCATTTATACGTCATTTAGGTCATATATATCCGTTAAAGAGTATATGTTACAGCAGTTAATCAGTAATTCATGCTTGTTTGTAAATATATTTGTCTTTAATTGTATACACGTGTGAAAACTTGGTGTGTATTTAGTCATATGTTTTTAGTGATTGTTACACTCGGGTTACTTTTCATGTTAACAGTTAAGTTAAAATGTTGTAGTCTAATATGAAAAATTCTGTTCCATTTTACTGTACATTGAGTACAAAATCTATATGTAATACAGTCGGGTTTTTACTTCACAATAATTTGTTTTCTTCATCCCTTATACAACATGATGCATTCATACATTTCAATACAAAGTATATTAGAGTTTATATATTTTTATCAATTCAAAGTGGTCGTGATAACCAGTTTGAGTTTGGGACTAAATTCAGATTCTCAAAGAGAATTTCGAAGGAACATAGAAGCAATGAGGTGAAAGTAAGATAACACCCTGCCACCAGCGGTATCGGGAATTGGCGTTGTTCGTTCGTTCGTTCAACTTCCCCACGAATTCATGGACTCCCTAACAGTTGGCAGCAATGCGTAAAACCGGTCTGAGGGTAGCTCACCTAGCGCGGCCACTGGTGAAAATTGAAACTACGAGGAGCTGTGGTGGACACTGATCGTTGTACTCCTCTGTGGCCACGAACCTTTAGAGCCCTCTTAAAATACTGGGCCTTCACAGAATTCAAACTGAAATGGTTCAAACGCCGACAAGAGATTTACGTTTTACGGAGAATGAGAAGTTTGAAGTTTGATTGATACACGAGGTTTCAACGGTTTTTTGACAACATCGCTAAAGAGTACTTTACGCCTTAAAATAAAGTTATTGTAAACGGGACTGGCACTACTTTCATAAAGACTGCCAAATTTCGCACCCGGAGAAAGTTTTCACACGAAAAAATTGATATCCGCCCTGCGGAGTGAGGACACAAAGTTATAGTGTTTGATGAGAGATACACTACTAAAAGGTGTAATTCTTGCAATGAACAGAACGTTACATCCGATGTCGTCGTGTCGAAGACACCACACCGCTATGTCTATATTGTCCAGTATGTCACATTGGTGTGAACAGGGACAAATGGTGCAAAAAACATTTTGTTAAAATTATGTCCTTTTGTCTTTCGTCGGCGGACAAGATTTTGAGCCATAAGGTTAAAAATCGTAACCTTCTCAGAAACATTTGGGTCTGAGGAGGAAATTACTAAAACAAAACTGCAATGTTTACTGTATCAAATTTGGCTAGGCTATACATTGAGGCGAACATTGAACAAGATAATTATCTTTTCCACGGTAAGGACAGCTTGGAGCAAA
Organism: Flexamia atlantica; assembly: GCA_035578135.1. Taxonomy (NCBI): domain Eukaryota; kingdom Metazoa; phylum Arthropoda; class Insecta; order Hemiptera; family Cicadellidae; genus Flexamia; species Flexamia atlantica. Next base: position 159,334 of record JAQJVK010000033.1, read on the forward strand.
AGATTCATGTCAAGCCGAGGCAGAAGATATCAGCCTCAAAAATTTTATTTTCATGTATGTGAAGGCTTAAATTTTCAGATAAGAAAGCAATTAGATCCATATGGACTTACCTCAGCGCCTTCAACATTCCTTTTTTTCCGAGCCCCGGACAGATTACATTTATTTCCGAGTTGGATGGGAGTTCATGGGCTCGCCCTTCTTCTGTGTCCTCCGCTATGCCGGGGGTTCTGAACGAAAATAGATTTTGTTGAATGACAATAAAAATAATATTTTGATACTCATTTTCAGTCATACTTGCAATCTCATCTCATTATATCGTTTTTACTCAATCAATATGGAATACTTGGATTTCTGAATTAAATCTTTTGTTTTCAGAGTAAATTCTAATATAAATATTTTTATGTTGCAACATACAAGAAAAGTAATTAATTGAAAATAATGCTTTTAGTTTTGAGAACAAAACGGAATGAATGATTGTTAAGCCTAACACAGTCAGATAATACACTATTTCTGGTATTGTTGAATTGTTTTTAGCGATAAATGTTTGATTTATTTGGTTTGAAAAGATTCATTCACAGCCCATAGAAACAAATCATGGAAAGCCTTAAATTTATCTTCAATGCTATCCAAAATGTACACATCAATCCAATTAATTTGGCTTAGCCTATCTAAAAACAAAGTTGAATTAAAATCATTCACTAACCTAGCAAGATTTTTTGGCTTACTTTCCTTGCATGAACTAACATCTGTATTAAGTGAAAACACTATGCCATCATGATCTGAAAAAATAATAGTAAGAATAACCCTTGAAATCCATTTGGAATCATGAATATCTGTGACTATGTTGTCAATGCAACTTCCTGACATAGGTCTAGTAGCCTCTTCATTTGTTATCATCAATCCAAAACAATTAAACAAATTTACAAGATCATTCTTAAAATTACTATCAGAATTACAATTTACATAAATTCGCCACAAACCACTAAGTTAGGCTACAATTACATTTGTATGACAGACATATTATGTTATAAGACAATTACGAAAATTTACAAAATATACAGGGTCCATATTATATGGCCTATAGACAGAAATAACAACAATTTTTTCCTTTACAAGTTCTACCGCCGTAGCTTCGCAAACCATTTCTATGGAGGCTTCCTGAACTTGGGATATCTCAAGAAAGTCAATATCCTCTTTGACAAAAATTGCAGAACCACCATGGATCTTGTTAGTTCTACCATAGAAAGAAGCAAGCGAATAACCGGGTAATGCCAAAAAAGAGGCATCAGCATTATTTAACCAATGTTCCGCTAAAGTAATAACACTCACATTGTTAAATATTACAACACATAAGGCCAAGGACATCTAATTTATTACAAACACTCTGGACATTCCAGAAAAACAAATTCAAAGTTTGATCTGAAAAAGTCTTAGGCCTACTTGTTGAGAAGCATTTGTCTTCTAGGCTAAAAATTACTATTTTTAACAACTACAGGTTCATTATTGAGCATTTTCTTGGAGTCAATATATTTGTTCACACATGCCACTATTTGATCAGTTACATAATGCTTCCACTTACATGAAGATGAAAACCATTTGCAGTACAGAAATCTTTCCCTAACTTACTTATATCCACATAAGTGCTGTTCTTGAAATACTTATAAAGTTTTTCAATTTCTGAATTAGTTTTCCTGATTTCTTCAAATATAGCTGAATTTATAGGCAAGTCATACCTATGAGGTACTGAAAACACTACTGTATTATTCATTGACAGCTCTTTCAACTTTCTTCTTAGACACTTACGCAATTCATTTTTTTCATTACAAGCTAAATCATTGGTCCCCCCAAACAACACAACAGTCATCCCATCCAAAGACTTCTTGCTCAGATGGTAACACACAACTCATTTTATCATTGGGCTTAACAAAAGACAGTATTTCACAGTTAGCTTCTTTTTAGCGAATTTCCCCTATCGGGAAGAAGCTATTACCGTAGGTCTCATGGTAATACCTAAGCCCGAGACCGTGATAAATTTTCGTTTTGGGGCCACCAGAAGCAAAAAACACCATTGGTTCGAATTTTTATATATCTATCTATCTATCTAACTATCTATATATATATATATATATATATATATATATATATATATGTGTGTGTCTGTAAGCACGATAGCGGCCGTAAATATGGTCCGATCCTAATGAAATTTGGTACAGACATGTAAAGAGGTAATCAATTGGACGAGTTCGTAAACCAGCCCGATCGGACCATCGGAAGGGGGGGTGAAGGGGGATAAACCCCCCCAAAAAAGGGGTTTTTGAGTTTTTTACATAGAAAAATAAAGTTTGTCAAATTTTTGTTGGCACCATTGAATTCAGCTCAAAAAAACAAACAATTTAGTGTTTTGAATCATTGCTCTATGTCCATTGGTTACTGAGATATTGAAAGTGGTAAACACAGTACGTTGTCCCAATGTTAACCTTATGGGGAATAAGTAAAATTCTATATCTCGCTTAATTCTCAATATATCTGGATAAAACTTGGTTTGTGGGTTCATCTAGATGAGATCTAATGTATTTTAGTCTAAAATCCCCGAAATTTCCATTTTTGTGGCAGCATACCTGCATAATCATTCCCCATGTCATCCTTATGGGAAATAAAAAAAAATTCTATATCTTCCTTATTTTTTAACATTTCTTGATAAAACTTGGTATATGGCTTCTTCTAGTCAAGATCTATTAAATAATGAATTAAAACCAACCAGTTTTAACATACCTGTTGCAGCAAACCTGCATAATCATTCCCCATGTTATTCTTATGGAGATTAAAAAAACATGTCAAATTTCGCTATGTTGCATTGAATTATGGTCTTTTGTATTTGAAATTCGCTGAGTATGCAGGTCTGCTGCAACGGGTGTATTTCCTTATTAATTTGCCTACTTATCTACCATGACTATCCGCGTAGAGATGAATTTTTGGTAACATGCTGCCTCTTTTAGTCCTGGTTACATTGGAATCAGGCCTAGTATTCTCAAATAAATTCCTCACTCGAGATGAGGTTTCAATGACTTTTAAGTTAGGTCTACTGGGGTGATAAAGAGTACCTATTAGGTCTAATAACCTGTCCCGCTGTTGTCATACTGTTAGGCCTACTTTCAGAGTTATTGTTATTACTGATACTCTAAACTAACAGAGCACTAAATATATTACTTAAAACTGGAAAGTTTGCGTCAATGTAGGAACAGACCTACGCCTGCCTGTTTTTTTGACCGAAACCGTCTCCCACTCATTCTCAGCTTCAACAATCTCGATAATATTGGCATCTTCCCTAGCAATAGAAGATTTTAACTTTTCATTTTCAACTTTTATATGCTGTATATCCTGTTTCAGTAAGGAAAATATCTGCAAAAAATTCGCCTCTTCGATCTTATCATTATCTTTTAGGCTAAGTTTATCATCTGGTATTAGGCCTACACGACACGAAGTCATAATACACTTTGGGCAATGCCATTCACTCTTTTTGGAAGATACTCTAAATTGTCTTCCAACACATTTACGCATTTGAAGTGATTCCATAGATCGCAAGAGTCACATAGTATGTCATTTCTCACGATTTTTTTCACTTATCACATTTGATATTACTGATAGTCCTACCTTTTCTCCTGACATCTGCCAAATCCTCTTCTGTGGCGACCATACTAGCACAGTGGTAAATTATTATTAGTTGTGTGGTAGCCTTAATTTCCTCAACTAGATTGAATTACAGAAATAAGTTTTCCTGCACTTAGAGATTTCTCATACCTGTTAAGGCATAGTCCGTCCACTTCCAAATTTCAGTTGCAAATTACTCTTAGTAAAAACGGATGATATCTAAAAATATATGGCTTAAATGATTCTTGACTACTCACATTTATAGCAAATAAAAACATTTAAACTGGGTACAACATTTTTCATTAATATATAACACTGAAATGCAGAATATTAACTCGTCATTGTGTACGGCCAGCCTTCCGGGCTGCCAACCCTCTACGCCCTCTACCCACATGGCCGTCCAAAAAAAGAGAATAGGGGCGTTCGCCCCGCCCTCTCCCTCTCCTCGCTGCCCCCTCCTCTCTTCTAACAACTGTCACAGCGAGCAAATATCAATTCGGTCAAATTACACAAATTCTAAATTATTATTATTTCATTTTAAAAAGTCGGACAACTGTCACATCGACCAGCTATCAATTCGACCACATGGATTCAGGCTTTTATTAATTCATTTTAATTTCATTTTTAAAAGTGGGCAAGTGTCAAGGAGGGCTACTATCAATTCGGTCAACTTTCAATTATTTAATACATAATATTTTTATAAAGTCGGACAACTGTCACAGCGAACAAGTATCAATTCTAACAAGTGGTTTCTGTATTTTATTTCATTATTTATATTAATATTTAAAAAGTTGGGGAAATGTCACAACGACCAATTATCAATTCGATCAAGTGGATTCAGGCTTTTATTTATTTATTTTATTTTATTTTTAAAAAGTGGGCAAGTGTCGCGGCGAACAATTATCAATTCGGTCAAATGACAGGCAACCCGTTTAAAGTTCTCTGGAAGTTGTATTCAAAGGATCAACCAAGAGATTCACACATCTAAAGATTTATAGAGGTAATCAACCAGGAACCTAAGTAATTGAGGCCCAATGTCTGTGGCACCACTGCGCATGGCCCAGCCGCGATTTGAGTGTATTTGTGTGTTTGGTGTTTTTGTGTAGTTATAAGAGCCTTTCTTTACTTGGCGTAGCAATCTTAGTTGACTTATTCGTAATGAACTGCGGTATTTTTATTCCACTAAGATAAAGAATAATAGTTAATCTAAACAGTAGAAGTTGTTGACAGATCTACTCTGAAATAGTAATGGGATTAAAAGCAAGTCTCAATTACCAATATACTTTCCTGGAATCGTGAGATTTTAAAGTTAGTTCTATCAACGCTTAATTGTGAACGCTTCTTTATCCACCAAGCAATATATGTAATGTTCTTGATCTACAATGTTTTATGTATTGATTACAATGTTATATAAACTTCAAAAACTAATGGATCGTTGGTTTTATTCTAGGTCTAAGTATCAAAGGATATAACCTAGTACATTTTAGTGTCTAAAAATAGCTAAAGAATAGTTAACTATCATATTTCCTCCTAAGGATAAATAGTATTGGGTTTAATTTATTTGTAAGTTAAAATAAAAATAGGCTACTTAAAAAAACTGTGATAAGAAACATAATAAAAACGTCAATTTCAATTCAATTATTTGTCCGCGGTATCATCAGTGACAATTAAAGTGGCTCAGCTGCCTCCCAATTTTATTTGGTCCAACACAGTAATAGCTTAAACCAACTTTAAGGCTGATTAAAGCCGAGTTTACGATAGCATGAAGCAGAGGCGTTACTTGAACACGTTGCAGTGACACAACGGAATTTTTTCATAATAAAGGTTAGTGGCGTAACGCAAGATGACGCATTACTTTATCTCTCCAATAATCATTGTGATGCATCACTTGATGTGTAAACCCGTCGGAAGTGTAGATACTCATATAGTGGCATAACAACGATTCGATTACCGAGTTCAAGTGGCCCGGAAGTGATTTACTTCCTATTATTATTTATTTGTAAGTCACTTCGGAGACCGTCTAGTTTATTATTGCCAGTGTAATGAAAAATGAACTACGGACCTACCTTTTTTATAAACACTTCAGACAGCTGACACAAGAAACTGATGAAAAGTCACAAATGGTCATTTGTATAGGCCTTACTTATTTTTCAAATATTAAGTAATTAAGTTGTTTTTGATCCTTTCCTTGCTTTTAAATGCTTTCATTGTGTGAAATATTTAAGTTGCGTTCCCACTGGTTTCGTACGGCGGGCGAGTTACTCGGCCCAGTCACACTAACTCGCCCACCAGGGAGTACTGCACCAGGGTGAAGTTAGCTGACGACCTTCTGTCGAGTAGAGAGGTCGTAAAACTATCACGACAGTCCAGGTAGCCAGTTGATATACCTCCATTAAATTAAAAGAGACCACAAACATATTAACATTAAAAGGTTTTAGTACCTTTATATTATCGATATGTAGAGGCAGATTACCTTATATCTATTAGCGTTTTCAATTTTTCCTCGACAAGTTAAGCCTTCGGAATTGAAAATCAAAGTAAAAAACGATATTTTGCACGGTAAATTACCCGCTTATGAAGTCCCGCTACCACTGTTTAAATGTAACGGGTTTAACTATTTGTAGTGAATAAACCTGACTTGGTTTATTATTTTTGATTACTGTATGTGAAAGATCAGATTCCATTCTATTATTTAGCATTTTCAAATTTCTCGACACTTTTGATCTTCGGTTTCAAAACCAAAGTAAAAAACGGGGTTTCGCATAGTTCAGAGCTTGCTTATGAAGTCCCGCTACCACTGTTATAATTCACTATGTATTCGATGTGCAGTGAATAAACATGACTTGGTTTATGATTTTTGATTACTGTATCTGAAAGATCAGATTCCATTCTATTATTTAGCATTTTCAAATTTCCCGACACCTCTGATCTTCGGTTTCAAAACTAAAGTAAAAAACGGTCTTTTGATTCTGTTGACAGAGAAATCCTAATACGTAGACTGGAAATAAGTGGAGTACGGGGAGTTGCTCTTGATTGGTTTAGGAGTTACCTGTGTGAGCGTTTTCAAATAGTATCAATTCATGGTCAATCCAGTGCTCCTCTTTGGATTGATTACGGAGTTTTATAAGGTAGCACATTAGGGCCTCTTCTTTTCCTTCTTTATATAAATAATTTGGGTAGGGTTAATTTGGAACAGGGACGGGTTTTTCTTTATGCTGACGACTCAGCTTTAGTTTTTGAGAACGACAGCTGGGAGGAAGCGTACCGTTTGCCGGAGCGGGGCCTATCCTCTGTCAAGCGGTGGTTTGATCAAAGCCGGCTCTCTGTAAATATTTCAAAAACAAAGCATATGCCTATTTCTCTGAGAGCCGACCACGATCCAGTTAACCTGTATCTACGTTTACATACATGTGGGAGTGATAGGGCAAATGAATGTAAAACGTGTGAGTGTATTGAAAGAGTGACCGAATATAAATATCTCGGTGTTATCTTCGATAATCGTCTGAAGTGGGCTGGACGTATTACTTTTTTAAGAAATAAGCTGCGTAAATTTATTTTTATTTTTTCGCATATAAATAATGTCCTTGCTCCAGATCTGATTAAAATGGTATATTTTGCTTATATTCAGTCTTTGTTACGGAATTTTAGTTTGGGGCAGCTGTTTTCAAAGTATTTTAACGCCATTGGTAACTACCCAAAAATCAAACATAAAAGCGGCATTGAAAAAAAAATCTACGATATCCTTCAAACCTTTTATTTGATGAATTTAAAGTACTCAGTATCCGCCAACTTTTTATGAAAACATTAATTTTATACATCCGCAGAAATCTGAATTCTTTGTTTCGTTGTCTTGTTCATACATATTCTACAAGATCTGCTATCAATACCGGTATTGTTGCCCCTCGATTGAATAAAACAATAAATACTACCTCATCTTTTTATGTAGCAAATTTAGTATTCCCTCGACTTACGAATCATATTAAATATCCTCTACCCTGTAGCAACCGCACTTATAACAAAATTGTTGACAAATGGCTATTGGAGATAGGGCGAGATCAAATTAAGACTTTCTTTACCTCCCCGTATACCTAAGGTCAAGGTCACAAAGCGATTGCAACTGCGTATGGGTGTGTGAGTGTGAGTGCGTGTGTGTGTGTGAGTGAGGGTCCGTCCGTCCGTCGAGCCCGTGTTTCCTGTGAATGTGAGCATGACTGGACCGAGATTCTCGGTTATTGCAATGGAGTTTTTACTTTTATATTACTGTTGTATTATCACTCCATAACTTCCGTCCTAAATGTAAACTATTGTCCCAGTTGTATTTGCGTGCATATTTTGTTTTTGTTTAAATTTATCTTTGTACTTTTATGTTTAATTAAAACTTACCATATTTCATTTTTTTACTGAAATAATTCCTCTAAAGTGGCTGATTTTTTACTCGTTCCCTACCCACAGGCTTTGACCCATGTGGGGAACTAATTCCTATTGATAATTTATGTTATGTGAATAGTATCACTGTAAAGTTGTTACAGGAATAAACGAATTTCAATTTCATTTAATTTCAAATACACTACCGTATCCCTCTCTTTCAATTTTGCCGAGATTTAGTTTCAAGACTAAACCTCAACCACAAAAGGCAGCACGCTCTTCAGGCTTTAAACTATTGAGGTCGAATTAGTATAAACGCCTATAATTCACTTTGTAATCGATGTGTTGTGAATAAACCTGACTTGGTTTATGATTTTTGATTACTGTATGTGAAAGATCAGATTCCATTCTATTATTTAGCATTTTCAAATTTCTCGACACTTTTGATCTTCGGTTTCAAAACCAAAGTCAAAAACGGGGTTTCGCATAGTTCAGAACTTGCTTATAATCAGCCGCTACCACTGTTATAATTCCCTATGTAATCGATGTGTAGTGAATAAACCTGAATTGGTTTATGATTTTTGATTACTGTATGTGAAAGATCAGATTCCATTCTATTATTTAGCATTTTCAAATTTCTCGACACTTTTGATCTTCGGTTTCAAAACCAAAGACAAAAACGGGGTTTCGCATTGTGCAGGCTAATCACCCTATTGTAAAATTGTAATCACACAATCACACAATTGTAAAATTGTTAGAAATCATGATATATTCATAGTGTACCTGAAATTCGTCATCTTACCAAAACCCCTCGCCAAATCCGTCAGGCAGCTGCAGGGTCCGTAACATTCCGACGCGTTCTCAATAGAAAGAATGCGGTGCAGGCGAGGCAAGGGTCAGGACCCGAGCTAATGACCCTCTCCTCAGGATAACGATATGTAAAATTGGTCCAAGTAACCAAAATATAAAAAGGAAGAAATCCAGTAATTTTTTCAAGCTTAATACGCAATTAGAAAGTTGTTTAATATATACACTAACTATTAGGTTAGGTATTAGGTTAGGCCTAAGACCACCCTAAGTTGCACAACACTGAATTACCACTTTACGAAGTATCCTGGGTAATAACTCATTTACCAAATCACTGTTCGCCATAAAATAACTTTAATTGCACTGACAAGGACGGCTACGCATTACAATAAACCAGTAACCACTGTTTTCAAGAACGACGACCCAGACTTAACCTCAACCGGCGTCTGTTGACAATCATTGAGGGTAGCCATCTTGAGGTTTCTTTTCTCCGACTGGCTACCCATCGATCAGCTGTTTCTTACGTCACGGGGTGAACAGCTGATCACCCCTACTTTGGGAAATCCAGGAGGGGAGAGGACCCGGACTGGGCTCCTCGTGGGGATTATTCGTGGACCAGCCGCCGAGACGTACACGACCACGCGACTCGAGACACGACGCTCGACGCGACGACGGTCAGACACGATACGGAGGTACGATTCCCTCGCCATTTACGTTTCGTTGCTTAACGTTTACCGTTACTAACACGTTTATCGACCCGACTCACGGGAATATTCCAATAGAGACGAAATTACGGACTTTTAGACGACCTTACGTCCTCACGAACCTGTCCGAGTTTGTCGTAGGCGATTATTCTCGAATAGACGTATAGATTAATTTCACGTTCTTGTTAGGCTTAGCATTTCTCACCTTTACGAAAATATCGTAGTATTAAATACTAGATGATTTAGTCGCATTTACTCAGTGTAGTAACTTAATCTTTCGTCTACTCCGTACTTGCACGCTCACGTCGCGACAAGTCACGGAGCACGTGCTACGCCACGGCAACCCAATTAATAAACTATTAATTGGGTGACGCACTGAGCGGTTACGAACAACGTTCGGTTAGGCCTTACGCCTACGAATGAACCCCGGAAAGTTTTATTTGGATTTTCCACGATCTCCGTGTAGAGTCGTGGAAAATCCACGCAGATTACTGCGGATGTATAAAATTAATTTTTTCATAAAAAGTTGGCGGATACTGAGTACTTTAAATTCATCAAATATAAGGTTCGAAGGATATCGTCGATTTTTTCCATGCCGCTTTTATGATAGATTTTTGGGTAATTTCCAATGGCGTTAAAATACTTTGAAAACAGCTGCCCCAAGCTAAAATTCCTTACTGTAACAAAAACTGAATATAAGCAAAATATACAATTTTAATCAGATCTGGAGCAAGAACATTATTTATATTCCAAAAAATAAAAATAAATTTACGCAGCTTATTTCTTAAAAATGTAATATGTCCAGCCCACTTCAGACGATTATCGAAGATAACGCCGAGATATTTATATTCGGCCAATCTTTCAATACACCCACACGATTTTACATTCATTCGCTCTGTCATTCCCACATGTATATAAACGTAGATACAGGTTAACTGGATCGTGGTCGGCTCTCAGAGAAATAGGTATATGCTTTGTTTTTGAAATATTTACAGAGAGCCGGCTTTGATGAAACCACCGCTTGACAGAGGATAGGCCCCGCTCCGCCAAACGGTACGCTTCCTCCCAGCTGTCGCCCTCAAAAAGTAAAGCTGAGTCGTCAGCATAAAGAAAAACCCGTCCTTGTTCCAAATTAACCCTACCCAAATTATTTATATAAAGAAGGAAAAGAAGAGGCCCTAATGTGCTACCCTGTAAAACTCCGTAATCAATCCGAAGAGGAGCACTGGATTGACCAAGAATTGACACTATTTGAAAACGCTCACACAGGTAAATCCTAAACCAATCAAGAGCAACTCCCCGTACTCCACTTATTTCCAGTCTACCTATTAGGATTTCTCTGTCAACAGAATCAAAAGACCGTTTTTTACTTTGGTTTTGAAACCGAAGATCAGAAGTGTCGGGAAATTTGATGCTAAGTAATAAAATGGAATCTAATCTTTCACATACAGTAATCAAAAATCATAAACCAAAAAAGGTTTATTCACTATACATCGATTACAAATTGAATTATAGGCGTTTATACTAATTCGACCTCAATAGTTTAAAGCCTGAAGAGCGTGCTGCCTTTTGTGGTTGAGGTTGAGTCTTGAAACTAAATCTCGGCAAAATTGAAAGAGAGGGATACGGGAAATTCGTTTATTCCTTTAACAACTTTATAATGATACTATTCACATAACATAAATTATCAATAGGAATTAGTTCCCCACATGGGTCAAAGCCTGTGGGTAGGGAACGAGTAAAAAATCAGCCACTTTAGAGGAATTATTTTAGTAAAGAAAAATTAAATATAGTAAGTTTTAATTAAACATAAAAGTACAAAGATAAATTTAAACAAAAACAAAATATGCACGCAAATACAACTGGGACAATAGTTTACATTTAGGACGGAAGTTATGGAGTAATAATACAACAGTAATATAAAAGTAAAAACGCCATTGCAATAACCGAGAATCTCGGTCCAGTCATGCTCACATTCACAGGAAACACGCGTTCGACGGACGGACGGACCCTCACTCACACTCACACACGCACTCACAATCACACACCCATACGCAGTTGCAATCGCTCTGTGACCTTGACCCTAGGTATTCGGGGAAGTAAAGAAAGTCTTAATTTGATCTCGCCCTATCTTCAATAGCCATTTGTCAACAATTTTTTTATAAGTGCGGTTGCTACAGGATAGAGGATATTTAATGATTCGGAAGTCGAGGGAATACTGAATTAGCTACATAAAAAGATGAGGTAGTATTTATTGTTTTATTCCATCGAGGGGCAACCATACCGGTATTGATAACATATCTTGTAGAATATGTATGAACAGGATGACGAAACAAAGAATTCAGATTTCTGCGGATGTATAAAATTAATTTTTTCATAAAAAGTTGGCGGATACTGAGTAATTTAAATTCATCAAATACAAGGTTCGAGGGATATCGTCGATTTCTTTCCATGCCGCTTTTATGATAGATTTTTGGGTAATTTCCAATGGCGTTAAAATACTTTGAAAACAGCTGCCCCAAGCTAAAATTCCGTACTGTAACAAAGACTGAATATAAGCAAAATATACAATTTTAATCAGATCTGGAGCAAGGACATTATTTATATTCGAAAAAATAAAAATAAATTTACGCAGCTTATTTCTTAAAAATGTAATATGTCCAGCTCACTTCAGACGATTATCAATCCGAAGAGGAGCACTGGATTGACCAAGAATTGACACTATTTGAAAACGCTCACACAGGTTACTCCTAAATCAATCAAGAGCAACTCCCCGTACTCCACTTATTTCCAGTCTACATATTAGGATTTCTCTGTCAACAGAATCAAAAGCCCGTTTTTTACTTTGGTTTTGAAACCGAAGATCAGAAGAGTCGAGAAATTTGATGATAAATAATAGAATGGAATCTGATATTTCACATACAGTAATAAAAAATCATAAACCAAGTCACGTTTATTCACTACACATCGATTACATAGGGAAATATAACAGTGGTAGCGGCTGATTAAGCAAGTTCTGAACTATGCGAAACCCCGTTTTTGACTTTGGTTTTGAAACCGAAGATCAAAAGTGTCGAGAAATTTGAAAATGCTAAATAATAGAATGGAATCTGATCTTTCACATACAATAATCAAAAATCATAAACCAAGTCAGGTTTATTCACTACACATCGATTACATAGGGAATTATAACAGTGGTAGCGGCTGATTATAAGCAAGTTCTGAACTATGCGAAACCCCGTTTTTGACTTTGGTTTTGAAACCGAAGATCAAAAGTGTCGAGAAATTTGAAAATGCTAAATAATAGAATGGAATCTGATCTTTCACATACAGTAATCAAAAATCATAAACCAATCCAGGCTTATTCACTACACATCGATTACATAGGGAATTATAACAGTGGTAGCGGCTGATTATAAGCAAGTCCTGAACTATGCGAAACCCCGTTTTTGACTTTGGTGTTGAAACCAAAGATCAAAAGTGTCGAGAAATTTGAAAATGCTAAATAATAGAATGGAATCTGATTTTTCACACACAGTAATCAAAAATCATAAACCAATTCAGGTTTATTCACTACACATCGATTACATAGGGAATTATAACAGTGGTTAGCGGGACTTCATATGCAAGCTCTGCAATATGCGAAACCCCGTTTTTGACTTTCGTTTTGAAACCGAAGACTGTGTCGGAAAAATTAAAAACGATAAATAATATAATGGAATCTGATCCTTTAGGTACAAGAATTAAAAATCATCAACAAACGATAGTTTATTCACTACACATTGATTACATAGTGACTTAAAACAGTGTTAGCAGGGTTTTCAGAAGTTAATTACTCGTTTATTCAGTTAACTCATTAATTAATTTCATGCAAATATTAGTTTTCCCTCAAGTAATAAGGTCTTATACCGTCCAAGTTGCATCTCTTACACCTTGTCCCGCCTTGTCTCCCCAGCCTGGTATTTCCCATCGGTCATTGGACCTTCACTTCCTGGGTTAATGTGCGGGTGCATTCCTGCATTCTCATCTTGGAACACTTGGGGGTTTCATGCCTTCTTTTTCTTATAGTTGTTTTCAAAACTAACATTTGGGACGGATGGGTAAAACCTTGCAAATAATAGAATTATAGTCTATTTATAATTAAAACCATTAAGTCACACCGTCATGAAATAAAAATTAATAAATACAGTAAATATCAATAAATAAAGTAAATTGCCATAGCAATGTATAATATTGATGCTTTGATCATTTATTGTAATTCTTTATTGCACACAAGGAAGGTCTATTTGTATTTTAAAAATAGGTACTCTCAACCCAAACAAGGATTAAGTCGTAAATCATTATTTTACTGCCACAGGGTCGTCAGTTGAATTCGTGAGCTAGCTTCACCCGAGTAGTTGCTTGGATTTTAGCAAAACACAATATAATATGTGATTATATTATAATGCATCACAACTAAAAATTAGTTATAACCTTAGCCGGAGGTGATTCATGTTTTGATAATTGAGGGTACCTGTAACTTCGGATTTTAGATTTACTTAAAATATATTTACAGAGTATATATATTAAACGATAATACATATATTAAAAAAATTTCAGCAAAGTTAAATGTAACTTTAAAGTTTTTACCCTAATTTTTTATATACTCTGTAGTTGTTTTTGATATAATCTTCCAATAGTCATCAGTGGTTTGTAACTCGTTACTGGTGAACGTAATCAGCTAACGTCCGTTTAACGATGGAAAGGTTATGAATGATATCTTAAACATTTCTGTCAACAAATTTGGAAATTCGATGAATTAACAAACAGTCTGAGTAAAATATCTTTCACTAATATTTAATTTATAAGCATATTTAATTGCCTACTACGTATAAAATAATACATTGATATATTTGTATTTTTTGTGCGTTCCTATAACAATTAACCTTACCCAGAGCATAGCTTAATTGTGTCATAGCCCCTATGCATTTTAGAATTACAATCAAGGAGTTATGCAACTTTTTAGTGTTGGACGCAAAGATACGGTTTTTGGTTGGTTTGGGACATCCAGTATAATTTATAGACTATCTCACTCGGTTTTGTTCCACAAAACAATTTGTCAAGCTACTTAAAATATCCATCGACTGATAATATTAAAAATAACCCTGTTGATAATATTATTATTTGGAACGTTTTGTCTCTGTTTGTACATTTCAACTATAATCGAAAGTCACTCCCAAAGAGACTTTCATCTTGCTCTCGCTAAACAATCAATTGTTTCATCTGTGTTTAGGTTAGACAGACAGTAACCAACTGATGCATAGAGCACATTGGACTTTCGATTGGTGAATTTAGAATTTCGTAATATCAAGCTCTATCTTCACTAATCAGGGACTAAATAACTGACATTTCGGTTGTCGATTTATTTTGTTCAATAAGCATTAATGTCACAGACTTTGACCATAGGGGTATTGTGGAAGTTATTAAGTAGTCTTATATTAATGTTCTCTTCTTGTTACATGTCTTGGTTTTATAACAGTGAAAAACAACCAGCTGACGTCCTCGGCTTCAGCTGATACTTTTTCTACCTGAGGTGACAAAGAACTTCCTTAGCCCTGCAACATATGTGATAAAAAAACTGCCGTTTTCGTAGCTGTATGCAAAAAAATATAGTACCTACTTAAATTTATTCTTTTTTTTCGAAACAAAATTGTCTTAAGATTTAAATTTTCTATGAAAAAAGTTTTTTTTTAGATATATACTGTAATTTTTATTTTAATGAATGTACTCTATACAAAGTTTATTGCTCTATTGCAACATTCCTGTTTAGTATGTTTTAAATTTTCTAAGTCATCCGTTATATTAAAAATTCAAAATGTTTCATAAAACTTATCTGGAAATTTACATTAAATTAACACATTTTTCTATCCCTATATGATTTAAGCGCTATATAATTTCTTAGTCATTCAATCGTGTAAATTGCTTTTTATACCTCAATATGTAACGTTAAAATTGAACGCTTCAACTCTATTAAACTTATAAATTTAAAATGAGGCATTTAGTTCGGCTGTAAAAAAAACTCCCAAAATGTATCAATTAAAAGGCTATATGACGAAATAAAAAAACTGCGTGTAATTCGCTGTTAACACGGATTGCTACATTGGAACTATTGTTTAACTCTACTTTAAAATTATAAGCCACTACACCGTTACATATGAAATCATAAATTGTATCCATGATGGCGACCGAAAATGGCTAATGACTTAAAATGAAGTACTTACTACTTATGTTTGGGTTGGTCTGGAATAAATATTTAGAAAAATTTGAAAAAACTTTAAGGGGTTAATTTTTAACTCAACTCCACATATTTCATCGGAGCTTCTTGTTACACGAACTGATTTGACATGTTGTTTCAGCTGATGAATGAAATTTTCGTGAAACGGCGGTGCAGGGAATAGAAAGATAGACTTGTTTTAAGATAAAAAAAATGGAAAACCAGTTTAATGCTGATACTGATCTTTATACCATTACTTGTAAGAAGAAATTTTAGTTTTAACACAACATTGATCGACTAAGATCGAATGGCGACTTAAAATTTTGGAAGTAATAAATCGCAATATCGTCCAAAGTGAAAACAATTATGTCTACACAAACGAGAAAACAGGCTAATAATACGTACTCTGAGAAGAAACCCTACTCCTGCCGAACATGTGAAAGGTCATTTCAACGGTCTAACGGTTTCAGGGATCTAAAGACTCTTATGTTGGTACACATTGGGCAGCGACCATATGAGTGTGCACAGTGTAACAAGACTTTTGCACGGAAAGATAAATTAAGAAACCATTTGTTGACCCACACTGGGGAAAAGCCATACAGTTGTCAAACATGTAAAAGGTCTTTCACACGGTCAGACAAGCTAAAGACTCATATGTTGACCCACACTGGTGAGAGACCTTTCGCATGTCAAATATGTAGGAAATCATTTACAACATCAAGCAGCCTTAAAACTCACAAATTTATACACACTGTTGAGAGACCTTACACATGTCAAACGTGTGAAGGGTATTTTCAACGGTCAGTAGATCTAAAGACTCATATGTTGACACATACTAGGCAGCGACCATATGAGTGTGCACAGTGTGACAAGACTTTTGCACGGAAAGATAAATTAAGAGACCATTTGTTGACCCACACTGGGGAAAAGCCATACAGTTGCCAAACATGTAAAAGGTCTTTTACACGGTCAGACAAGCTAAAGACTCATATGTTGACCCACACTGGTGAGAGACCTTTCGCATGTCAAATATGTAGGAAATCATTTACAACAGCAAGCAACCTTAAAACTCACAAATTGATACACACTGGTGAGAGAGCTTACACCTGCCAAACTTGTGGAATGTCCTTTCCCCGTAAAGGGAATTTAATTTCTCACGGATTGACGCACACTGGTGAGAGACCTTACACCTGCCAAACTTGTGGAGTGTCCTTTTCTCGTAAAGGGAACTTGAATACTCACAGATTGACGCACACTGGTGAGAGACCTTACAGCTGTCAAACATGCGGAAAGTCCTTTACCAAAAAAGGCGTTTTGAATGTTCACGCATTGACACATACTGGAGAGAAACCGTACACATGTCAAATATGTAAAAAATCATTTACAACATCCAGCAATCTCAAGAATCACACGTTGACGCACACTGGTGAGAAACCTTACTGTTGCCCCTTCTGTGTTAAGTCCTTTACAACGTCAAGCGGCCTAAACAAACACTCATCGAGACACACTGGCCTCTCGGTCCCTAGCTGGTCGCCGATGAAGGAGGAGCCTTATAATTAGCTGTGACCTCGCACAGACTTACGACAAATTTCGATTACATTCCTGACAAATTTAATACCAATTTTAATATGATATGGGCTTTTTTGACATTTATCTGTCTGAAAGTGTATTTTTGATCGCTGGAAAAGTGTGTACCAGACTTTAGTGACCGATGCATAGACTTCCCTGCGATTATTAGTACATCGTCATAATTTATTTTCAGACACTGCAAAGTGGCATTCTGAAATCTGACCATGAGAGCGCGTGTTTCATGGTACGTGTACCAATTAGAACGTCAAAAAAGTAACGCGTCTTACCACATGTCGCTGAGATAAATATATAAGTACCTTTCAATTATTAAAATTTATTATAGAGTTTGTATGTGGAAATTTAAAAACTCAATCAATAACCTGCTGCTGGCTTTAATTAAAGGTTTTCATTAGTTACAGCGTACATTATTTCATTGACTTGTTTGGTGATCCTTTTTAGGAGACGACTTGTAAACATCAAAACCACACTTCTCGGTGAAATGTGAAGTGAAAATGTTTACAGATAAATAAGTGAATTTCAAAATTTTTTTACATAAAAGCAATTTTGTTAAGTAATAGCCAGTCTAATGTAACAGTAATAAATTGTAATACGTGGTTTATTTCCTTTGGTATAAGTTACTTACATGTATTAAGGAATTAAATAAATACAAAAAATGCAATAAGACCTTTACTTATTTTAAATGACGTGAAATTAACATCGACCCCTCTTCTATTAATAATAACCTACCTACAATGATTTTTCCTTAATCTTGATTCCCCTATTTTTAGATGACGAAAAATATGGACTTCTCCTTATAATGATTAATTATTTTATCTCATACTTAAATGAAGCACGAGTATATTTCATTCCAGTAACATATTCGTGCTACCAATGAAGTTTTTTCACTGATATATAGAAGTATTTAGAATATCTTGGCCTGCATTCATGTTTTAAATTTGTCTATATGAAAAAATTCTAATTTTTAATATGCATTAAAGGTTCCAAGCACGAAAAAATTTAAAATTTCTTATAAGTATAGAAAATTGTAAGCCCTAAAATTTTACAGCTTTTTATGGATAGAACGATTGAAACATTTTAATACATTTTTATTACTATTCATAAAGAGGCCAAATGACAGATTAGAAGAATCCACGAGAAAAATAAGACCGCAAAATAAGTATTCTTTAATGAGTCTTTAATGAGTTGTCAACAAATATTTATATAAGGAATCATTGTTGTGAGCTTATCAACGCCTTTATTGTGGACCAATTCTGATGCTTGATGTGTCACTCTTATGGAAAAGTTCAGTTTTTGCCAGATAAAAATCCATATCTGGTTCTGGACACTCAAAAACTAGAGCTGGCCATATCTACCCAGATCTGGGAGCCAGGTCTGCTTTGATCTTGCCAGAGCTGGGAGCTAACTACTCATACCCCATTAATATTTGGGCAAAAATACGCACCCACAACGCAAGATATGATCCTATTATTTCGTATGTCTCTGGAAATTCTAAGATTTCAAATTAATACAAATTTATTAGGCCCATAAACTGTATAAAATGTAAGTTAGTTGTTTAAAACTAAGCCAAGATAATAGTGTAAACTGGAGAACTGGGAATGCACGCCTTGACGGTGTCTGACACTCTTACAGGTCGAGCCAAATGCCCGTCCGTAAACAAGACTAGTGTTCATTTTAGCATTGGACGTACAGGGACGGCCAGGACCACGTCATTTGCTGCAACTAATAATAAAATTTGCAACTTTCATAATTACTCGGGCTTGGCTTATGGCAAGGAAATGAAAATCGATAGTAATTGTAAATTATCATGAATTATCTGTTGCTTGGATGAATGAAATAAAGTTTTATTCATACCAAAACAAATACAGTTTAACATTATTCCTGCTTAGGGCATTGTTTTAAGGGGATAGTTTTCACAGTATTAATTAATGAGATTTGTTTTTTCTAATAATTAGGGCAAATGAGTTAAAAGTAGTTAACTGTGATATATCCCACTGTATTAGCTTCTTTGGCCATAAAATAATTAAAATTTCGTTGACCGTTCACCAAACATTATAATATTACTCAGAATTAAAACCGTTCGACTAAATTTAAAAGTTTTTATTCTATTGAATCCTACTGTTATAACGTCAATGCCTCTTTCCTCTTTTGACGTGAATATTAGCTGATGTATCTACTGAATATGCTTTGGCCATGAAATATTTTTCCTCAACAACAAAGTACAGTGGAACCTCTGTTAACCGTCACCCTTGGGACCGAGCGTGTGACTGCTAAGAGGATCGACAGTAATAGACTTTTCACTATAAACCCGTACATTAAGTATGGATTTAAAAGTTTTCGAAATAAATTATACCCTGTATAAGTGGATAATACATATGTATTATTAAATTACTTACAAACAAGAGTAAAACAGAACTGCAAAACTGTAACTGTTCAATGTTTTACGGCGTCTATTGCGACACATTTAATGTACAGTAGCTGTGATGGATAACGGAGAGTGACGGATAAAAGAGTGACGGTTGACCGAGGTTAAAGTTAATACAGTAATAATTCAAATAACAACACAGTTTATTTCATAGGATTTGGAAGGTTTAATGAGCCATCAATTATCAGAATAATTTTTACTTCTACTTAATCCTCCTTAAACATAAGGACACTTTTGTACATTAAATATAAAATACAACGAAAATATAATCGTATATGTAAAAATGATTCCTAATAGCACAGGAATTAATGTGTAAATGTATTGTTTAAATTATGTAAACATATTCTTACGTAACATTGGAATGGTTGAAACAATTACACTCCGAATACATAATAAACAGATTTATAGTTACCTATTTATTTAACTACAATCATAGAATTGAATAAAATTACTAACTTTGATTTTTTTTCAATTTAAAACAATAGAATTCATATAAGTTTAGGTTCACATATATAATGCAAAACAGAAAAAAGAGATTATCTTTATTGTTAAATCGAACATAGATACCCTACTATTTTCCGAGTCAGTCAACCAGCACGCCTACAGCAGGAGGTTTCGCCTGCGTCGCTTAAAGCTGCTCACTCGGCCGCTTCAAAGTGTGAGTTGGGGTGTGCCTCTTCAAGTTTCCCAAACGAGTAAAACCTTTTCCACAGGTTAAACACTTGTATGGCCGCTCTCCAGTGTGTGTGAACAAATGCCTCTTTAAATCTCCAGATATGGTAAAGGATTTATCACAGTTTTCGCATTTATATGGCTTCTCTCCAGTATGTATTAGCATATGTATTTTTAATTTCCCAATTTCAGTAAATGACTTTCCGCATACTGAGCACTTATGTGGCCGTTCCCCAGTGTGAGCCAAAATATGTCTCTTAAGATGTCCTAATTGAGAAAAGGATTTCTCACAACGTTCGCATTTATATGGCTTCTCTCCAGTATGTATTAGCATATGTATTTTTAAATTACCAATTTCGGTAAATGACTTTTCGCACACCAAGCACTTATGTGGCCGCTCCCCACTGTGAACCAATATATGTTTTTTAAGATGTCCTGACCGATAAAACGATTTCTCACAATACTCGCATTTATATGCCTTCTCCCCGGTATGTGTCAACGTGTGGCCCTTTAAATTCTGCAAACGTTTGAAGGAATTTCCACAGTCTAAACATTTATGCGGCCGTCCCAAGACACCTGCCATATTCTTTTTATCTCCCTCGTTGATTTAAAATTATCTCCAAGTTTAACTTTCGTGGAGCTTTTTGATAGTCTTATAGGACATATCCCTATTTTCCAAAAAAGGGAAACAACAAATAATCTGTTTAAACACTTGAAGAAACTCTTTCTGTAGAGATCATTTCACGTTTTTATAAGATGACGGAATCTAAGCAAAATGATCACTTACATTATCGGTCTTACTTTGACTTTTCACTTATAATTTTTTTTAAGTAAATGGTGAATGTTCATAATTTTTAAAAGTGTTACCAATCATGATTATTAGTATTTCAGACAGCATACAAACAATATATATTTTGCAATTATTTCTCTTCTTTTATAATCTATTACGTTTTGGTAAAAGTAAGATTTCACTGCGAGGCTTATTCGTACCAAGCCGGGACAATCAGAACTTCTTCCTGAAACAGAACAATTTTTTTAACAAAACATACACCAAAGATTAAACAGATATTATGTGAAACAAACATTTTGGAAAAATATATATATATATATTTACAGTATATATATACAATACAGGGTGTTTTTTTTAAAACGCACACGACTTTTAAGATTAAATAATGCACCTATAAATAAAAAATAAGTATTTTTTAAGGATCCTTACGTTTTATACAATATATTATTTAAGTTTGATCTCATTTGATTTACCTGATATGCTAAAAAAATCCGCCAAAGGTATTTGTATGAAGTTATGCTCTCTCCTTAAAATTCCCGAAAACGTGTTACTAGGTACCTCTTTTAATTTCTTGCATTACACTTGTTTTGTTTGTTTTGAGGTACTGAATATGCTGTACATTGTTTTTGTAAGCCTTACTTTTTATGTATCCCCAAAGAAAATAATATAGTGGGGTCAAATCCTGGG
The DNA here is from genome assembly GCA_035578135.1 of Flexamia atlantica. Classification (NCBI taxonomy): domain Eukaryota; kingdom Metazoa; phylum Arthropoda; class Insecta; order Hemiptera; family Cicadellidae; genus Flexamia; species Flexamia atlantica. The sequence goes on from JAQJVK010000033.1 coordinate 181,272, forward strand.
ATCTTGAGGGGAAGTAATCCTTCACTGATAAAATAAAGTTTTGGGTTGCGTTTAAAAGAAACACCCTGTATATTATTACAATGGTTTGTGCCAATTGATTGCTAGTTAATGACTCTTCAAACGGCAATAAACAAATAAAAAGCTAAATTATACGATAACGAACTATTATTAATGAAGCGCCATGCTGCCCCTGACGCGATGATTCCTGTTGAAGCTCACAAGGTTTTTCAATTTCGATAAGCACAAGGTGAAGTGTGTCTGTAGTAATCAGTTTTAAATTTTGGGCTATAAAGATTATTACGCATAATTTGAGGAGGCTGAAACAGTACTGTGATATGCTCGGCTTACATTTTGGGCATATTTTTAAAGACGTATAATAAAGTACTTTTATTGATATTTATAACGATAAAAAATATTAAACTTTTAAATTTTTAGGGCTAAAATGAAGAAAAGATTTGTGTTTGTGTAAAGAACTGTATGTCCATCGTTGGTAAAATTATTGGTTGGCCAAAGAAGGAACGAAAAATGCCAATCAATAACGTTGAAATCCATGGAAGAGAACCAAAAGAGAAATATTTTCAAAGAATATTACTTTTACGGTCAGAACCTAATCCATGATAACCGTTTATTACGTTCGAACGTTGCCTCAAGCCAATCGATGTGGACGCTCTCAGACTCAGACAGGCCAGAGTGATTGCACGGATGCGAATTGGGGTGTATGCCAGTTGACATACGTTGTAGGTGATCAAACGCCCAGTAGACCTACTCTTGAAAAACAATTAAATAAATTATAGAAATCAGTTAACCAAAAACAGTTGATCACGATGCCATTGTCCTACTTTTGAAAAACAATTCAATAAAACAAAGAAACCAGTTGACCTACAAGACAGTTGATGTCATAACCAGCTAACCTAAGTTTACATACAAAGATATATATTCAAACAATTAAATAAATATGTTAAACCAACTCACCTGCAGTCATAGTTGATCACAGTGCTAGTTGACCTACGTTTTCTAAATAATTTACTAAACATCATTGAATAACCAAAACCCAATTCACCTAAAAGACACTTGGTCACATTGTCTGTTGACCTCACACAGCTTTGCACAACCCCCTCACCATCGATGCCCGAATATAGGGGAGTAAGGTCTAAAGAGATACTCTATGCTATTTTGATCTATGAAAAACAGAGCTGCCAATTGTTAATAATGTCGACTAGGGAAACGAAATACCCTATGTGTTCAGTACGAGGCGTTTTGTCGAATATTACCGTAATGTAATTTGACGTTAATACAAAAAGGTGTAGTGTGGTGGCTAATTTGACCCTTTCCTGTGCATTTTTGAGTATATACTATTTTAAAATTTTGTAATGAAGTACGGCTACGTAAAAATTTTGAGATAAGTGAGATGTAATGGGATTAAGTTGTACTTTTCCATCACCTTATTTATTGTCATCAGCTTATTTATTGTAAGCTATGCAGTTCCATAATTTTGTTCAGAAACAACTGATTCAAGTGATTGATTGTTCTGATTATTAGGCTTAATGTTTTTTTGTGAATTAATCATTGTTCAGATTACAGGATGTTTGTTGTTCGTGTCGATGTATTTATTAGATGTTTCATGCTATTACAATACCCGGTGTCCTATAATAGTCTCCCCCCCCTCAACTAAGGTAAACGCAACTGTGCCTGACAGATTATGAAACCATGTGCTTGACCTACGGTTTCATAAAAATATGGATTTATCTTATGTACGTGATTCTAAATTTAGTTTATGTTCCAAAATCATCCCAATAAAGGGTTTTTAAATATTGTCAGCTCACTTTTTAATATAAACTCAACTTTTTTCCATATTTCGGTGATAAAAAGGCTTGTACCTGTGGGTGAGATCAAATTGTACCAATGCCTGACCAGAAAGTAAGTTATATAATGGATTAATGGAAAAGAGAAATATATTATAGAACCTATATTATTTTTCACTTTTAAAAGTTACCCACACTAATTGTCATGGTCAAAAATACTTAACCGTTGTTGGCAAATTATCCCTGTTGAAGTAGACTACATACCTACTCAGTGAATTCAATAGCTTAGTCCAACATAAGTGATGTCTGATATTTGTTTTCTATTATCCTTAAGAATAAAATGGGGAGTGGGGGAGTAAGAATGTAGGTTTGCCGCTACAGTTATGTAAACATCGGGTGGTTTTTATTAAATACTCAATACCATAGCCCTCTACTAGAAGAAGCAATATATCTTTTATCAAGAAACTGTACGTTGATGTAAACTGTACGTCAGGGTATAGGAAAGAAAATTAATTTTATGTTTCTCTTAAAAAGATAACATGGAGAATGAGCATGCTAGTTTGCACCTTATGAAAAATTTGCATTTTCGTTTTTTGTCCAACTGACTTAAACCTCTAACGCAACATAATTAACCTAAATGAAATTACCCGAAACTCGTTTTGACCGAAATCCGTTAAACCAATCTGACATGACATGACCAGTGGTGTCATGGAAAATTCTCCAGTAATTGAACGATTTCAAAGGACACAAAAAATGGCTATACAGAGAATTTCGTGCTCAAGGTTTATAAAAAAAGGTTGTTTCCGAGGAGTTTGAGATTCCCACCCCACACCCACAATGGAGGACGACATTTGGTAGAGGGCTGCTACTTTACTTTTGAAGGGGTTTCCAAGCTAACTTTTAACAAAACATTTCTAAATATTCTACGTTAAAACTTTGCAGCCCTATTAAGCAAAATAGTGTATGTCTGTACATATTTTTTTAATCCTTATGAATTAAAAGTTTTAAACGCCAGCAAATGATTAATTAATTTTATTAGAAACGCTAATAGTGTAAAAAACCCCTCTAACAGTGTATTTCAATGATAATCTATGTACAGCATATAATAAACATTTTTAATGCTTGGACTGTGTTAATGGATACAGATTGAGATAGAACGCAAAATTCAAACCATAATTAAAAAATTAAATTATCGTGACAGAATATAATTACTGTACGGCAATAGATTTATTGTTTGTTCATAAATATGTTATAACATATTTTTGGTGGAATTTAAGTTTGAATGAGTATTTTATTTCAAGCATTGATCAATTTCACTTTCGCCTATTTAATGTGAGTCCGACTTGACCTAGCGTTCAGCAAAACATTTGTCACCCGGGGTCTTATGAAAGCAATGAAAAGCGATTCCTGCCCAACCGTTCGTGTTCTCTCTCGCAATTGCCTGAATTCACTTATGCTGCTCCAATCAGAAATAATAAAGGATTAGTTGTAACAGAAGCAATACAGACAATGTTACCACAAAATTTTAACATTCAATTTGATGTTGGGAAAGAATTTCTTAATAAACATTTTAAAGCACTAATGAATAAATTACACATGAATCTTTACGATATATAATTCAACAACAAAAGCGGCAATCGTTGAACGATTTCAAAGGACACTAAAAAATTGGCTATACAGAGAATTTAGTGCTCAAGGTTTATAAAAATAAATTATAAATTGGTAGACTCACTTCCCAAATTAATTAAAAATTATAATAATAAAGTGCACAGACCAAACCAGATTTAAAAAAAAACCAAACCAGATAGAATAAAACCAAACCAGATTTCAACGAAAAAATCTGAACAAGTACACGAAAACATTGCTAAAATTATAAAAAGTTATTAGTTAAATAGAATAAATTTAAAGTTGGAGATAGTGTAAGAATTTCTAAATATAAACACATATTTAGTAAGGGTTACATGCCAAATTACACAATAGAAATATTTACTATAGCAGAAGTAAAAGATACTATGCCAACAACTTATACTAAAAGATAAGATGGTAACACTACTAGGGAAGGCGTTTATGGGCATGAATTACTAAAAACCAAGTATAAAGATATGTATTTAATAGAAAATGTTATTAAAAAGAAGGGTAATTTATTATATATCAAATGGTTAAATTTTTCCAAATAATAAAAATAGTTGGATTAATGCAACAGATATAGTTAAGTAAATAATGTATAGCCACAATATACCAACAACTATTTTAACATAAATAAGGGTAAAGTTTCCCAAACTAGGATATAGTTAAGTTCTCTTACTTAATTTAACAACATATTCAAATATTAGACAAATCGGACAGTAAAGTCCAAAGTAAATTTTTTACAATTTTATTATTTTATGTTTAAAAATGTACTGGGAAGTTAAGAATAACATGAACCGTTTACAAATAAATGTACTCACCTAAATAAACAACATTCCCAGGTTCAAGGTCAGGATCAGGGCTCGGAGCGAAACCTAATCCTTCGGACAGGAAAACTATGTGACCGAAAACTTAAAATTTGGGCCACTTTTTCCAGTTGTGTGTTTGGTGATGCAAATAGGCTATTAATTATCTAATAAATTGATTTTTTAAATCTTTTTGTGTGATCCCCTAAAGCAAACTGATTTATCCGCCTAAGCCCCCTTTTATCCATGGATCAAAATTAACCACATTAAATTTGAAATAAACTAAATGACTTAACAGTGCTGTGGGGCCATTAGCTGACTTCATATAAAGAAAGACTCTGGCAATGGTGAGTAAGCAAGGCCGACTCTGTTAAGATTAGTTCAGTTAACGAAGATTTAATAGCGATTTCAGTGCGAGGCAAAATATTATTGATAGTCGAAGATAATGGTGAAATCAGATTAGTACGACTCCTGACAAAACATAAAAGTAGGCCTAACCACCACGGTTTATATTATGAATATTTTTTCTATTATTGTTTAGATAAGGTAATCTAATTTTGATTTATTTTCTAAAGTGATAAATCATTTACCCTAAGGAAAAATTGGATATTTAGCACTAGAAAAAATATTTTACTGCGATTACGTTTTATATAGAAACTCATAGTTTGAAATCACCGGATGGCTCTGAAAATGTGGCTGTTTTGCTAAGTCTTATGTCATTACAGATATACTAAAGACATGTTATGACATACTTATATTAAGGCCTTTTCTGAATCCTAACAAACAAAAAGACAAAATCTAGTACAATCTGGAAAGCAGGAATATTGATGTTATATTTGTAAAAAAATGGTTAATGCAGTCTTATATCCTGAAAATGGCATAGATCCTGTCGTGATCTTAAGAGTCTAAGGCTTAGAACTGAAGGCGCTAATCTCACCCCCAACCGAGAGTGGCACTACTAGCCGGGCTGATAACATGTTACACTCTAACCTCAACCCTTCATGCCTTTGGACATGCCGACAGTTATTAAGCACTGATCAGGCCTATATTTAAACGGACTTCTAGACATGCTACTTATGTTTGTGAATAAAACTATTTCAGTTGTGATGAACAGATCTTGGCCTATATTTTAGAAACTTAAATTTAACTGTTAAAAATTAACTTTGTTATAGCCCCCTAATGGTTCTATGTTTTGGTAATATATCATGAATAAGTGCCAGGGGGAGACTGCTCTATGTCGCCTTCAGTCCCACACTCGTGAGCTTCCTGCAGCAGTCAAGACTAAAAGACACGTTAGGATTAGGAGATAAGCCCGTTAGTGATTGTATTACAGCTACTCCTTTAACTTTGGCTATCTATAGAGCAAAAAATCTCACTTCGAAGCGACCAGTTAAATTTGCGGATTTATACGATATGGATTTCTCTCAAGTGGTCAACTTTTAAATAATATTTTATTTTGGAACAAGAAGTGATGATGGGCATTTACTAGTTCATGTATATAAATTATAAATGGGTGATTTATTACATGACTCTCCTTCAAGAATTAAAACTAAAGAACCTCTCTATTGTGATAAGGCACATGATTAGAATGCTACATGTAATGTTTTAATTAAAAAAAAGGAGTAGTTGATTTGACAATCATTTCAGAGTCCGACAGTAAAACTATGTTACGTAACTTTTCTCTTTGCAATAGTCACAAAATCGAAGGTAAAACTCTCTCTGTTTTTTGTTTTGTGTTATATGTAGATCGAAACTTGTTGTGCAATAATTTTTGTTGAATTAAGAATTATAATTTGGTTTATTATGTATTTGGAGCGTGGCATTTTTTAACCATTCTAAAGTTGAGTAAGAATATGTTAAAATTATTAAAAACAATACATTTACACATTAATTCCTATATTAGCAGGAATCTTGTTTGCATATAAGATTTATCTTTTAGTGGTATTATATTTCATGTACAAAGTTGTGCCTATGTATAGAGAGTTTTTAAATAAAAATCACAACATCCAAGATAAAACTCTCTATTCTATGCTTTTATTATATGTTGATCAAAACTTGATATGCATTTTTTACTGAACAAAATTTTATAATAAAAAAACAAAAATGTTGAGGTTAGTATTTTCCTATATATAATAATTTTGGTTGATTAAAGAACTATAATTCCTTTTATTTCTTATTCGGAGCGTGGATATTTTCAACCAGTCCAATTTTAGGTAAAAATATGTCAAAATAATAAATCAATATTTTACACATTCCTATGATATTAGAAATCTTGTTTACACATAAGATTTAATTTTCAGTGGTATTATATATTTCATGTACAAAGTTGTGCTTGTGTTTAGAGAGTTTTTAAATAAAAGTAAACATTTTAAACCATTCTGATAATTTATAACTCATTTAACCTTTATAAAGTTATAAAAAACTGGGTCGTTATTTGAATTATTACTATATCAATTTTAACATAATTCGTTGTAGGGGGAAAATATGTAATGGCCAAAGCGACGCATCGGCTAATATTGATGTCAGAGCAGGAATAGTATATTTCATTACTAGTACCGAAAGTGGCACTTTCCGGTGCGCGCCCAAGTTTCATGTGTGAGGCGGAGCCGAACACAGGAATATCGAATTTCACGTGTGAGGCGAAGCCGAGCATGTGAAAGTGTGTTTCTAATAGTAATTGGAGTAACTGCCGGAAAATCACTTTCAGTTCAAGTTATGAACGGTACTTTTCATTACGACGCAAAAATACACACAATGCTGAAGAAGGAACCTCAGTAAAATGCAAACTATTATATTTCTCAATTAACATTTTTTTTATAATAACAAATTTACTATAATAAGCCTACATAACAACGTAAAAATTAGAAGTTCAAGGTTATGTTTATTGTGCAGTTGGTATTGGTTGAGAGATTTTAAACATGCGCTATAATAACAACACAGCAAAACTCATTTATACCTATTCCTGTTTTCGGTTTACATTGTTGAACAATAAGAACGGCTGATTTAAATTGTAAGAATAAACGGCAAAGCGACGTCAGAGCGCGTAGCAGGCAAATGGAAAACTAATTGAGAGCAACGGAAAACAAATTTAGAGCAAGGGAAAATCAGCTGATCGTTTTTCCCTTGCTCTAAATTAGAGCTTGGGAAACGATCGTTTTCGTTGCTACCAGCTGACATCGAAAGTAGCTACTTTCGGTACGGAGTAATGAAAAGGGATTGACGTTACTACAGTATGATGAAAAATAATCTAAACTTTAAAATATTATCTCTACTTTTTAGTACTGAATAATTTTATAATATTTGCCGAACAGTCAACGAAATTTCTTGATTTTATTACCAAAGAAGCTTATACAGCGAGATGTATCACAGTTAATTACTTTTAACTCATTTTCCCTATTAATTATAAAATAATAAATCTGATTAAATAATCATGTAAGAACTAACCCCTGAAAACAATAATCTAAGCAAGAGTAATGTTTAAACTGTATTTGTTTTGCGATCAATGAGGCTTTATTTCGTTCATTCAAGCAGCATATAATTTGTAATACTTACAAATCACTTTTGCGTTTAATTTCTTTGCAATCAAGCCAAGCCCGAATGAAGACGAAAGATGAAAATTGCTATTTTAAGTTACATCAAATGGCGTGGTCTAGGCCGTCCCTATAAGGTCAGTGCTAAAATGAACATTAGTCTTGTTTGCGGACGAGGCCGTGGCATTTGGCCCGACCTGTAAGAGTGTCAGACACCATCAAGGCGTGCATTCCCAGTTCTCCAGTTTACACTATTATGTTTGCTTACCTTCAAACACTTAACTTACACTTTTATACAGTTAATAGTTTTAAAATATAATTAATTGGCTTTGAAATTTTTGTTGTAATTTAAAATCTAAGAATTTCCAGCGACATACGAAATATTTGGATCACATCTTGCGTTTTGGAAATATCCTAAAAAGCTACTGAATTCAACACACATATCAAACAAAAATGCTATATTCAAAAAGATATATATAATGAGACCTTAAATTAAAAAAATCTAAGTCTAATAAAAATTATTAAAGAAAAAAGGTTACTTTGTTTTAAATGTTAATCAATATAATAATAACAGTAGTCCAATTATATATATATATATATATATATATATATATATATATATATATATATATTATGTCACGGTACAGATTGACACTTGATCTCAGCCAATGCGCCCATGGGATAAACGATCTCATTGCATTTTAGATTTTGAGGCTGAACTAAAAAAAATATTTGATAATGTTGTTCTTTACTTATAAACATTTTAAATGGTACCACAGCTTTTGTGTATTTAATTGATAACCTGTTGTGTATTTTATGATATATTATGTAAAAAACTTGGTTTCTGGTAAATTCACGTAAAATTTTCCGAATTGTAGTAATTAATCAACTCAGGTTACAGGCTTAAGAAAACTTGGCAAAAGCCTTAATGATCGACAATGGGTCCTCAAGGGTAAACACATTAGATATTCAACCGGCTGCAAGAAGACATTCCTTGTTCATCCTCCTGAGCGCTACCAGCCAACAAGGTGGCGCCTTCCTACGAGGACAACGGCTCACCAGTACTCTGTCATCCCACTCCCCATTATCTGAGTCTTAGCGTGGGTAAATTTGCGGTTACAATTGTTAGTTACAACAGGAAGAATGGAACTTTTGGTCTGTGGAATCGAGAATGCGACCGGAACCTCAAAAATATATAATGGTAACTCACACTTTTTTTAATTTTCACATTAAATAAGATAATTTTATTTTGTTTTCTTTGTTGAATTTAAATATATATGTTATCGTTATAGGATCAATAACAGTCAAAATGATTTGCTTTTGTTGGGTTATTAGAGCTATTACTAACATAACTTTATCCCTTTTGAAACAATTTCTTGCGTCATGTCACGGTACAAATAAACTAAAAATTTGGAATTAAACTCTGATTCTACTGTCCCAACTCTGTTGGCGAAGCAGAAACTTTGCTAGATATCATCAAGTAAATGATTTACATAAATTATATTTTGATCCATGCAAGATGTCTTTGATTTGCATACAGAGTAAAATAGCACGAATACTATATTGTTTTTAAGAGGTTTTAATACAAGAAAATATATTATTTTTATACAAACAAGTCACCAAATCCATCAATAACAAATCTAAAATAAACAAATTGTTCAGAATCCATTGTAAAATAATTTAATAACCATACATAATTGAAATACAAGCATAAAAAACATTTAAACTTCAATACCGGTATTAGAAATTACGTCCAAACACAACATCACTTTGTCAAGTGTATAGCTCTACATAAAAGTACTCTTCATTCTTGTGACGTTTCGGATTTAACACTTGGTTTGTTTGATAAGGCATCAAACAAAGCAATAGTAGTCGAGGATGGAAAGAAGTTGAAAATATACCACAAGCCTCTTGAAAAGCACATAATCATTAATTAATCCATTGAAAACACTTAAAAAATTTTTAACTCACAAAGAGTCAAATTTTTATACACAATTAGTTTTAAGATAAAGTTTGCGTACAGACGATATTTTTATGGAGTTCATATCTAAATCTAAATACCTTTCTAATGGCAGATGAAGAATTAATTAATGGCACTGCTCCGACAGGCATAACTCCGAAAGGCACAGTTCCGACAGGCATATCTCCGACACTTTCGGAACAGTGCATTTCGGAATTATACTTGTCGGAGCAGTGTCATTCGGAATAATGAATTTCGGTATAGTGCTTTTCGGAGTAATGACTTTCGGAGTAGTGTTATTTAGGTTCTGACCATCGAAATTGTGTCGTTCAACATTACAAGCCTCTCCAGTCAAAAGGTCACTTCACAATTTTCAAGGCGAAATTAAAATATAGCTTCGGAAGGCACTGTTCCGAAAGTCATAACTCTGAATGGCACTGCTCCGACAGGCATAACTCAGAAATGCACTGTTCCGAAAAAAGTGTAGGAGCAGTGCCATTAGGAGTTTTGACTTTCGGAGAAATGCCGGCGGCCGTTGATATTTATATGTTATAATAAGGTCAATGTGTAATATTTACCTGCTACAATAAGCCAATTTCTGTAAAATGTAAAAGAACAGTAAGTGGAAAATATGTGCAAAATAAGCACCGTGACAAAAATGATCAAGAGTGCATAGACACGTTATCCAAGCATATTTACAAGACATAATGTGATTCAAACAAATTTTATAAGTGTAATCTGACATTCTGAAAGTTATATGATAAAAAATACATAACAGTATAACTTATTATTATTTAAAATTATATTAAAAATTACAAAATGTTCAGGAGTCAGTCATGTATTCGTCAGTCCTTTCCCAAACAGACCACACAAAAAATTATTTTACATTTTGTTAAAATTTCCTATCAAACAGTTGTTTACCAGTTTTTTCATATTTAAATAACAAACTTACGTTGAAATATTTGTTCTTTTACAAAACTGCCAACACCCCCACCAACAACAACAACGCCCCGCCACCAAAACTGCCACAACCAATAGTAACATAACAACTTATGTTCGGTCACTAATACTTTGCACAAGTCAGGATTCTTAAACTAATAAATATATAATTGACTGAGAAATAAGGAGTTTTAAAGTTCATTGACACCACATAATAGAGTGAACGTGTGTTTCAGAAGAACATTACACGGCACAATGTCCCGACTCTGCTGAATCACTACTTTACCTTTTCTTTATTTATTTATAAAAATAAAATATTTTTGTTCCAAACAATATCAAAACTGTTATTGGTTAGGCATAAATATGTTAAATATAATAATTCTATTTTTAGAATCGTAGGATTTATTTAACTTTCTTTACGTGTAAATTTTACGCTTACCAATTTTTTAATTACAAAATAATGATTTGTATATATGGTTTGTGTGGATGCTAAATATCATGACTACAAAAGATTATGACTAGCTGAACCGATCATCATTACACTCAGATGTTTCTGAAGTAAAAACTCTGTTGTTTTACTCATATAAATATTTGACTTAGGTTGAATTATTTGTTTTTATAACATTACCACTACTGCGACGACCACTACCACCACAAGGCTACTACCACCAGCACCATCACTACTTTTATTACATCCACCACTACCACATTCTCTACTAGTATTAAGACATCTGTTAGATCTGTCATACTTTGCAAAAGACGAAAGTTTAAGTCAAATGAAGGTTCTACTGTACGAACTAATATTGATTTTTAAAATCAGTTGCATCATGTTGCAGTGTGAGTTATGCGTTTCAGAAGAACATAACACGGTACAATGTTCCGACACTGCTGGCACTCGTCGGTGAGATTCACTGTTACTGTGGAAAGATGTTTGTTGCATTTGTTACACTTTTGTAGCCAATCCTCAGTGTGTGTAGCAATAGCACCACCAGAAATATTCAATAGAGATGATGGCTGCTTACGATGGATCAACTTATGTTTCTTCAAATTTCCTTTGACGGAAAAAGACCTCTTACATTCTAAGCATTTATAGGGACGCTCTTTAGTGTGCGTTAGTATGTGTGTCTTCAAGTTACTTGATTCTATAAAAGACTTCTCACATATTGGACATTTAAAAGGGCGCTCTTCAGTGTGAGTTAATACATGACGTTTTAGGTTACTTGACATTGAAAAAGCTTTCCCACAAATTGGACATTCGTAAGGACGCTCTCCAGTGTGACATAGCATATGTCTTTTCAAATTACCGTATATTGAGAATGACTTATTGCAATCAAGACATTTGTACGGACGCTCACCAGTGTGAGTTAACAGATGTATTTTCAAGCTACTCGATCTTGAAAATGATTTATTGCAAATTGGACATTCGTACGGACGCTCTCCCGTGTGTGTCATCATATGGTTCTTCAAAGTATTGGCAATCAAGAATGATTTGTTACAAATTTTGCATTTAAATGGAAGCTCTCCAGAGTGGGTCAGCACGTGATTCTTCAAGCTAGTTTCGTATGGAAATGTTTTGCTGCATACGGGACATTTGTAATCACGCTTCCCCGAGTGCTTCACCATATGTACTTTCAGGCCTTTAACAGTTGGGAATAATTTTTCGCACGTTGAACATCTATAAGGACGTTCTCCTGTGTGTGTCCTGATATGTACTCTTAAATCACTCGACTGTGCAAAGAATTTGTGACAGGTTGAGCATTCAAATGAACGCTTTCCAGTGTGAATAAGAATGTGCCTTTTTAGAGCAGATGAGTGTGAAAACGACTTGTAACAAACTGTACATTGAAATGGACGCTCACCGGTGTGTGTTACAATATGCGACTTCAAGTGGTGTGATTGGACGAACGATTTGTTGCATATCGTACATTTAAAAGGCCGCTCTCCAGTGTGCCTCAATACGTGAGTTTTCAAATTACGTATGTTTGATAATGATTTTTCACATATAGGACACTTCAATGGTGACATTTTAGTGCCACAAAATGTTTCACTTAAGGTACTCAAGGGAAGGAATCACAACACATGGTGTTCTCTTGTGTGAATTACAATGGCTTCGTGACATTAAAAATTTAATTATTTCATCTGAAGGTTAGCAGGAGCTCTCTCTTCTTACAGGAACCGCCCATCTGGAACAAAAAGTGAAACAACGAATGTTGTAATGTTTGTATACATGAAAAAAGAATACGTGGTACATTATCATTTGACTAGATAATTAGAGGATCAGTGACTACCCATAAAGCCTCCAACCAAAATAACCTTATTGATGTATTGAAATTCCACCAACGGTGCTTATAATAAAATAAAACTAAACCCTACTGACAGACAGATGTGATTTACAATCAAAGTGTTAATCAGATCAAGTATTTTTTCTTGATTATTTAAATAAAGGTATCAACATTTATTTGCATTGTTGTTCAATCGTGACTAATTTTAGGTGGATGGCTAAAACGCTTTTAAAGTATATTTATTATTGTTCCCGTGGTTGTTTAGTATTTATTGTTATTTTATTGTTAATATAATTTGGCCATTATGATTTTGTCAGAAGCTTATATAGTTTCTTGTAATATTTTCGCTCGTTGCCATCTACATGCCAAACGGAAAATTAATTTCTAATGTTTAAATGGGCTGATTTAATTTATATTTTAAAATAATCCGAATACAAAAGAAATTCCTGAAATAGCCTATACATATATATATATATATATATATATATATATATATATATATATATATATATATAGCCAGCCAGTATAATCGTTTTGTTATTCGCACTAAGTCTCACCTTAAATTATAAGTTATATGAAATATATTTGTATGTCAACAATTCATTTATTCAAGACTGATGGTCATGTCTCACTATAAACAATATTAATAAACCATAGATCAATTATGAACTTCGTAAAGAGTTGTCACTCCCATGTTAACTCGGTGGTAAGGGAACAGTAGCGCTGTCTGATAAAAGTGCTACGAACTAAAAAGATCGATGCGATATATCGATCGTCGTCGTCGTCTCCTTTGTTTATATTTTCGTTTTCTTGTTTTGTTTGCTAGTCTTTCAATTTTAATGGCTTTACCGATTCGTCTAGATTAAATTGATTAATTAGTTTTGCCACTAGTGCAAGTCGTTTCGCGAAAAACTGTACTGAGTGATTCATATTGTGCTTAAAGCGATTGATAGAAAATAAATACGTAGATGTTTGCATAAAAGCACTTAATACAAATTAATTTAGTTAATTATTTTGTATTAAGTGATTTTATGTAAACATCTGCGTATTTATTGTCTATCAATCACCTTAAGCATAATATGAATCACGCAGTACAGCATTTCGCGAAACAACTGGCACTGTGGCAAAAGTACTTTAGGTATTTTCCCACTCTCAAATTAATTCCAACTCATTTTGGTTGTGTACACGTCGTGACAGAAAATCAGGAGAAACGGAATAGGAAGTTAGCAGATTGTTATCGTGGTTTTGATTGAATGATTCATTGAAGAAGAAAAAACCATGTTTTGAAAATGACATCTAACTAAAGTGCTTCGAATTAACCCGCTCCAACAAGCTTACCACTTGGCTCCATTTAAGTGTCTGACCAGTGAATAAACTTCAGTTGTTGATTGACTTGTGTGTTTGCTTGATGCTTTCAAACCTCAACTAAGTTACAGCAATATTTTATTTTAAAGTTACTCGGTAAATTTTGATTATGGTAACTTAAAACATGTTTCATAATGCACAACGGAATCGTCATTTTCATGCGTTTCTTCGTTTGTGTTTAACATTAGGTAAGAGCTTAACCATACCTTTAATCAAAGCGAATGTCACCCTATTATGTCTGGCGAAATTGAGGACAGTGAAATAGCAATCACTGGTTCCGGCACCGTAACCGTAACTGGTAGCTCCTCATTTCTCATTTGATAGCTTAAATAATTAATAACGGATTATTTGTTTCCATGGCAGATCTGTAAAACTTTACCAGTTATATTGAGAAATAAACTCAAACCTTTTACCAGATTAGATTGTTAGCTAATTTGACCCGCAAATATGAACTCGTATACAAACATTAATATCGTATCCAAACAAGTCCGACTGTACTAAGCTAAGCAAATTCAGCTATCTTAAATGAGAGTTATTAAATCAATGTGAAGTATTTGAGTTTTTTTAGAACAGAATATTTTGACCGGTCTAAGAAAAAGATAAAAACAGATAAGTATATTTTGATTACTACCCAGATAGCATGGAAGGTTTCTGCATATATGCGTTTGGTTTATTTTTCGTTTGATATTGAAAGTCTGCTTTGTAAATTTGGGAAAAATTTGATTTTTGTTTACCGCGAAAGTCTTCAGAAGCTTATTTACTGCACGTACGAGGAAAACATACTTGTAATCACCTAGCGCTACGATTCAGTCCGGGGCAAACGTGAACTACATACAACTAGTTCACGTTGGCTCCGCATTTGTTCCTAGCGCTAGGCGATTATAGGCAAAGTTTCTTCGAGCGTGCAGTAAATAAGCTTCTAAAGACTTTCACGCTAAACAAAAATCAAATTTTCTCCGAATTTCCAAATGCACATTTTCTACATGGAACGAAAAACACACCAAACGCATAGGACCCGGCGGACCTTTCTTGGAATCGGCCGCCTTTTGTTATTGAGAGGCCGACCGTCATTACCGCCGCTCGACTGCCTTGCGCAGTATTAGAATTTCGGAAACTTATAGTTTGAAAAATATTTTGGTTTTAAAGTTAAAATTATTTTAAATAATGCTTAAAATAGTGTGAATAAATGTATTAGTAAACACTTATTAGGCCTAAGTAAAGTCAATACTTGTTACACAAATAACTTGTTTGTAGGAGAATAACAATAATTTATTCACTTTCCTTTCTTATTAGGTTTAGTTGTATTAATTTCAGTCAAAGCGTGCTGTTTAAGTGCATATAAGTAAATACTTATGAATACTTGTCGAATCACCAGTATGCAATTGTTCCTCCCTTGGCACCTATAAAACTCTTATCAGTATTACTGCGTGTGTTAAGTTTACCCCAGATTTTACTTAAGTAAATACCACTGTACTGAAAAATAAGTATTTGAATGTGTAAATATTCATTGAGAAAAGTGAAAACTTAAAATAAGTGATGTTTTATATTCACTTCGGACTAAGTTTTTTTTACAAGTATCACAAACGTAATAACGTATAACCATTGTTTAATACAATAATCAGCAATACAATTAATTGTGTCACCCTTTCTTGCATGCTCAAACCCCTCAGCTCCTGGATATTTAAACAATTAGACTTGGTAAATTTTAGGTAAAAAGTGTTGTCATTACACTTTTTAAAATAGTTGTTTCCTGAAAAAATGTTATTATAGCGTGAATGAAGAAAAAGTGACAAGAGGCACTTTATAACCCATTCTGAGTCCTCAAAGGTTAAGTTGACGTTTTGCCCTGTGTCTGATGGTGTAGTGGATAGAGGCTGAGCTAACGAGGGTAAGGGTCTCGGGTTCAAATCCCGATATAGGTCAATAGAATTTGTACTGTGGTAAAATGTGTAGAAACGATATAGAAATGCATTCCCTCAATTAGATTTGTGTTATTACAATTTTTGGATTTTTTACATATTTATAAATATAATTTCCCATTGAAACTTGTGGGAAATTAGTGCACATTTGCAGAAAGTTATCTTTGCAAATCATCTGAAAAGATTCCCTGTTAATCTTCAACAAACATTCTTTGCTAATTTGATTCAAATATCCAGTCTAACTTATCAGGAAGTGCGAGATGTGTTCACTTTTGTAATTCTAGCAAACCTTTTTCAAACGAAAATGTTTTCAATGAATATTTGTTGCAAGCATTTTGGTTTGCCCTGATACTTTTTGTTGAATGTTTTGAAAACTTTTTCTGCTATCTGGGTAATATACTAATCAGATTAAGTAAACAGATTAAATATATTATTAGTATATTTTGATTACTGACAAAATATACTAACACGTGGGCTTAAACTAAATGTGCTATGATGTCCACTTTTGTATTGCAATGTGGTAATTTTTACTTTTATTTACCATTGGGTCAGTGCATTACTCAAGAAAGGTGGTAATCCGGAAATAAATTTTAAAATTTAATATGATGCAGAGATTACAACTAACTAAGGTCACTCAGCTTCTTTTCTCTCTCACACTCACAAGGTTATGTTTTATTGTCAGGCTTACAAACAGTTAACGAGTTAACAGACAATCTATATACATATGATTTTACAGTTTAAAACCACTTATTTCCTTTAATGTGTATGTACTATTACAATCGATAACATTTCAACGTCATTTCACGTTGAGTAGGGCTTCACTAAATCGTTCATGACATTCAACCACAGATTTTATAGAAACTAAATTAAAGATGATTTTCAGCGATGGTAACTTTTTATTTTGTTCAACATTGTCTTAGTATCTTCACCATGCATTAAAATGTAAAGTGAAGCATAAGTTTTAATGGCTTACAAATTACAACAGAATACTTAGGTTTACAACTGACCTTTGGCTCAAGGTCACTCTAATTCCCTCTACCTTTCAACCAAGTTATGTTATTTGGTGTGGTTAACAAACAGTTAACGGATGGCATTTAATATATTACAGTTTGTAGTCACAATTAGTTTCAATGTTAATGATCGATGACATATGAACGCCATTCTAAGTTATGAACTTGGCAGCTTTCCAAAAATAGTAACTCTTATTAAAGTATTATTAGCTGTCTTCACGACGGCGCAACCTGGCAAATCTTAGTAACTTCTGTGCTAGGGGTGAATCATTATTGACGTATTTTTATCATTAATGACACATTAAAATGGCATTTTATTTTAGAATGCGCAAAATAGATTATAGAAAAACTCGTTTGATGGAAACCCAGCAATAACGATTGGCTGCACTTCCGTAGAGGTCCAGTCGAATCGAATTAAAGTAATTGGTGTAAGCTCATAATATCGATATACTGGTACGTTATTGCTAAGATATTTCGTCATAAACTATCGGAATCGATACAGCTGACTATGACAATCGTAATTTTGGTTATACTTTGGTGTTGTATCTGGTATGGTTAGGGAAATGATTTAAAATATTTATTGTCAGAGTTTTAACCAAATGTTTACATTCAAACAAACAATACTTTAATATAAAACTAACCTTTAATTAACAAAACCAATAAAAAATTGGCGATTTCGGCACTCGTTGCAATCCTCACCTCAGTTGACCGTGCAGACGATATAAATTACAACGGCACTGACATCGACCGACAATGAATCAAATGCAAGATGGCGAACGATGGGAAATAAGATTTTAGAACCTCAGTGAAGGAATCGCTGTCGATTTCTTTATAAGTTTGAATTTCGGTTTAGTTTGGTTAGTTTAGTTTAGTTTCATACAACTTGGCGATAGTGTAGTTTGAGGTTTGATTATCTAGATTGAATTAGCCTAAGTTATTTGCAAAACGATATCGATTGTTTATATCGATATTTTAAACCAGTTATTTTCATTCGATTGTTTCACCGGACCTCTACGGAAGTGCAGCCTAACGATTGCTTGTAACATTCTTCATGTGAAAGTAGTATTCTACGAAATTTCTTACACCTAGGATTCTCGTGTCCCATGTTTTAATAATTGCTTATAAATGCAATATTAGGTTTAGCTTTCCGCCTAAATGTTTTCAGCATTAAAATAAGGCCATGTTAATGAACTGGTTGTTAGCTAATTACGTTCAACAACATTAGGTTCCACGGTAGCTTCAATTCAAGAAGTAAAAAAGACAATGTTTTTGCAAGTAACATAAACGTCTTAGAGTGTTACTGAACTCTAAGTATTATAGAAGTAAATAGAAGCCTCTAATAAGTTTAAAACATTTTACAAAACATTACAGGCCAAAAGGTATTAAAGTCCTACCTTTTATCAGCAAAATATGAACCTTCTTCAGGTTCAGACCTGTCAGCAGAATACTGATGACAAGACTAAGTGTCATAACTTTTCCTTGATTATCTGGTGTTCAAATTATTCTGAATGTAAAAATGGAAAATGGTACAAATTCTAGTGAGGTTAAAAGCATCCTTTTGTTTCTTTGTCTCGCCTCGTCGTTTACATCACCTTGGGAGTGTTTGTGCGCATGCGCTGACATTCTTTTTGACCAGCCAGTGTTGCCACCACACGTGTTGTAGTTTTACCGTAAAGTGTAAACGAAAAACCAAAAATCATTCTAGACAATGAATGGTAAAGTATGGGGCTCCTCAAGTCAAGTAGGGTAGTATGGATAGTAGATAGTTATAAATTATTTTTTGGCCATTTAGGGATGACAACGGTGACAGTGTGACAGGTAAAAGGGGAACTGTTCACATTACAGCGGTTATCGCCGCGGGTGTGCGGCCTACATTGTGCGGCGGGCAGCCAGTGCAGCTGTAGAGTTGGGAGAGTTACTTGTCTTTGGTTGTTACATGGAGTGAGAGCAAGGCAAAGACGATAAAGGAGATGGTGGGTGCAATCTATAGTAGATGTCAGGCTAACCTTGGGTTCGTTTGTGAGTCTGTAAAGTTAACAGATCCTTGCGAAGGTGGAAAACTACATTGGCGATATTTGTTCTCGGGATTACAATTAAGAGTAGAAGATTTGAATTCTGGGTGGGGGGTTGTATGCGGTTGCAAAAATACTAAACGTTACCTTAGCATCATACGGGTCTTCTACTTTTCAGCGCTAAGGTTAAGCGGTTGTGAACATGATACTGGTTTTTTATGTGAATATAGTAAAATTTATAAGGATGGTAAAAAATTTATAAATATAATATTGAGACATTTTAATATAAATGTCCATAATGTCAAAGACTGTAAAATATATTGCTAAAAGTTTTAAAATTATACTAATAATATTTATACAGTATACATTTCCTTAATTTATGGAAAATACGATTTCTCAGAAAATGTGGGTGAGTATATGAACGCTGAGCTGTTGATGATAGGTCAAGATTATCCCTTTTGGTGCCAGGATCTCGTAGCGAGACGCGCATACTAACTACCGCTAGTGCCGGGATCTCTTAGCGAGATTATGTCTCTAACTGCATAGAATGCCAGGATCTTGTAGCGAGACGTTTACATTTTTCTACATATAAAACATACTTTTTGGTTTTACTGGCTGGAATTCGTGCCATATGCCTTTTTATAATCAAAACTTTCGTTTCATGGGACTTTTCTCCTGAACTTTCTTTATGGTTAGCTGAAATGACATACTGAACAGCTGTTGGCAGACTAATAACCCTGCATTTCGTATGGCGGTGATGCAACTTCGTTTGTGTAATTTTTAGGCTATGTTTTTGTTTTACCTATAGGGTTATAATTGAAATATAGTTTTTATTTTGTTATTGTGGATCTTTTTAAATGTTAAATGATGTTTCTAGTGTAAATATGGAATACGAATACTGTCTTAAGTAGGTTGCTTAGTGACGTTGTTCAACTCTGCATTGTTGCAAGGTTATCGTTTTATTTTGTTAATTCATAACATATTACAGTAAATTGATGTTTTATACATGGTTTTTACTTGTTTTTTACGTAGTTTCACATAAAACTAATAAAAGTTGCATCAGAGTAAAACCTAAATATGTGGAAATGAGATGAAATAAATTAATTTAAATAGATTTTCTTTGTTTCCTTTCATTGTATTTCAAAAACAATAAACCACTCAAACAAGAAGTAATAGAAATAGATCAACCTTATCCCAACCCCAACATGCCGTTTAATTACTAAAAAAAAACATAATCATGATTGCTTTTTTATTACAATTCAATAAATTAATAATGTAACTGTTCCCTAAAGAACTTAAAGTTCAACCCATTTGCTTTACGATGGAATTTCACTATCACCAAACAAGGGCGAATCTGTCCAAACATTTGGCGAACTATTTTACGCATTCGGCAAGTCTCTGCATTGTAAATGCCGAATGACGCTTGTGTAGCACTGCTTTTGAGCCTTATGGGAGTGACGAGTCATGCCGAACACACCAGTGCAAGTTCGCTGGAAATGCCGCGAATCATCCGCGTTTGACAACATAGAACTCTCACCATGAGATGTTCGAGGGAACTTTGAAGGTCGGAATCAATTTGACCATAAAATTTATTGCAGAGGGCTGTCGTTAGCGAGGTGTTGTATAATGCAAGTGAATTTAAAAACAGTAGTAAATATCGACACGACTCTCTAGGTTACTAATTTTCTATGAATGAACAAATTCAGATTCAGATTCAGATATTTTATTTCCAATAATTTATAATTTTCACAATTACATGGACATTTTAACAACACAGATTTGGAAATGTCCCCACAAAGACTATCCGTCTGCGCGTGGGGCGAGTCTTCTCTGCCACTTTTTTGTCCCATGCACACACACACTATGCTGATTGGGCGAAACAAAACACTGAACATATAATTCTTATTCTAATATAAAATATGGAAATCTAAGTAGGTAATAAGAAAAAAAGTATTTTTATCTTTTTGACCAGAAGATTTTTTTTTTTTTTGTATTGTCCTCCCTTCACATCCCAGGACGCTAGACCTAGCCCGGAACCGTTTTACACATTACTTCAGGCTAGGTCTAGTGGGTCACGGCATGATCACATAGCGAAAATGCCATTGGTGATTGGCGGGATTTGAACCCGGGCCTCCGAGATCGAAAGCCCGCACTCTAACCACTATGCCAGGCCGCGGTCAAGATTCGAAGTAGGTAAAAAAGTAATGAAAAAAATAAAATAAAAAGAATAAAACTCAAATAAGAAGAATACACTAGTTTATGATTTATATAATGGTTGGATCAGGGTATCCGCCGCATCCTCCTCCAAGCCCTGAAGCCACCGCCGAACCTCCTTCCTGACAACAGCGACACTCCTCCCCTCAAGAGCTCTGATTTCATTTGGTAATTTGGTATATAGAAAATGCGCGACATTATAAGGAATAAATTGTTGTACGTGATTATATAATCTGGGAATTGTAATTCCAATATTTATATGTGTCCGAGTTTGATAGGAGTGTCTGATTTCAGAAAATATATGGTCCTTATGTGTAATGATGAATAAAATTAGATTTTTTAGATAAAGCTTCCTTATTGTTAAGACGGGGAAATCTTGAAAAAGTTGATGGGTTGGGAATCTTTGATCTTTTCTTAGGATTTTTTTAATTATGGATCTTTGAGCAACCGCCAGGGGCTCCAACGTCCACGCCGATACACCCCCCCACGCCAGGACCCCGTACTCTAGCAACGATTGTACATAGGCGAGGTAAACACTCCTGCATTGATCCACGGATAACACACAACCGAGCTGCGAGAAAACTTTTGCGTCCTTTAACTTTTGTAATGTTTATTTTGAATTCGTTATTTGTTAATTATACTGATAAGTCTATAACAGTAAATAATTACAACTTTTTTCGACAAATAACATTTATTCATTAAAATGCATAATTTTGCATGACATTGTATGATCATCTCTATTCAACAAACTTATGTTCGGATATCGTGGAGGAATTCGAACATCATGCCTCACCGAGACAAATTTTGCAAAGAAATCAAATTTGAAATAGGGTTACAACTACAAATATAGCTAAACCATGTTTGTTTTCAAACATTTAATGAATTATAATAATAAAGATAACATTTGCCTTTGTTGAAGCTAGTGTTTTGTATTATCATAAAAGCCTATAACTCTTAAAAAAATATATATTTACAATACGATAAGCCTATTTAGTAGAGATATTGTTAAAACATTGTTAACAACATCTAATTTCAAGTATTATAGTTTGAAAAGATTAAAAATAATATTGGTGTAAAAATGTAGTCTTTATAGAAATTAGCTCCAAGTTTAAGTAAAAAAACTGCTAAAACTTAGCGTTTTGATATAACAATACGATTTAAACATTTCTATCAATTCAGCTCTTTTCAACAGTCAGAAAAACAAGTGAACACCACTCGTGCTGCAATGTTAAAAGATGGCATCTTACAAAAGAGCATCCGCTGATTTGTCTCTAGGTCTCATTTATAATCATATATAATATTTATAGCATTTTTTTAGGAAATTAGAAAAATGTCTTAGTTGATCACTATAAAACGGTTTCACAAAGTTCCGTTATGCTCTTGAGTCAAAAACCTAACTGGTAAAAGGCTCTTTTCAAGGTTGCTGACCTAATATTTTCATCATGTTTACAGTAGCTTCTGCGTGTGTATAGTCGAGCAGGTAACAGTCATCACTGTGCTGGGATGGTTGTTTGTTGTACTTTGTATAAAAATAAAAATTATTCATGACTTACACTAAACCCCAAACACCAAGTCATTATCCCAAAGTTCTTGAAAGTAAAATTAACTCGACCCTCACTTGATAGAACTGCTCGGAACTACCTCTTTTCGTCCACACGTGTAGTCATACTTAGGCCTGCTTGGGGTTATTTATTTAGTTCTAAATTTCGTCTTCGGGGGTGATTTTGAGACAAAGGTAAACCAAATGTTAATTTCAGTTATAGAGGTAAATAAAAGTAACACTGGATCGGACACTTAAAGACATTGCGCCCTGAAAACCAGATCCGTTAACTTCGAGATATAAAGGAAATTTTTGACTTATAGGGGTAATTAGAGCATTTAATTCGACTTACTTACCGAAATCTGAGTTAGAGAGGTAGTTTATGCGTTACTTCAACGTAAAAAGATAAAATATAAAATATAAAAGATAAAATATAACCTTGCACTTTTTCTTTGGAAGAGTTCACTCTTCTTGCGAAAATTCTTTGTGAGCATTGAGGGAAGCAAACGTATCAGAACATAAATAAGAAACATTTAAACAATAACAGCGACAGCACCATTACTTAATTAAATTAAATTTTAAAGACCCCGGAAAATTAGTTCTAGTTTATTGTTAAAAAAGCTCGCAATCCGTCACAAAATGACTGGGAATAGAAAGGTACTTCTATATTAAAAACAGCACTTGCAGTAGGACGGGTCACTATTTTTTGGTTGTTCAAATTAGTACACTTACCATGAAACACGCTTGCATAGTGTCACATTTCAGAAAACCACTTTGAACAGTGTCTAAACGAGTTTATGTCGATGTACTAATAATTTGAGTGAAGTCCACACATCGGTCACTTAAGTCTGACTAATACCCCCCGTTCCCGCAAATGAAAATAGTTTCAAACAAAATAAAGTCAGAAAAAGCCTATAAACATTAAATCTAGAATTAAATAAGCCAGGGATGAAATCAAAATCCGTCGTAGGCCAGTGCGAGGTCACAGCTATTTATGAAACTCCTTCTTCATCGGCGACTAGCTAGGGGCTGAGGCCTCTTTCCAGTATGTATCGTTGAGTGTCTGTTTAACTGCTTGACGTTGTAAAAGACTTTCCACAGGATTGGCAACTGTAAGGTTCTCACCAGTGAGTATCAACGTGTGAGTCTTAAGTATGCTTGATGTTGTAAATGATTTCTAACATATTTGACAAGAGTAAGGTTTCTCGCCAGTGTGAGTCTTAAGGTAGGTCAATGTTGTAAATGATTTCTTACATATTTTACATGTGTATGGTCTTCCACCAGTGAGTCAATTCGTGAGTATATAAGGTCCCTTTATGGGAAAAGGTCTTTTCACTGGTTTGGCAGCTTTAAGGCCTTTCACCAGGTTGTATCAACGTGTGCCTCTTGAGGCTACTTGATGTTGTAAAGGATTTCTTGCATATTTTACATGTGTAAGGTTTCTTTCTAGAGTGCGTCAATGCATGTGCAGCCACATGCCCTAACTGAGTAAAGAACTTTCCACATGTTTGGCAACTGTAAGGTTTTTCACCAGTGTGTGTCAACGCGTGCTTCTTAAGGTCGCCTGATGTTGTAAATGATTTCTTACATATTTGACATTTGTAAGGTTTCTTTACAGAGTGCGTCAATGCATGTGTAGCCAAATTTCCTGACTGGGTAAAGGACTTTCCACATGTTTGGCAACTGTAAGGTTTCTCTCCAGAGTGTGTCAATGCATGTGTAGCCAAATTTCCTGACTGGGTAAAGGACTTTCCACATGTTTGGCAACTGTAAGGTTTCTCTCCAGTGTGTTTCAACGTGTGAGTTTTAAGTTTGCTTGATGTTGTAAATGATTTCTTACATATTTGACATGTGTAAGGTTTCTCTCCAGTGTGTATCAACGTGTGGGTCTTAAGGCTGCTTGATGTTGTAAATGATTTCTTACATATTTGACATGTGTAAGGTTTCTCACCAGTGTGTATCAACGCGTGCCTCTTTAGGTCGCTTGATTTTGTAAATGATTTCATACATATTTGACATGTGTAAGGTTTCTCTCCAGTGTGTTTCAACGTGTGAGTCTTTAAGTTGCTTGATTGTGTAAATGATTTCTTACATATTTGACATGTGTAAGGTTTCTCTCCAGAGTGTGTCAATGCATGTGCAGCAAAATTCGCTGTCTGGGTAAAGGACTTTCCACATGCTTGGCAACTGTAAGGTTTCTCTCCAGTGTGTGTCAACATGTGAGTCTTAAGTTGGCTTGATGTTGTAAATGATTTATTGCATACATGGCATATGAAAGGTTTCTCTCCAGTATGTGTCAACGTGTGAGTCTTAAGGTGGGTTGATGTTGTAAATGATTTCTTACATATGTGACATGTATGAGGTTTCTCTCCAGTGTGTGTCAACGTGTGAGTATTAAGGTAGCTTGAGCTTTTGAATGATTCCTTACATATTTGACATGTGTAAGGTCTCTCACCAGTGTGGGTCAACATATGAGTCTTCAAACTGTATGACCGTGTAAAAGATCTTCCACGTGTTTGGCAATTGTAGAGTTTCTTCTCAGAGTGCGTCTTATTAGCCTCTTTTCTCGTTTTTGTATACATAATTTTTTATTTCACTTTGGACGATTTTCAATTTCTTACTTCCAAACTTTTAAGTTGCCATTCGATCTTAGTAATGTATGGTTTCCAATGTCGTGTTAAAGTTAAAACTGAAACTTCTTTTTACGAGCAGTGAAATTAAGATCGGTATCAGCATAAAACTGGTTTTCCATTTTTTAAATCTTAAAGAAGTCTATCTTTCTCTTTCTTGCGCCGCTGTTTCACAAACAATTCATTCATCAGCTGAAACAACATATCACATCAGTTCAAGAGTAACAAGAAGCTCCGAGGAAATATGTGGAGTTGAGTTTAAAATGACCCCTCTTAAAGTTTTTTTCACATTTTTCTAAATATAATTCCAGACTAACCCAAACATAAGTAGTAAGTACTTCATTTTAAGTGAGTAGCCATTTTCGGGTGCCATCATGGATACGATATATGACAATTTTACAATTTACGATTTACGATGTCTTACAATTTTAGAGTTTTACAATAGTTTTAACATAGCGATCCATTTTAACAGCGAATTACTCGCGGTTTTTTTAATTCGCCACTCAGCCTTTACTCAATGGATACATTTTGGGAGTTTTTTTACAACCGAACTAATAGCCTCATTACAGATTTATAAGTTTAATAGAGTTGAAGTATTCAACTCTAACGTTTTGTGTTGAGGTATAAAACAAAATGTACAGTGTTTACAGCCTAATAAATTATATTGTGCATTTAATAATATAGGAATGTAAAAAAATAGTTGATCTAATGTAAGCCTCCAGATAGGTTACATGAAACATTTTGCGTTATTCATATAATGGACAACAACTTTGAAAATTAAAAACATAAAACATATTGAACAGGGATGTTGGAATAAAACAACAAACTTTGAATACATTGTTCTCAATTAAATAAAAAGTACGGTACCAAATTGGAAAAAATGACGGGAAAAATGTTAAATAGCAAATATGAATCTTAAAAATTTTTGTGTTTCGAATAATAAGAATAAATTTGAGAATGTGATATAATATTTTCGTTATAACGCTACGAAAACGGCAGTATTTATGTGTTTCAGGGCTAAAGAAGCTCTTTCTCTCCTTAGGTAGAAAAAATTAGCTGAAGGCTTTTACCGTCGTACTAAGCAGTTTTTTATTGTTGAAAATCAAGGCATGTAAAAAGAATAGCACATTAATATAAGATTACCTAACAACTTCCACAATGCCCCTTAAGTCAAAGCTTGTGACATTGATGCTTACTGAGTGAAAAACAATCGTCAGTAATTTGTTTACTCTGAATTGTTAAAATGTAATATTGCAATACTCTCTCAATTAACTAATCGCAAGTTAAATGTGTGCGATACATCAGTTGTTGGTTACCTAAACACAAATGAAACAATTGATTATTTTAATTAGCGAGAACAAGATGAAATCCTCGTTGGGAGAGATCTGTTAAAGGTAAAAAAGCTGGAAAATTTGGGTTAACGGATTATATACCGCAAAAATTAAAAAAAATATAATGGTTTTATTCCTTGGTATGTTTTAGCGAGTCGGTGGCACAGTTGGTAGCGCACTCGGCCCCGGTTCTGAGGCGGCAGCTGAGCAGTATCGAGCCCCGATGATGTCATATACTTTTAGTAGTCATGGTCATCCTTGTACTCTACTGGCTCACTCCTTGCTTTGCTTGATAACGTCTTCGCACAGGCCTGAGGCCCATGTATGGGAGGGGAGCAAATGTAAGGTAAAAAGAGGCCGCCGCCTTTTTTTGAATTATTCAAAGGAATTTAACGGAATATTCAATGGTAAAACGAAAAAAAATGTTCATCATAAGGGAATTAAGATGCTTCTGGTTACTTGGGCCCCTAAAATCTTCACCTCATACGAAAGGCGTCACTTTGGTCCCTATAATGAAACATACTATTTCCCATCTCCAACATAAACATCTGAGTTTTTTTTAAAACGTATACAATTACTTAACTTCAACTTTTGATTATAGTGCAAATGCATCAATCAAACCATACAAAATTACCAAATTTAAATATTATAAAAAAAAAACAGTAGTGTTACTTTTATGTAGTTTTACGAATTGTTTTGTTGAACGCAACCAAGCGAGATAGTCTAAAAATTAGATAGGTTGGTTTGAAACTGGATGTTCCAAACCAACCACAAAACGTATCTTTACGTTCAACACAAAAACTGAATAATTATTTAATTACAACACCTAAAAAATATGTGGCCCTGAAGCTATGATACAATAAAGCTCTGCTTAAAAGGATTTTGAATTTGAGACTCACTAAATTAAAAATAACTTTTGAGACTTATTGGGAATTATTAAAAAAAGCTTCAAAAATACTTAAAATTCTGTGAACATTTATAATAATGAACACTATATAGAAAATGGGCATGTATTATTGATTTTTATGATGATATGCTAGTAAAGGGTTTAAAAAAAATTGTAAAATTCACTATGAAATTCAGAAATAGGAACCCGTTAAGCAAATTTTTTGGATCACTTCTTTTTGAAATGCTAATACCAAGTTGATTAATCAAGACAAACTGAATGAGAAATAACTTTGTTCATAAATCCAGGTATATTTGATTTTCTGAATTAATTCTGTGTAAGAATTATCAGTTAAATCAAAAGCTGATGTTTTCATAGTGACAGTAGTTTTTTTTATTTAATGTCTTTACACATTAAAAACGTAAATTATAACCTAATTTATTTATATTGTATACAATATAAATAAAAAATGGAATTAAATCTTTATTGCATCAAACGTTATATTCTATAAAATATACCGGGTGCCTCACCTAAAGCGAACCGAAAGCTAGTTTTTTATTGTCAAACTAACATAGAAGTTCTCCATTTATTTTATGGTTTTTTTAAGTCACTTTGAAATTTGGAAAAAAAAATATGGCAGCGTTTTCCAAATAAGGAGGATAACTTTTTTCTTACAGCGTTTTTTCTTACAGAACGCCCAGTATTTCATACCAGTTTTTTACTCTACGCTGACATTTTTCCTAAACTCAATATTTAAGAAGATATTAAAATTTAACGTGAGGTTTTTCTCTATTAAAAGTAATGTGTCCTTTCGACGTGCCCCCCATGTATTATTCATTGACTAAAAGAAGTTTTAAAATAATACATTACTACAAGTGAATCTCGATCAATAAATGTTTTTCATGATAAAATCTTAAGAACATTCTCATTTTTAGTTACTGTTACTCTTTAAATATATAAATAAAGCAGCCATTTTCTTTTAACAACGATCAAAAATGTCCCAACGCTGAAATGCAAAAAGAAGAAAATCTAACTTTAACAGGTTATACCTCCTTAGCGATTTAGTTATGAAAAAACTACAATTTTAATTTTTTTCTAAAACTAAGCGTAGAGTAAAAATACCATAACGTACAGGTTCAATTTGATGGCGTCCATATTTTCATGTTGTGAAGTGATTTCTTACAGCAGCAGATTTAAAAATAAAGGGAAGTCTCCCTAAGGGGGTTTTCGTCAAGTTGTTATTAGAAAGAGAACAAATTTCATAAATTTAAACGTTTCCACATAAAAAACCATTAACTGATAAATTTTATGGCATCTTTATACTAATACATTGGCTCTTCTCTCTTAGCAAACGCTAATGTAACAACTTAAAAGTGGTTGGCTATCAAACTGCTATCCATTGTAAAAGAAATTATACGTATCAAGCAATCTATATAGATAAAAAAATAAGTACATAGTATTAGGAATACTCGTAATAAACTTATCCTGAGCATGTCTTATAAGTTACATCGGTAAAAAATTATAATAACGCTTCAACAAAACAGTGTCACAACACAAAAATGTTACCAAATACGGCTTTATTGGGGCTATCTGGGCCAGCCTATGGTCACAAATACTGCTATTAGAAAAGTAAGCAGTATTGGACTTGCTTCCGGTTCCCTTCCGATCCCCTTTAATTTAAAGCGACGGTGGCATTATTAGCTATCTTCCCACCGGCCCCGACTGGTGGAGCACAATTAATTTCTGTGTTGGGGGGAATCTTATTATCATTAATGAAACATTAAACTAACATTATGTTTTAAATTGCACCAAATAAATCATGGCAAAACTAATTTAAGGATTAAAACATACACCGATAACAAGTGCTTATGACATCCTTCATATGGAATTAATATTCTAAAAAATGTCTTACACTTATGAGTCTCCTGTCCCATAGTTTACTAATTTCTTATAAATGCGATTTCAGTTTTAGCTTTCTTCCGAAATGTTTTCGGCAACCAAATAAGGCCAGATTAATGAACTGGTTGTTAACTAATTACGTTCAGCAACGTAAAACTCCTTGTTCGCCTACTTTGTTTTTAATTTTAGAACACCTAAGAAAACAGCGATGTCCTTAAAAAGTTATCTATGTACATAATTATATAGATATTAATTACGTACAGAGATTTAATTCTTTTTATTGATTAGAATTAATAAAAATCTGCCTCTAATCAATAACAATAATTTTAAGAAATGTAGAAGCCAATAGGTAATGTGAAATTATGATTTAACCAACAGTAATTAATTGTTGACTTTACGGTACTCCATCAGAAATTGAATTATTTTTTCCAAGATGTAGGAAATTTAACTACTACTACTTATGTTCTTGTCGTAACCGTGTTTCATTTTTTTCACCATCTCTTGTTTAAATTGGGTTGGCCTATACATTAAGTTATATAGTAAAGTCAACAGCAAGCCTATACGTTTCTGCCTCGTCTCCATCACCGTTGTGGAATGCTTAATGCGCATGCGCTAACATTATTTTTAACAGCCATTGTTGCCACCATGGGGCCGTTTCTAAACGATGTTGGTGAATTAATAAAATTGACTTTCTATTTTGTAATACTAAGATTCCGTTTCAAAATCGTAAAGATACAATGGAGATGGATTGTAACTAGTACTTAGTAGTTTATAGCTAGTAGCCTACTGTAATTGTAAAACCCGTTTAGAAATAGGTACGAGTTTCATATTTGATCTTCTGCAGTTCATTCGTATAGCAGACGATTTAACATCTGATTTATAAGAAAACTACATTGAACGATCTATCGATAGTTGAAGTTCGATGTATTGTTTGTTGGATAGAACTTGACATCCGATTCCATTCTATTTCATATCAATTGTTTTGTTGAATTTAGTGATAGGCTAGTATTTTAGTGCAAGATGGCGGATAGTGAGAAACAAGGTTATAAGTTGTTTAGTTAGTAAATTAGTAACGTTTTAATTTAGTTTTTGGCCAGCGTTATTATGTTTAATTTAATATCAGTTTTATATTTACATTTGTAATGTTTTATTTTTTGTAATAGAATTGAATAATAAAGTTGACCATTGTTCTGGCTATTGTTTGTTATCGATTCATTACTGACACTTGTTGAAACAGTACATCGGTTGAGTTAAACACGATGGGTTGATAGCTGATATCGGCTTATCGAAACCTAAACTGAGTACCGAAAACAAAACTGATCTTGGCCAATGATAAATCCAGCGAGCACAGAAAATAAATAGAGAGGCCAGCCGAGAGCGGCGGTGTAGCCAAGTTAGCAGCGCCCGTGTCCACATGAGGAGTGGGGGGAACGGTGAGTCACCCTAGTCCCGAGCGTCTTGTGCGCTGCCAGGGGTTACGCCTCGGATAATCTCTGCTATCATCACTATCAGCAGCTGTCTGTTCAGTTGTTTACATTCAGCTGGAGCGTTCACTTGTATGAAAGCATGCCTCAAAATTGCGTGGTTTACGGTTGTAATAACAGTGGGAAAATTGAAGGAGTAACTTATCACAGGTAAGGAAAAATATTAGTATGGGTTGAATGTATATAATATTATTAAATAGGGGTGTGCGAGGAGTGATGTTTGAAGTCGAGTTGAGTTTTGAAAAATACTCGCGAGTTTCGAGCTTTTTTCTAGTCGAGTTTTTTAGAGTTTAGAATATAATAGTCATCATGTTTCTACATAATGGTAAAAATTATAATTATTACTCAAATAAAAATTACAATTTTGAGGCAATTAAACATACTGAACTAAAATCAGATATACAAATAAATTATATAAAAAAAAGAAAACCTTTTACTTATAATAATTCTTGATTTGATATATTTTTCAAGCCTAACTTGTGTTTAAGGCTTACCTGGGTTTTGAAATGAAATGACCAATTACCTTACTCAATTCATGATTAAAATATTTCCTTTGAGTTATTCACACAGATAAATTTTTATTCATGTAACTGTAAAAAAATATTTATTTTGAATGGTTTCTAAAATATAACAAAAATATTTTTTTTAAGAGATGTAATAATAAATAACCTCAAACTATAGAAAAGATAGAGTGATATAAAAATTTATATGTCTTTAATAACTAAAAAGAACTTTTTCCTTCAAGTATAACAAACGAGGTTTCAGTTATATTTGTTAAAGATTGATTGACATTGTGAAAAATGGCCGTAATATTCTTTCGCATTTAAGTACTAATTCCAAAAGTTTTAAACCACTTTATTGGCCTCACATTATTTAACACTGACCATTACAACGAACAAGAGTTCAAGCAAAACCATTTAATCCTACTGTTAAAATCAATAAGTAGGAAGTATTTGAACATAAGACTACATCATTTCAGTAATCAATACAATAATTAACTTCACACCAATCGTGTTAGGAACCACCTAACTAAATTTGTTACCTTTTTAGGTCAGTAGGCAGATAAATACGTGTTATATGTGTAATTAAGGCTATTTACTTGTCAGAATTAAAACTTAAAACAAAAGCCTACTCATTTTCTTGTACCCTAAGTCATTCATTACTATTATCATTGTTACCAGAGGAGAAAAAGTAACCATAAAAACCATATAGTAAAATCTAATAAAAACTTTAGATAGCCTTCCGTCGGATTCTAAAACAAATAAGGCCAGATTAATGAACTGGCTGTTAGCTAATTACGCTCAGCAACATAGATCTCCCAATCCGCTTACTTTGTTTTAAGTTAAAGATTTCAAAGAAATCAGCACAGTTTCTTTAAAAGTTATTGATATCTGTATATCATTATGATAAAAAGTGGCCTCTAATGTATAAAAATCTTTTACTTACTGTAGAAGCCAACAGGTACAAGGGCCTACCTGTAATCAGAATAATATGAAATCATTATTTTCCCATTATGCCACTAACAACAAGCATAGGGTGCCTGTCGTAGCCTTGTTTAGTTATACTTGATTATCTCTTGTTCTAATTGGATAAGCCAATGCAAGTAGAATAAGTTTTAGTAGAAACTAAAATATAGGTCTACACTTTTCTGTCTCGTCTCCATGACCTATTTCTAAGCAGCCAGTGTTGCCACCACAAGTGTTGTAGATTGACCGTTAGCAGTGAATGCACTAACCAAAATCATTCTAAAAATGAAAGGTAAAGTATGCAGTTACTAAAATCTTGCACGGCTTACGCTCTGTTGGTGATTCACTATAACTAAGAGCTCTTTTAATCCTGGGTCACTCAAAACTTGGTACACATTTGATAATGCAATGGAAGGACTACTTCAGATTCAAAGTTATTGCTTTAATATAAATTTCGACCCATGAAAAAAATGGTTACCTGTCATTTGATCGAATTGATAGTTGTTCGCCGCGACACTTGCCCACTTTTTAAAAATAAAATAAAATAAATAAATAAAAGCCTGAATCCACTTGGTCGAATTGATAATTCGTCGTTGTGACATTTCCCCAACTTTTTAAATATTAATATTAATAATTAAATACAATACTGAAACCACTTGTCCGAATTGATACTTGTTCGCTGTGACAGTTGTCCGACTTTATAAAAATATTATGTATTAAGTAATTGAAAGTTTACCGAATTGATAGTTGCACTCCGTGACACTTGTCCACTTTTAAAAATGAAATTAATATAAATTAATAAAAGCCTGAATCCATGTGGTGGAATTGATAGTTGGTCGATGTGACAGTTGCCCGACATTTTGAAATTAAATAATAATGATAATTTAGAATTTGTGTCATTTGACCGAATCGATACTTGCTCGCAGTGACAGTTGTTAGAAGAGAGGAGGGGGCATTGCGGAGAGGGAGAGGACGGGGCGTAATGCCCCTATTCTCTGCTGTTGGACAGCCCATGTGGGCATGTTCCCACTGGGCGAATAGGAGCTGGGCGCCCGGCCCACTCCCTCTCCTTGCTGCCCCCTCCACTCTTCTGCCAACTGTCACTGCGAGCAAGTATCAATTCGGTCAACTGTCACACATTTTAGATTATTAACATTATTTAATTTAATAAAGTCGAGCAACTGTCACATCGACCAACTATCAATTCGACCAAGTAGATTCAGGCCTTTATTTTTTTATTTTAATTTAATTTTAAAAAGTGGGCAAGAGACACGGCGAGCAGCTATAGATTCGGTCAATCGTCAATTACTTAATACATAATATTTTTATAAAGTCGGACAACTGTCACAGCGAACAAGTACCAATTCGGACAAGTGGTTTCAGTATGTTATTTAATTATTAATATTAATATTTAAAAAGTTGGGGAAATGTCACAACGACCAATTATCAATTCGACCAAGTGGATTCAAGCTTTTATTTATTTATTTAATTTTATTTTTAAAAAGTGGGCAAGTGTCACGGCGAGCAAATATCAATTCGGTCAATTGGTGGGCTCCCATAATGGTTATTTCCAATTAGGTTATAATATGTTTAACTGACATAAGCATCCGTCAACTGTTTGTTCTCTTGCAGTGTAATATAAACTGATTAACTGTTCGTTAGACAAGGTAAAGAAGAAAGCCAAAATAAAAATGGAGTGAGTGACCTTGAGCCAATAGCCTTTTTGAAACCTACATATTTATCTTGTTTGCTTAATCTTGGTACAAGCCGAATGAAATGTGCAATTAATTCAATGCAGTCCAGATGATCAAATATATATGTGATTACTACTCATAAACTGTGATCTGGAAGACACTGCAAAGCTGAGGCGAAGGTTGTAAGAAATATGAGGTTAGGCCTACTTTTATATGTTATGTAAGTAGTTGCATTAATCTGATTTTACCATTATCGTGGACTCTTTATGATATTTTGCCTCTCACTTAAATCGCTAATAAATCTTCCTTAACTGAACTACTCTTAGTAGTGTCGGCCTCGCTCATTCACCATTGCCTGTGTCTTTCTTTGTATGAAGTCAGCTAACGGTCAAACAGTCCTGATAAATCATTTCAAATTTAATCTGGATAATTTTAACCATGGATAAAAGAAGGCTTAGGCGGCTTAATCAGTTTGCTTAAGGGGATCTCTCAAACTGATTTAGTTATCAATTTTAATAAAGTTTTTTTTTTAACTATAATATAATAATTTGTTGTTTGCTATTGACAAATTATTTTAATTATTTTTTCAGTATGAAATAAAAATAATGACTATAGAAGTCGGGAATTTTACAAGTAGTCGTATAAAGTTCAGGAATATCACCTTCGATGAGAAAATGCTAATTTACAGACCATAAACAGCAGATTTCGTCAATATTACCGGTATAGAAATTGCTCAGGCAAAGGCCTGGGCTTGGTCTGAAGGACTGAGCAAATAAAGGAAAGGGTTGAAGTTATTTGTAGTCTCCTCAGTCTTTAAGAGGAGGTTGGCGTTGGCGGCCTTATTGGATTTATACTGCATAAGAACCAATGTTAATTGGTATGCAGGATTTATTGTTTATTTTTGGTCGGAAAACTAAAGTTTATATGTCAAATTAAAGCTCTTTTTAAACTCTACCGGACGTAGGAATTACATTTTCACATAAACTAGCCATTGTTTGCGAAATTGGAAAAATAACTTTTGATTGCGTTTTTTACGTAATTTATAAAAATTATCGAAAATCGGCTTCCTATGTCCGGTAGATAGATTTCTAATAATTTTCTTTAATTAAGATTTCTGATATTCGGCTTTTGAAATTATCTAATTAATGACAACGACAAATTCTTGCATAGCAAAAAGCACGTCAGGCTAAAATTCAAGGTAAATTTGAAGGAATTGTTATCAATCAGCTGACGTGATGAAAATTAGCCGGCGTGGAGGAATACATTCTGTATAGACTGGGACGGTGGCGTGTCCTGTAATCCAGCTACTTGGAGGTCACGAATTGTGGATAGTTATGAGCGATGGCTTGTGGACGCGGTGTTCCTTAGTGGGGATTAACGTCCGCACTATTGAGTACTCGTTCATGGGACCATCCTCATAATTAGACCAGTTCGTAAATTGTTAACCGAGGCGAAATCGTGGTTCGGATCCCACGTAAAAATGTAGGTCCCTTAGTTGCCATTGGCTGTTGGGCTATTAATTAACAGTCCTGTCTAAGGAATATGTCGGCCTTAGTCAGTAACAAGACTACAAGATCGCGCCACAATCATCCTTCACTCATCTGTCATTCATACTTGGCTTAAAATACCTACCTGGGTAGGTCGCCATTTCAACTAATGTATCTAATGTAATGTATGTATCTACTTCACGTATGTGTCTATTAATTGCTGTTTCAGCAACACTGACTAAAGATATAAGTTGAAATCAATGTGTTTACAATATTTTCATTAGATTTAATATTTTTGAAAAGTTTCAACAATATTATCACGCACAATTACTGAAATAAAAATTATGATAAGCCTGATCAATTAATGATCAGCAATCAATTAAAGCCAGCAATTAATGATTGCTGTACCATAAAGAAAATCGGACAGTTGTATGTTAGGACCATCGTAATAAATCGGTCAGTTTAATCATCAGTTGTATGTTATACAGTGTTACAGTAAAATAGATGGGAACAATTTTTTGCTCAAACTGCATTTTTCTTTGTCGTCAATTTTGACAGGTACAGTTTTTTCAAGTTATCTTTTAGTATTTTAGGTGTATTAGT
Source organism: Flexamia atlantica (assembly GCA_035578135.1). Lineage (NCBI taxonomy): Eukaryota > Metazoa > Arthropoda > Insecta > Hemiptera > Cicadellidae > Flexamia > Flexamia atlantica. Next base: position 217,757 of record JAQJVK010000033.1, read on the forward strand.
TTATTTTTAAGGTGGAACGGATTTAAGAATCGTTATATTGGTAGGAAAGTACCTGATAAAACAGACCTTAACTAATTCATTAATTTAAAACCCTTGAATAGATATATATCTACAAAGTTTATTGCTGTCCTTTATAGTAACATCAACTAATTTTAAGTACCATCGGTCTCTACCTCTAACGTGAATTTAAGGGTCTTGTGAACTGAATCGAAATATGTATTTAATAAATCCAATCGTCTTTTGTTACTATTAAATTCAACAAAGGTATCGTCAACGTAACGGCCATAAAAATTATTTTATCCTTGTGTCAGTTTACATCAGACCATAAGTGTTCATTCTCAATTTTGTTTAGAAACAACTCGCTAAGTATACGTGACTATTAAGGCGACCCCATTGTCATTCCTTCGTTTTGTACATAATGGCTGCATTCAAATATAAAATAGTTTTGTTTTAAGACAAGTTTTGTTAAGCTCAGCAATTCAGTCTTAGCTTTATGATATACCGATGAGTTCGTATCTAAGTTATCTTTAAAAAATAATATACGGTCTCTTCTATGGGAAAATTAGTACATACATTTACAATATCAAAAGAGACGATTATGTGTCTAGCGTTATATTTTATTTGCGTTATTTTGTATACAAAATCAATTGTATTTTTATGCTATGATTACCTATTCTCTAACTTAGTTTCAGTTTATATAATTTTATCCAGCCTATTAGCTATCTTCTAGGCCGGAAATGGTGTGAAATTAACCAGTGGTCCTATTGGACAGTTAACCTTATGTAATTTGGTATATGTATATGTATAGGCACATGTATATGTACATATATAAGGTTTATAAGTCTGTGGCCAACTCCATTAGAGTCCAGGTAGACCTAAATAATGCCAAGGCTGATGAAGGAGGTTGCATTGTCATCCTATTCAAGGCAGATTACACCGATAAATTACATGACTTTATAAACGACAACAATATTCAGCTTCTCAACAAGGAAATAACGCCAACTGTTTAAAAAGAGATTAATAATTTGATATCATCCAGTACTAATTTATTATTCAAAGACGAAATAAGTTAGCTAAAAATACCCAACCCTCAGATCATAAATTAGTACATAAATTTACAATATCGCCACAAATGAGGCCATAATGAGTCTTAAGTTATATTTTTGTCTACAAAATAAATTGTATTTTTATGCCATGATTATTGTCTAACTTAGATGTAGTTCTTATAATTTTATCCAGCTTCTTAGCAATCTTTTAGGCCGAAGATGGTGTAAAATTAACCAGTGGTCTTATTTTTGACAGTTAACTTTATGTAATTTGGGCAAACCTTTTTAAATAGTGGCCTCTTAAAATGGAATAACACTGATTCGATGGATATTAACGGATATACTGCCGGGAAACTGTCGAAAAAAAAGTTTCCATAATATATATTATGTGGGTACTCTAGTTAAGCGGAATTGCAAGCTAAACAACAACTTGTAAGAATTTTCATGACCTGACGCACAATAGCTGAGATAAAGCAAAATACATACAAAATTGTAAATTGACTTTTGTTTAAGTTATATGAAGATGTATTTGGCTGGAATAAATTAGATAGAGATTGGTGGTGTTAGTTAAGGTTGTATTAGGTTTGGTTAGGTTAGGTTAGGTTATGTTAGGTTATAAAAGTTGCATTATTTTAGGTTAGATTCGAAATGGATCTAAACATAAAACGAAAATAGTTTCAGTGTTAGCTATTTCAGAATTTTACAACATATATTGTACATTACTTTAAAGCCCTTTACTAACATAGCATTATCAAAATTAATGAAACATGCCCATTTTCAAAATAGTGGCCATTATTATAAAAATTAACAAAACAGGCAGAATTGTAAGTGTTGATGAAAAACACTTTTATAATAATCCTCAATAAGTCTCAAAGCTTTTTCTAACTAAACAAATTTCAGATTCAAAATACTTCTAAAGAGAGCGTAATTATGTCATAGCTCCTAGGCATTTAAGAATTGTATTGGAGTTATGCAACTTTTTAAGTGTTTGACGTAAAGATACGATTTTTGGTTGGTTTGGGACATTTAGTATAATTTCTAGACTATCTCGCTCAGTTCTGTTCAAAAATAATTGTCAAGCTACTTAAAAATAACCATACTGTATGTGTTGATAATATTATTATTTGGAATGTTTTGTCTGTGTTTGTACATTTCAACTATGATCGAAAGTTAAAGTTAACTACGTAAAAACTCAGATGATTATGTTGCAGATAGGAAATAGTACATTTCATTACCAGGAACCAAAGCGACGCCTTTCGTGCGAGGTGAAGATTTTCGAGGGCGCTAATATACAATGCCGAAGTAACCAAAATCAATTTAAGTTCCTTATGATGATCAATATTTTTCGCATTACCGCTCAATATTAATTTAATATTCCTAAAATTGTGTTATAAAGAGAGTAGCGGCCTCCTTTTACATTGCATTTTCCCTCCCACACTCAGGTCTCTGCGAAGAAGTTATCAAGCAAAGCAAGGAGTGAGCCAGTACAGTACAAGGATGAACAGTGCTGTTAAACGTATGCGACATCATCGGGGCTCGATCCTGCTTCGATGCCGCCTCAGAACCGAGGCCGAGTGTGCTACCAACCGTGCCACCGACTCACTAAAACATACCAAGGAACCATTCCTATTTGTTTAATCCTTTTGCGGTATACCCAAATTTTACAGTTTGTTCACCTTTAACAGATCTCTCCCAATCTAGACTTTTATCATGTTCTCGCAAAACAATCGATTGCTTCACTTTGTGTTTAGGTTGGACGGACAGTAACCAACAACTGATGTATCGAGCACATTGAACTTTCGATTGGTGAATGAAAGAGTTTCGTAATATCGATTTCCATCTTCACTAATCCGAGGAAACAAATAACTGACAACTCGATTTATTTACTCAGTAAGAATTAACCTCACAAGCTTTGGCCATAGGAGTAATGTGGAAGTTATTGTGTAATCTTATATTAATGTTTTCTTCTTGTTACATGCCTTGGTTTTATGACAGTGAAACACAACCAGCTGACGTCCTCGGCTTCAGCAAATCTTTTTCTACCTAAGGGGACTTCTTTAGCCCTGCAAACACATTTGATAAAAACTGTCGTTTTCTCAGTAGTATAACGAAAAAATATATTGCATACTCAAATATATTCTTATTTTTCGAAACAAATTTTTTTTATTGATATTTGCTATGAAAAAAAGTTATTCAATTACATACCGTACTTTTATTTAAATGAATATAATGTATTCTATGTTTGTTGTTTTATTGCAACATTCCTGTTTAGTATGTTTTGAATTTTCAAAGCTATCCATTATATTGAAAACGCCAAATGTTTCATTAAACATATCTGTGAATTTACGTTAAATTAAAAAAAAACTTCCCTTCCTATATGATTTAATTCACTATATAATTTCTTAGTCTTTTAATTGTTTACATTGTGTTTTATACTTCAACAGGTTATTTTAAAGTAGATTGCTTCAACTCTTTTAAACTTATAAATCTAAAAAAAGCCTTTAGTGTGGTTGTAAAAAAACTTCCAAAATATATCCATTGTGTAAAGGCTGTATGGCGAAATAAAGAAAAACTGCGTGTTATTCTCTGTTAAAACGAATTGATACATTAAAACTGTTGCCACTACACGTTTACATTTAAATAAAAAATTCTATCCATGATGGTTTCCGAAAATGGTGTCTGACTCAAAATGAAGTACTTATTACTTGTGTTTGGGTTAATCTGGAATTAATATTTAGAAAAGTATTAAAAAAACTTTAAGCGGGTCTTTTTGAACTCAACTCCACATATTTCCTCGGAGCTTCTTGTTACACCTGAACTAATTTCATATGTTGTTTCAGCTGATGAATGAAATGCTCGTGAAACGGCGGCGCAGGGAAAATAAAGTTGGACTTGTTTGAAGATTTAAAAAAAATAGAAAACCAGTTTTATGCTGATACCGATCTTTAGTTCACTACTCCTAAGAAGAAGTTTTAGTTTTAACACAACATTGGAAACCACACATGACTAAGATCGAATGGCGATTTAAAAGTTTGGAAGTAACAAATCGCAACATCGTCCACAGTGAAAACAGTTATGTCTACACAAAAAAGAAAACTGGCTGATAAGACGCACGCTGAGAAGAGACCCTTCGCTTGCCAAACGTGTGAAAGGTCTTTTCAACGGTCAGGAAATCTAAAGACTCATATGTTGACCCAAACTGGTGAGAAACCTTTCGCATGTCTAATATGTAAGGTATCATTTACAACATCAAGCAGCCTTAAGAACCACACGTTGATACACACTGGAGAGAAACCTACAGTTGCCAAACATGTGGAAAGTCCTTTACCCAGTCAGGACAATTGGCTCGACATTTATTGACGCACTCTGGAGAGAAACCTTACACATGTCAAATATGTAAGAAATCATTTACAACATCAAGCTACCTTAAGTCTCATATGGTGGCCCACATTGGAGAGAACCTTACACATGTCAAATATGTAAGAAATCATTTACAACATCAAGCAGCCTTAAGAACCATACGTTGATACACACTGGAGAGAAACCTTACAGTTGCCAAACATGTGGAAAATCCTTTACCCAGTCAGGACAATTGGCTCGACATTTATTGACGCACTCTGGAGAGAAACCTTACACATGTCAAATATGTAAGAAATCATTTACAAAAGCAGGCACCCTTAAGACTCACACGTTGTCACACACTGGAGAGAAACCTTACAGTTGCCAAACATGTGGATCGTCCTTTACCCAGTCAGGGCATTTGGCTACACATGCATTGACGCACTCTGGAGAGAAACCTCATACATGTCAAATATGTAAGAAATCATTTACAACATCAAGCTACCTTAAGTCTCATATGTTGGCACACACTGGAGAGAAAACTTACACATGTCAAATATGTAATAAATCCTTTTTAACTCCAAGTCACCTCAAGAGTCACACGTTGACACACACTGGAGAGAAACCTTACACATGTCCAATATGTAAGAAATCATTTACAACATCAAGCAACCTTAAGACTCACACGTTGAAACACACTGGAGAGAAACCTTACACATGTCAAATATGTAAGAAATCATTTACAACATCAAGCAGCCTTAAGACCCACACGTTGATACACACTGGAGAGAAACCTTACACATGTCAAATATGTAAGAAATCATTTACAACATCAAGCAACCTTAAAACTCACACGTTGAAACACACTGGAGAGAAACCTTACAGTTGCCAAACATGTGGAAAGTCCTTTACCCAGTCAGGAAATTTGGCTACACATGCATTGACACACTCTGGAGAGAAACCTTACAGTTGCCAAATATGTGGAAAGTCCTTTACACGGTCAGGGACTTTGGTTACACATGCATTGACGCACTCTGGAGAGAAACCTTACAAATGTCAAATATGTAAGAAATCATTTACAACATCAGGCGACCTTAAGAAGCACGCGTTGACACACACTGGTGAAAAACCTTACAGTTGCCAAACATGTAGAAAGTCCTTTACTCAGTTAGGGCATGTGGCTGCACATGCATTGACGCACTCTAGAAAGAAACCTTACACATGTAAAATATGCAAGAAATCCCTTACAACATCAAGTAGCCTCAAGAGGCACACGTTTATACACACTGGTGAAAGGCCTTAAAGCTGCCAAACCAGTGAAAAGACCTTTTCCCATAAAGGGACCTTATATACGCACGAATTGACACACTGGTGGAAGACCATACACATGTAAAATATGTAAGAAATCATTTACAACATTGACCTACCTTAAGACTCACACTGGCGAGAAACCTTACTCTTGTCAAATATGTTAGAAATCATTTACAACATCAAGCATACTTAAGACTCACACGTTGATACACACTGGTGAGAACCTTACAGTTGCCAATCCTGTGGAAAGTCTTTTACAACGTCAAGCAGTTAAACAGACACTCAACGATACATACTGGAAAGAGGCCTCAGCCCCTAGCTAGTCGCCGATGAAGAAGGAGTTTTATAAATGGCTGTGACCTCGCACTGGCCTACGACGGATTTTGATTTCATCCCTGGCTTATTTAATTCTAGATTTAATGTTTATAGGCTTTTTCTGACTTTATTTTGTTTGAAACTATTTTCATTTGCGGGAACGGGGGGTATTAGTCACACTTAAGTGACCGATGTGTGGACTTCACTCAAATTATTAGTACATCGACATAAACTCGTTTAGACACTGTTCAAAGTGGTTTTCTGAAATGTGACACTATGCAAGCGTGTTTCATGGTAAGTGTACTAATTTAAACAACCAAAAAATAGTGACCCGTCCTACTGCAAGTGCTGTTTTTAATATAGAAGTACCTTTCTATTCCCAGTCATTTTGTGACGGATTGCGAGCTTTTTTAACAATAAACTAGAACTAATTTTCCGGGGTCTTTAAAATTTTATTTAATTAAGTAATGGTGCTGTCACTGTTATTGTTTAAATGTTTCTTATTTATGTTCTGATACGTTTGCTTCCCTCAATGTTCACAAAGAATTTTCGCAAGAAGAGTGAACTCGTCCAAAGAAAAAGTGCAAGGTTATATTTTATCTTTTATATTTTATATTTTATCTTTTTACGTTGAAGTAACGCATAAACTACCTCTCTAACTCAGAGTTCGGTAAGTAAGTCGAATTAAATGTTCTAATTACCCATATAAGTCAAAAATTTCCTTTATATCTCGAAGTTAACGGATCTGGTTTTCAGGGCGCAATGTCTTTAAGTGTCCGATCCAGTGTTACTTTTATTTACCTCTATAACTGAAATTAACATTTGGTTTACCTCTGTCTCAAAATCACCCCCGAAGACGAAATTTAGAACTAAATATATAACCCCAAGCAGGCCTAAGTATGACTACACGTGTGGACATCAATTTACTGTAATATGTTATGAATTAACAAAATAAAACGATAACCTTGCAACAATGCAGAGTTGAACAACGTCACTAAGCAACCTACTTAAGACAGTATTCGTATTCCATATTTACACTAGAAACATCATTTAACATTTAAAAAGATCCACAATAACAAAATGCAAACTATATTTCATTTATAACCCTATAGGTAAAAGAAAAACATAGCCTAAAAATTACACAAACGAAGTTGCATCACCGCCATACGAAATGCATGGTTATTAGTCTGCCAACAGCTGTTGAGTATGTCATTTCAGCTAACCAGAGAAGTCACATGAAACGAAAGATTTGATTATAAAAAGGCATATGGCACGAATTCCAGCCAGTAAAAACCAAAAAGTATGTTTTATATGTATAAAAATGTAAACGTCTCGCTACAAGATCCTGGCATTCTATGCAGTTAGAGACATGATCTCGCTAAGAGATCCTGGCACTAGCGGTAGTTAGTATGCGCGTCTCGCTACGAGATCCTGGCACCAAAAGGGATAATCTTGACCTATCATCAACAGCTCAGCGTTCATATACTCAGCCATATTCTGAGAAATCGTATTTTCCATGTATTTAGGAAATGTATACTGCATAAATATTATTAGTATAATTTTAAAAATTTTAGCAATATATTTTACAGTCTTTGACATTATGGACATTTATATTAAAATGTCTCAATATTATATTTATAAATTTTTTACCATCCTTATAAATTTCATTATATTCACATAAAAAACCAGTATCATGTTCACAACCACTTAACCTTAGCGCTGAAAAGTAGAAGAACCCGTATGATGCTAAGGTAACGTTTAGTATTTGTTCAGCCGCATACACCCCCCACCCAGAATTCAAACCTTCTACTCTTAATTGTAATCCCGAGAACAAATATCGCCAAGGTAGTTTTCCACCTTCGCAAGGATCTGTTAACTTTACAGACTCACAAACGAACCCAAGGTTAGTCTGTCTTCTACTATAGATTGCACCCACCATCTCCTTTATCGTCTTTGCCTTGCTCTTACTCCATGTAACAACCAAAGACAAGTAACTCTCCCAACTCTATAGCTGCACTGGCTGCCCGCAGAATAATGTAGGCCGCACACCCGCGGCGATAACCGCTGTAATGTGAACGGTTCCCCTTTTACCTGTCACACTGTCACCGTTGTCACCGTTGTCATCCCTAAATGGCCAAAAATTAATTTATAACTATCTACTATCCCTACTACCCTACTTGACTTGAGGAGCCCCATACTTTACCATTCATTGTCCAGAATGATTTTTGGTTTTTCGTTTACACTTTACGGTAAAACTACAACACGTGTGGTGGCAACACTGGCTGGTCAAAAAGAATGTTAGCGCATGTGCACTAAACACTCCCAAGGTGATGTAAACGACGAGGCGAGACAAAGAAACAAAAGGATGCTTTTAACCTCACTAGAATTTGTACCACTTTCCATTTTTATATTCAGAATAATTTGAACAACAGATAATCAAGGAAAAGTTATGACACTTAGTCCTGTCATCAGTATTCTGCTGACAGGTCTGAACCTGAAGAAGGTCCAATTTTGCTGATAAAAGGTAGGACTTTAATACCTTTTGGCCTGTAATGTTTTGTAAAATGTTTTAAACTTATTAGAGGCTTCTATTTACTTCTATAATACTTAGAGTTCAGTAACATTCTAAGACGTTTATGTTACTTGCAAAAACATTGTCTTTTTTACTTCTTGAATTGAAGCTACCGTGGAACCTAATGTTGTTGAACGTAATTAGCTAACAACCAGTTCATTAACATGGCTTTATTTTAATGCTGAAAACATTTAGGCGGAAAGCTAAACCTAATATTGCATTTATAAGCAATTAGTAAAACATGGGACACGAGACTCCTAGGTGTAAGAAATTTCGTAGAATACTACTTTCACATGAAGAATGTTACAAGCAATCGTTAGGCTGCACTTCCGTAGAGGTCCGGTGAAACAATGGAATGAAAATAACTGGTTTAAAATATCGATATAAACAATCGATATCGTTTTGCAAATAACTTAGGCTAATTCAATCTAGACAATCAAACTCAAACTACACTATCACCAAGTTGTATGAAACTAAACTAAACTAACCAAACTAAACCGAAATTGAAACTTATAATGAAATCGACAGCGATTCCTTCACTGAGGTTCTAAAATCTTATTTCCCATCGTTCGCCATCTTGCATTTGATTCATTGTCTGTCGTTGTCAGTGCCGTTGTAATTTATATCGTCTGCACGGTCAACTGAGGTGAGGATTGCAACGAGTGCCGAAATAGCAAATTTTTTATTGGTTTTGTTAATTAAAGATTAGTTTTATATTAAAGTATTGTTTGTTTGAATGTAAACATTTGGTTAAAACTCTGACAATAAATATTTTAAATCATTTCCCTAACCATACCAGATACAACACCAAAGTATAACCAAAATTACGATTGTCATAGTCAGCTGTATCGATTCCGATAGTTTATGACGAAATATCTTAGCAATAACGTACCAGTATATCGATATTATGAGCTTACACCAATTACTTTAATTCGATTGTTTCACTGGACCTCTACGGAAGTGCAGCCAGTTATTGCTGGGTTTCCATCAAACGAGTTTTTCTATAATCTATTTTGTGCATTCTAAAATAAAATGCCATTTTAATGTGTCATTAATGATAAAAACACGTCAATAATGATTCACCCCTAGCACAGAAATTACTAAGATTTGCCAGGTTGCGCCGTCGTGAAGACAGCTAATAATACTTTAATAAGAGTTACTATTTTTGGAAAGCTGCCAAGTTCATAACTTAGAATGGCGTTCATATGTCATCGATCATTAACATTTAAACTAATTGTGACTACAAACTGTAATATATTAAATGCCATCCGTTAACTGTTTGTTAACCACACCAAATAACATAACTTGGTTGAAAGGTAGAGGGAATTAGAGTTACCTTGAGCCAAAGGTCAGTTGTAAACCTAAGTATTCTGTTGTAATTTGTAAGCCATTAAAACTTACGCTTCACTTTACATTTTAATGCATGGTGAAGATACTAAGACAATGTTGAACAAAATAAAAAGTTACCATCGCTGAAAATCATCTTTAATCAACCCTGAAACAGCAAATTAAACAATAAATAATGAACGATAACATTATCCACAATTTTTTCAACTTTACATTTAACTTATAATAAATATAAGTTGAGATATTTTATCTCAACTAAACAGAAATTTTAAAAAGTTTTGCTGGATAATGTTGGCTCCTATACACAAATACCTTTAAGGGGCATTAAAAGATTAAAGTATTATGTAAACAAAAATACTGACCATATATAATCATTAAGCCAACAATATACATTTTTGCCAATTACGAATTATCTTTCGTGAATTTTCTTTTGGCATTTCCATCATATTCAGAAACCATTAACCACTGGCCAAAGACTGATCATTGGTCATGACGACGTTGCTGCTTTTAGCGAAATTCCCCTTTAGGGAAGAATCTGTTACCGTAGGTCTCATGGTAAGACCTAAGCCCGAGACCATCATAACTTTTCTTTTAGAGGTCCCCAGATGCCAAAAAAACCATTCGTTCATTTTCATATTATATATGTGTGTGTGTGTGTGTGTGTGTGTGTGTGTGTGTGTGTGTGTGTGTGTGTGTCTTTAAGCACGACAACTCGCGTAAAAATGGTCCAATCTTAATGAAATTTGGCATGGACGTGTAAAGTAGTAATTATTCGGACGAGTTCGTTAACCAGCCTGATCGGACTAACGGAAGGGGGGTAAAGGGGGGTACAACCCCAAAAAGGGTTTTTTGAGTTTTTTACAAAGAAAAATAATAATAATCAAATTTTTGTTAGGACCATTGAATTCAGTTAAAAAACCAAATAATTTACTATTTTGAATCACTGTTCTATGTCCATTGGTTACCGAGATATTGAAAGTGGTAAACACAGTACGTTGTCTATTGAAAGTGGTAAACACAGTACGTTGTCCCAATATATTAACCTTATGGGAAAATAAGTAAAATTCTATATCTCGCTTATTTCTCAACATATCTTGGTCAAACTTAGTAAATGGCTTCTTCTAGGTCAGATTTTCAAAATATTGAATTAAAAACACCCAGTTTTAATATACCCGTAGCAGCAAACCTGCATACTCATTCCCCATGTTATTCTTATGGAGCTTTCAAAAACATGTCAAATCTCACTATGTTGAATCGAAATATGTTGTTTTGCACTTGAAATTCACTGAGTATGCAGGTCTGCTGCAACGAGTGTATTAACCATGTTTTTACAACGACATGTAACTAAAGTGCTTCGAACTAACCCGCTCCATTAAGCTTACCACTTGGCTCCATTTAAGTGTCAGACCGGTGACAACACTTCCTGGTCTCCTCAGTACCATATTCAATATTCTATGTCGTGAAATTCAAGTTCTCATTGCCTTGAGATGATCATTTGTAGCATTTCGAGGAAGCATAGAGGAGACAGAAAGCATGGATCAACAGTTAACTATAAGAAAGTGAATATCAGAATCTTTAAGCCAACAATAAACCTTTTTTTCTAATTACGAATTAAGTTTAGTGAATTTTCTTTTGGCATTTCCGTCATATTCAGAAACCATTAACCACTGGCCACAGACAAATGATTGGTCATGACGACGTTGCTGCTTTTTACCTAGTTTCATCTAAAGATAAGCTTTACTCGTAGGTCTCGTGGCATTGCCCTAAACTTAATAACGTTGAGGTCGTTTTGAGGTCCCAAAATTCCAAAACACCCATTAGATTTTTTTTGCAAATGTATATGCTTGTTTAGTACAGTACTTGGCGTAAAAATGACCCGATATCAATGCAACTAGGTACAGGCGTCTGAAAGTGTAGTTATTCGAAAGAATTCAAAAGCCACTCTGACGGGACCTCGTAAAAGAGAAGGTAAGGGGCTCAATAGTGCCGAGTGTTTTTTGGAAACGAAACACCGGTGGAGAAATCAACAGCAATTTCTGTACCGGTAATGTTGACGAAGTCGTCTGTTAATGGTTTTTAAATTAGGATTTTCTCATCAAATGTGATATTCCTAACTTTACACAACTACTTGTAACATTCCCTACCACTAGATTCATTATTTTTATTTCATGCCAAAAAATTTGTGAATATCAAACAACAAATTATTATAGTTATTAATTAATTGATAACTAAATTAATTTCTGTGATCCGCTTAAGCAAACTTATTTAGCCGTCTAAGCCCCCTTTTATCCATGGATCAAATTTAACAAGATCAATTTGAAATAAACTCAATTTGTTAACAGTACTGTTTGACCATTAGCTGACTTCATGCAAAGAAAGACTCAGGCAATGGTGAGTGAGGGAGGCCGACTCTACTAAGAGTAGTTCAGTTAAGGAGAATTTATTAGCGATTTAAGTGAGAGGCAAAATATCATAAAGAGTCCACGATAATAGTAAAATCAGACTAATGCTACTACCTACATAACATATAAAAGTAGGCCTAACCTCAATTTTGTTACGACCTTCGCCTCAGCTGTTTACGAGTAAAGGGTGTGGTTTGTAGTAATCACAAATATTTTAAAATCTGGACTGCATTAAATCAATCGCACATTTCATTAGGCTAATAATACAGAGATTAGGCAAACACCATAAATATGTAGGTTTCAAAAAGGCTATCGGCTCAAGGTCACTCACTCCACTTTTATTTTGGCTCTCTTCATTTCCTTGTCTAACGAACAGTTAATCAGTTTGTATTATACTGAAAGAGAACGAAAAGCAGATATTTATTCAAGTTTTAACATATAGCCTGATTAAAAATAGTAGTAATTTTGTTGTCATTATGATCAAGGTAAAGTATGTCGTTATGTTTATATAATCCCCCTACGGGCATGCCAATCATTGTAATTCATAAAGCAATAATTTAAAATAATTAAAAAATCTGTTCACAATAACTTTGAGTTAACAATCATTGTATAATTTTTACTTAACTATTTTACAACAGTTTTTTAATAGTGAGAGAATTTTAAAACAAAACCATTTAATAACAGTTTACAAATCATTTACAACAGTTGTACAATCATTACCAAAATTATTATCATCCTTAAAATTCTATCAGTTGAAAAATAATTAAAAAACAGTTTTATAACAATTTGTGAGATGATTTAAAATTTCAGCTTTTCATTAACAAAATAACAGTTTAAAAATTATTTCCTGCGTTAAAACGGCCTGATTGTCAACTCCACCACCAGGCAGCGCTGGCGTAGCTTACAGCTTGCATCTGTCGCCGCCATTCGCCATTTTAAGTGTTTGTCTCTGTCCTCTGTGTTTGTTGTTCAGTGAATAAGTTGTTTTAGTTCTCTCTAGTATGGTTTCCAATTAAGGTAAGTCTGTTATTGAAATACAATTATTTACTCTAGTTAGATTTCGTGGCTCTTCGCGATATGTGCATAAATTATTTTCATCGTGTTTATAGGAGTTAGGTAATTTAACCTCAAGTATTAACCCAGTCTTTCTTTGAATTCAGCAGGGCTAACGGCTTGGAAACCTATATTTACATTTTATGTATATATAGACAGATCTAAAGACAGATCTAGTTACTTGATGTGTCATTGACAATAAATTATTTGGTTATTCAAAACTAATTGGAATGGTATCTAGGCCTATGTTCTAATGACAGTTTTTGGATGACTGATGTTTTGAGTGTTTGATTTCTGAAGTACGTGTTTCATATTTGATCCTCTGCCTTTAAAAAACATGGTCTGTTTAGCGGTTAGGTATATTTCCTACTTATTTCGGGTACGTTAATCATCGTCTCAGTATGATTTTACATGAATGAAGTTTGCTTTCCTATAAGCTTTCGTAGAGAGCACAGGCCTATTGAAATAATCTATAAATGCGATGGGGTTGCCCAATAGGCTATTGAGTGCTGCTTGACAGACTGTAGCGTATATCCTACAGTCTGTATATCACCCGAGTTTACGGGTGATATACAAGTTTGACTATCGGTAGGCCTATAGGATATGGTATGATAATGTGGATGTTAATAATAATCCACCGAAAGATGTTTTCGGTGGATTTGGTAAGAAACTGGTCATTGTTTGTCAAGATGCGGTGGATTTGCCTATTAAGGACCAGGGCAACCAGTTATTCACCGGTGACTGTGGCTGAACGGTTGTCTTAGAAACCAGGATCTGATGTTGATATAAGTTACAACTCGTCTGCTAATCAGTAAGAACGAATGGCAGAAAATCAAACATGAAACTAAGTTAGTACCCTTCTTAAATTTGATATTGACTAAACTTACCAACAAATAATTGATTTTATAGTTTTAGGGGGCATATCAAAGTCTAACCAGTTGCTTTATATTATTTGTTATTAGTAACAGAAAGTAAATATTAATTTAATACAGTATTAGCGTTAATTTTCTCATAAATAATATGATTGGCAATTTATTTATTTGGTAAATATGCAGTTTCCAGTACTGGTCTCAAAAAAGAATTTTTTTTTTTCAAAATTTATGGAAATTTTATGCTGATTCCGGATATGAAAGTTTTTTTCCGGCGGTCACGGCCGGAAAAAAAAACAAATTTTAGTCTCGAAGGTTGGTCATTTGGGTACTCAAATTAACCGGGAAAGCGAGCTGAATAAGAATATGCAAAATATTCAAGATCTGGTGTATATTAACAGAGTTATGACCGGAAATTACGGAAAATCGACTACAATGGTCTATTTAGAGTTAGGTTTGGTATTTTAGGTCAGACATTGGTAGTTTAGGTAAGTTAAAACATATTGGGTTGATAAGTGGCGGACAAGGTAAAGTTTTGATAGGCTAGGTTAGGTGATGTTTGGTTAGGTTAGGTTATGTTTTGTTAGGTTATTTTAGGTTAAGTATAGCAATTCAAGTTTGATATTACAGTACACCTTGGATTAACCAGACCCCCGCATTATGCGGATCCCGGATTATCCGTAACGGTCCACCCGAGGAATAAAAAAATTAGAATCACGGCAAAAAATGATTTTAGCGAGTTTACGGGTGAAATAAGCCTTCTAAAAGTAAAATGCAAATGTGGAATAACAATAATTGAAGGAATATTGTACTCAACAGTAGGGCTACATCACAGTATTTTCGTGAACGTAGTTTTCGGGATTGCTACTTGGGTCGCTAGTAGTTAGCAACAAAGGCGTAGCCTACGGCAATTTTGCGAGTTTGTTTATGCTGAAATTTGATGTGTTAGGCCTACATTATTTTTAAGAAGAGTTGCTGTAATAAGTTTTGTCATGATTATTTAATCTTAAAAATTAAATATTTGAATCCGACATTTTATTCCAAACCCAAACTGTAAGTACGGTAAAAGTTAATATTACATTCTCTTCTTCTTCTCTCTCCCCCCCCCTTAGATTCCGTTCCTTTGTTGACCTTCGCTCGGTAAGAAGCCAGCGGCGAACTGCTTGACTGAGTGTCGCGTTGAAAACTTTTTTTTAACACGGCACAAACAAAAATGTATTTTTCGGAGTTGTACCTTTCAGAGTTATGACTTTCGGAGCAATGCACGGATCTCAAATATTAAACACTAATTCTTCATCTGCCGTTAGAAAGATATTTAGATTTAGATATGAACTCCGTAAAAATAACGTATGTACCCAAACTTTATCTTAAAACTAATTATGTATAAAAATTTGACTCTTCGTTACTTAAAAATTGTTTAAGTGTTTTCAATGGATTAACTATAGATTATGTGCTTTTCAAGAGGCTAGTGGTATATTTTCAACTTTTTTTCCGTCCACGTCTTCTATTGCTTTTTTTATGCCTTATCAAACAAACAAAGGTGTTAAATCCGAAACGTCACAAGAATGAAGAGATTTTATATAGAACTATACACTTGACAAAGTGATGATGTGTTTCGACGTAATATCTAATACCGGTATTGAAGTTTAAATGTTTTTTATGCTTGTCTTTCAATTATGTATGGTAATTATCTTATTTAACAATGGATTCTGAAAGATTTGTTTATATTAGATTTGTTATTGATGGATTTGGTGACTTGTTTGTATAAAAATAATATATTTTCTTGTATTAAAACCTCTTAAAACAATATAGTATTCGTGCCTTTTTACTCTGGATGAAATGAAAGACATCTTGCATGGGTCAAAATATAATTTATGTAAATCATTTACTTGATGATATCTAGCAAATTTTCTGCTTCGCCAACACAGTTGCGACAATAGAATTAGAGTTTAATTCAAAATTTTTAGTTTATTTGTACCGTGACATGACTCAATAAATTGTTTCAAAAGGGATAAAGTTAGGTTAGTAATAGCTCTATTAACCCAACAAAAGCAAAGCTTTTTGACTGTTATTGATCCCATAACGATAACATATTGAATGTTTTTATCTAAATTCAACAAAGAAAACAAAATAAAATTATCTTTTTTAATGTGATAATTTAAAAAAGAGTGAGTTACCATTACATATTTTTGAGGTTCCGGTCGGATAAGGTTCTCGATTCCACAGACCAAAAGTTTCATTCTTCCTGTTGTAACTAACAATTACAATCGCAAATTTACCCACGCCAAGACTGAGATAGTGGGGTGGGATGACAGAGTACTGGTGAACCGTTGTCCTTGTAGGAAGGCGCCATCTTGTTGCCTGGTAGCGCTCAGGAGGATGAACAAGGAACTTCTTCTTGCAGCCGGTTGAATACCTAATGTGTTCACCCTTGAGGACCCACTGTCGATCATTAAGGCTTTTGTCATTTTGATTAATTACTAAAATTCTAAAAATGTTATGTAAATTTACCAAAACCCAAATTCCTTACACAATATATCATAAAATACACAACAGGTTGTCAATTAAATACACAACAGCTGTGGTACAATTTAAAATTTTTATAAGTACAAAACAAAATGATCAAATATTTTGTTAGTTCAGCCTCAAAATCTAAAATGCAATGAGATCGTTTATCCCATGGGTGCATTGGCGGAGAGCAAGTGTCAATCCATACCGTGACATAATATATATATATATATATATATATATATATATATAATACGACTACTGTTATCATTATTTTGATTAACATTTTTCAATTAAAACGAAGTAACCTTTTTTAATAATTTTTATTAGACTTAGATTTTTAAATTTAAGGTTTCATTATATATATCTTTTTGAATATAGCATTTTGTTTAATATGTGTGTTGAATTCAGTAGCTTTTTACGATATTTCCACAACGCAAGATGTGAACCAAATATTTCGTATGAACCTAAATTTAAATTCTTAGATTTTAAATTAATACAAATATTTTAAAACCAATAAATTATATTTAAAAACTATTAACTGTAAAAAAGTGTAAGTTAAGTGTTTGAAGCTAAGCAAACATAACAGTGTAAACTGGAGGACTGGGAATGCACGCCTTGATGGTGTCTGACACTCTTACAGGTCGGGCCAAATGCCACGGCCTCGTCCGTAAGCAAGACTAATGTTCATTTTAGCATTGGACTTACAGGGACGGCCTGGACCACGTCATTTCATGCAACTTATAATAACAATTTTCAACTTTCGTCATTATTTGGGCTTGGCTTGATGGCAAAGCAATGAAAAGCGAAAGTGATTTTGAAGTAATATTAATTATCTGTTGCATGAATGAATGGAATTGAGTTTTATTCATCCCAAAACAAATACTGTTTAACATTATTATTGCTTAGGTTATTGTCTTAAGGGGTTAGTTTTGACAGTATTAATTAATGAGATTTGTTTTTTTCTAATAATTAAGGCAAATGGGTAAAAAGTAATTAACTGAGATATACCCCACTGCATTAGCTTCTTTGGCCGTACAATCCATAAATTTCGTTGACCGTTATTTATAAATAACAACACAGCTTATCTCATAGTATTTGACAGGTTAAATGAGTCATCAATTATCAGAATAATATATAATTGTATTTAAAAACTCCATAAACTTAAGGACAGCGTTGTACATGAAATATAAAATAAAACGGAAAATGAAATCTTATATGTAAACGCGATTCCTAATAACACAGGAATTAATGAGTAAATGTATTGTTTTAAATTATGTAAACATAATCTTATTTAACATTGGATTGGTTGAAAAAATTCACACTCCGAATACATAATAAACCAAATTATAGTTATTTATTTAGTAATAATGTTAAAAAATGTTTGTAGTTTCTTAAAGTCAAACTTTTTGCAATGGAAGAGGCGTATAAAAATAATTCACTTATAATTTGTATAAATGAACTAGTAAATGCCTGTTATCACTTCCTGTTCCTAAGTCAAATATTATTTTAAAGTTGTTTACGTGTGAGTAAACTATAAGTTATACTTGCGGATTTATTCAATATATTATATTGAATGAATCCGAAAGTATAACTAGTTCCTTCTAGAGAAATTATATTATTTTGCTCTATGAATATCTATGAAAGTGAGTAAAGGATTTGCCAAAATATAATCATTAACGGGCTTATCTCCTAATCCTAACGGGCCTTGTAGTCGTGACTGCTGCAGGAAGCTCGCGAGTGTGGGACTGAAGGCGACGCAACCCGCAGAGCAGCCTCCCCCTGTCACTCATTCATGACGCATTTCCAAAAACATATAGCCATAGGGAACATATGACTAAATTAACTCTAGCATTGAACCATAATTTGTTAAAATTTAGGCCGTGATCAGTGCTAATAAGCTGTAGGCATTTCCAAAAGGCATGAAGGAGTGAGGTCAGAATGCAGTAGTCTTCCCAAAACATATTAGTAGGTTGGCTAGTGGTGCCGCTCTTGGTGGAGGGGCGGATTAACACTTTCAGTTCTCAGCCTCAGACTCGTGAGCTCACTACAGTATTAATTTGTTTTTAAAGTTAACAGACTGCAAAAACAATTGGTCACAAATATAACATTTATATTCCTGCTTTCCAGAAGGTACTAGCTTTTGTCTTTTTGGATTCATCCAATGTCTTGAGTCTACATCTAGTGACATAGGACTTCTCACAACAGTCTGTTGTGGTCAACCTATGTGATACTTTTTACAACACTTAAAAATAAATCTCCCCAGTGTGTGCTATCTGAGAAAAGGATTTCTCACACCTTTTAATCTATATGCTTTCTCTCCAGTATGTATTAGCATATGTTGCTTTAATTCTGCTAATCTAGTGAATGACCTCTCGCACACTTAACACTTACGTGGCCGCTCCCCAGTATGAATCAACTTATGTCTCTTAAGACCTCCTAACTGAGAAAATGATTTCTCACACCATTGGCATTTATATGGCTTCTCTCCAGTATGAACCAACACGTGTATCTTAAGATTTCCTAATTGAGAGAATGATTTCTCACAACAATTGCATTTATTTGCCTTCTCTCCAGTGTGAACCAACATATGTGTCTTAAGATTTCCTAACTGAGAAAAGGATTTTTCACAACATTCACATTTATATGGCTTCTCCCCAGTGTGAACCAACATATGTGACTTAAGACTATCTAATCGAGAAAAGGATTTCTCACAGCTTTCACATTTATATGGTTTCTCTTTAGTATGTATAAGCATATGTCTCTTTAATTTTCCTATTTCATTAAATGATTTTTCGCACACTAAACACTTATGTGGCCTCTCTCCAGTGTGAACCAACATATGTCCCTTAAGATGTCCTTACTGAGAAAAGGATTTGTCGCAACATTCGCATTTATATGGCTTCTCTCCAGTATGAACCAACATATGTCTCTTAAGACTTCCTAACTGAGAAAAGGATTTCTCACAACATTCGCATTTATATGGCTTCTCTCCAGTATGTACTAGAATGTGTGTCCTTAATTTCCCAATTGTAGCAAATGACTTTTCGCACACTAAACACTTACTTGGCCGCTCCCCAGTGTGAACCAACATGTGTACCTTAAGGTTTCCTGGCCGAGAAAAATATTTCTCACAACATTCACATTTATATGGCCTCTCCCCAGATTGTGTCATTATATGCATCTTCAAATGATGCAAACGTTTGAAGGATTTGTGACAGCATAAACATTTATGTGGCCGTCCCACGACACCTGCCATTGCGTTTTAAATGCCCCTTTTTGATTAAAATAATTACCTAAAAGTTTTACTTGGAAATTTTTGATAAACTTACTGGACATATATTTTTATTTTCCCAGAAAAGTAAAAATTAAATATGTAGTTTAAACACTTCAAGAAACTCTCTCCCGTACAGAGAGCATTACACGTTTTTGCAAGACGACAGAGTACAAGCTATCCGATCACTTTTATTATGTGTTATACTTTAACTTTTCATTTATAATTCGTTTTAAGTGAATGGTGCGAGTTTATACTTGTCAAAAGGGTTTTCAATCACAACTGTTAAACTTTCAAAAAGCTTAGCAACAATAGCAATATTGCCATCATTTCACATTGTTTATAATTTGTTTGAAGTTTGATAAAAGTAGGTTTTTGCTGCGAATCTTATTTATCCCGTTCCATATGCCGCTGTTTTCCGAACTTTTGAATTAATCAACCCTGAAACAGCAAATTAAACAATAAATAATGAACGATAACATTATCCACAATTTTTTCAACTTTACATTTAACTTATAATAAATATAAGTTGAGATATTTTATCTCAACAAAACAGAAATTTTAAAAAGTTTTGCTGGATAATGTTGGCTCCTATACACAAATACCTTTAAGGGGCATT
Organism: Flexamia atlantica; assembly: GCA_035578135.1. Lineage (NCBI taxonomy): Eukaryota > Metazoa > Arthropoda > Insecta > Hemiptera > Cicadellidae > Flexamia > Flexamia atlantica. The sequence goes on from JAQJVK010000033.1 coordinate 238,412, forward strand.
AAAAGATTAAAGTATTATGTAAACAAAAATACTGACCATATATAATCATTAAGCCAACAATATACATTTTTGCCAATTACGAATTATCTTTCGTGAATTTTCTTTTGGCATTTCCATCATATTCAGAAACCATTAACCACTGGCCAAAGACTGATCATTGGTCATGACGACGTTGCTGCTTTTAGCGAAATTCCCCTTTAGGGAAGAATCTGTTACCGTAGGTCTCATGGTAAGACCTAAGCCCGAGACCATCATAACTTTTCTTTTAGAGGTCCCCAGATGCCAAAAAAACCATTCGTTCATTTTCATATTATATATGTGTGTGTGTGTGTGTGTGTGTGTGTGTGTGTGTGTGTGTGTGTGTGTGTGTGTGTGTGTGTGTGTGTGTGTGTGTCTTTAAGCACGACAACTCGCGTAAAAATGGTCCAATCTTAATGAAATTTGGCATGGACGTGTAAAGTAGTAATTATTCGGACGAGTTCGTTAACCAGCCTGATCGGACTAACGGAAGGGGGGTAAAGGGGGGTACAACCCCAAAAAGGGTTTTTTGAGTTTTTTACAAAGAAAAATAATAATAATCAAATTTTTGTTAGGACCATTGAATTCAGTTAAAAAACCAAATAATTTACTATTTTGAATCACTGTTCTATGTCCATTGGTTACCGAGATATTGAAAGTGGTAAACACAGTACGTTGTCTATTGAAAGTGGTAAACACAGTACGTTGTCCCAATATATTAACCTTATGGGAAAATAAGTAAAATTCTATATCTCGCTTATTTCTCAACATATCTTGGTCAAACTTAGTAAATGGCTTCTTCTAGGTCAGATTTTCAAAATATTGAATTAAAACCACCCAGTTTTGATGTACCCGTAGCAGCAAACCTGCATACTCATTCCCATGTTATTCTTATGGAGCTTTCAAAAACATGTCAAATCTCACTATGTTGAATCGAAATATGTTGTTTTGCACTTGAAATTCACTGAGTATGCAGGTCTGCTGCAACGAGTGTATTAACCATGTTTTTACAACGACATGTAACTAAAGTGCTTCGAACTAACCCGCTCCATTAAGCTTACCACTTGGCTCCATTTAAGTGTCAGACCGGTGACAACACTTCCTGGTCTCCTCAGTACCATATTCAATATTCTATGTCGTGAAATTCAAGTTCTCATTGCCTTGAGATGATCATTTGTAGCATTTCGAGGAAGCATAGAGGAGACAGAAAGCATGGATTAACAGTTAACTATAAGAAAGTGAATATAAGAATCTTTAAGCCAACAATAAACCTTTTTTTCTAATTACGAATTAAGTTTAGTGAATTTTCTTTTGGCATTTCCGTCATATTCAGAAACCATTAACCACTGGCCACAGACAAATGATTGGTCATGACGACGTTGCTGCTTTTTACCTAGTTTCATCTAAAGATAAGCTTTACTCGTAGGTCTCGTGGCATTGCCCTAAACTTAATAACGTTGAGGTCGTTTTGAGGTCCCAAAATTCCAAAACACCCATTAGATTTTTTTTCAAATGTATATGCTTGTTTAGTACAGTACTTGGCGTAAAAATGACCCGATATCAATGCAACTGGTACAGGCGTCTGAAAGTGTAGTTATTCGAAAGAATTCAAAAGCCACTCTGACGGGACCTCGTAAAAGAGAAGGTAAGGGGCTCAATAGTGCCGAGTGTTTTTGGAACGAAACACCGGTGGAGAAATCAACAGCAATTTCTGTACCGGTAATGTTGACGAAGTCGGCTGTTAATGGTTTTTAAATTAGGATTTTCTCATCAAATGTGATATTCCTAACTTTACACAACTACTTGTAACATTCCCTACCACTAGATTCATTATTTTTATTTTATGCCAAAAACTTTGTGAATATCAAACAACAAATTATTATAGTTATTAATTAATTGATAACTAAATTAATTTCTGTGATCCGCTTAAGCAAACTTATTTAGCCGCCTAAGCCCCCTTTTATCCATGGATCAAATTTAACAAGATAAATTTGAAATAAACTAAATTTTTTAACAGTACTGTTTGACCATTAGCTGACTTCATGCAAAGAAAGGCAGGCAATGGTGAGTGAGGGAGGCCGACTCTACTAAGAGTAGTTCAGTTAAGGAGAATTTATTAGCGATTTAAGTGAGACGCAAAATATCATAAAGAGTCCACGATAATGGTAAAATCAGGTTAATGCAACTACCTACATAACATATAAAAGTAGGCCTAACCTCATATTTGTTACGACCTTCGCCTCAGCTTTGCAATGTGTTCCAGACCACAGTTTATCAGTGGTAATTACAAATATTTGATCATCTGCACTGCATTAAGTGAATTGTACATTTCATTTGTCTAATACAAAGATTAGGCCAACAACATAAATATATAGGTTACAAAACTGGCCACTGGCTCAAGGTCACTCACTCCACTTTTATTTTTAGCATACTTTACCTTGTCTAACGACCAGTTAATCAGTTTGTATTACACTGCAAGAGAAGGAATAGTTAACGGATGCTTATATCATATAACCTAAAACATATAACCTAAACATATAACCTAATTGGAAATAGTAGTAATTTGTTTGTCATTATAATCGCAATAAAGTACGTCGTAATGATTATATAATCATAAATTGCACACTTGGTTTCATATTTACCTCAAAATTAATTAAATTTGTATGATCGTGACAATTTCCTTTATTTAGTGCGAGTAGTAACAACATAAATTTGTATTAACGTCATCGCTCCGGGACAGAAAGACAGGAGTGTACAGATGAGAATACAAGAGCGTGCAAGTAATGAAGTAGGGGACAGAGTAGGCCTAATGTGTAGAGCCAAAAAATTAGCCATCCCAATATCCCAATTGAAGTATTGATCCCTCTTTTACTGAGAAGCCTCACCCGAGGTTATTGAAACCCCCCCAAAGACATTCCCTGGTACGCCAACTACAGTTTAAATCAAATGTACTAAAAGTGTTTCACTACAGCTGGTGCCGAGGTTTTAGCTAGATTTACAAAAGTGTGTATAACTGGCGTAACATTTCTTGAATTTTAAGTAGAACAAATATTTCAATGAAAACTTCAAACGACCTGTAATTTTTTGCTGTCGTTCATTATTAAACATACGTGACATTATAGTCCTCCCAGGAACATATTGAAGATAGTTACCATCCCGCCAATATGCTACTCGAAATATTCATAAATGTTGTAAATTGAAATAGTTTTAGTATATATAATCCTTATCAATAAATGTTTTCACTAAATAAAATTATAAAACATAACATAAACTATAAACTGTTCGTTAGCCGACAGGCATAGCGCAGGTTAATCGATATGGGTTGGTTCTCGGTTGTGAATAAAAAATCTTTGTAAACTCCATTTCGTTATAATTATAGTTGAACGCATTATCTGGTGATGTATAACTTGCTACAAAATTAGTATTGCTGAAATCTCGTTTTTAGATAGTTAAGGTGATTATATGCAGTATTGAATTTAGTCAATTGACTTAATTGGCTTGCAAAGGACTTCTAGAAAACGAGTTGAGAGGTTATGTACGATAAAGGAAAGGCAACGCACAAAGGTAAGCCCTGTAGGCTATGTTTCAGGTATCCTCTTAATCCAACAATTGGTAAAAGTTTACTATCTGTACGTCAGTTTCAATCTTTTTCATATTTTAATACGTTGTTATACTTACTTCGTTAATTATGAAACTAAAAAAATTATCCGTCGGAAATTTCATTAACGATTTAAAATTTGTATTAAAAGTGAACAAAAATTATAACGAGGTTAATGGTCAAACGACAAGTTATAGGAATGTTTAGTTATTCAAATAAATACTCACATTATAAAATGTCGAAAATTATGTTTATAAGGTTTCTTTCATTTTATTACAAATACTACTGATTATTTACAGTTAATAATTGATATATTTATCATAAATCTATCATTAACACAAGAACACTCACATTCCTAGACTGCCATGTTGTTTAAAATGTCAAATGATACGATATTTACAGTCGATATACACCAATCGATTTTAATATTCAAAAATAGATCGATATATGAATAAATCGATATATGAAGGTACACGTCGTTAGGTGAAGATTGTCATAGAAGGAACATGAGGGGTAGCGGATTTGTACCCCCTGGATTTGTACCCCCACAAAAAATCCTACGTCATTTTGACGTCACAGGAGGCGGGGCCTAAATCGCTCGAGAAACAGCCCGCGACTGGAAATGTACCCCCCATTACATTATTAAATCATCAACACGTAATTGTTTTGAAATTAAATTATTTTCCTCAAGTCTGACCCCGGAATTGTACCCCCCGGATTTGTACCCCCCGTGGCCAAATCTTAAAGTCCTACCCCGGATTTGTACCCCCCGGATTTGTACCCCCCCGTGGTCAGATTCTTAAGTCTGACCCCGGATTTGTACCCCGCGGATTTGTACCCCCGTGCTCAAATCCATTCTGACCGACCATGGAAATATACCGGGTCAATATTCATTGATGTTGTTGACTTTTTTAATTAGCTGTCGTAAATGAACGGCTGTTCGTAAAAATATTTTCCTAATATTATTCTACGAATATGCCTTATTCTACGAAAATCGTACGTTGCATGGGTGACGTATGATTTTTATTCAAGTATTTTTGCAATGAATTAAACATTTAACGAAAGACAAATAAAAAACGTCGCTTCTTGGTTTCGTTTTTAGAATATTATAAATACAATTAACATTTTTAACAGATGAATTGGAAAAGAAGTTCAACCTCAGGTGTTTAACGATCAATCTGGAATGTAATTGAACTCTACGTAGAAGGGTGGAAGTACAGAACAGTTTTCTTGCCGTATGAGGGTTTCCCGGGAGGCAGGAGGTCAACAAACATTTTCAAATGCCCTCGGCATGCCTCAGCATTCCTAAGTGGACCTGATGGAATGTACCGCTCCTCCCTCTTTAAGTGCAATTTATGGGTTTTGGACGTTTTTACTGGAAACAGTTTACTTCCTTTGATTGACACATGTTCTTCGTAATAGTTAACGACTTTCAACGCACATAACAGTTTTCGCGCCGTGTAGGGGTTTCCCGGGAGGCAGGTGTTCAACAAATATTTTCAAATGCCCTCAGAATTCCTGAGTGGACCTGATGGAATGTACCGTTCCTCCCTCTGTATGTGCAAGTACAATGGGTTTTGGACGTTTTCAATGGAAAGAGTTTGCTTTATTTGATTGACACGTGTTCTTCGGATTAGTAAATAACCTAACCACAATTTGTTCCTGGGTACAATGGAGTTGGAAATCCTTTGCTCGCGGAAAAGTATTTCATGCTTTTAAGTGATCTATAATAGTTCAAATTTAGACGCAAAGTTCTCATGAGACTTATGAGCTAATTTTCAGGAAGAAATAAGTCGGGAAATATATTGATAGTTATGTTCCTGAATCAATAATACAATTTAAGGGTATTGCTTTCATTCTTTACTTAGTAAGCCATTAAGAGCCTGCTGTACTACCCGCCATATTGGGTTTAAGTCCCTCAAGAAAAATGTTATTTCTCTTGAACTATGCTTGGCTTTGAACTGAAATTACTCTTTTACCTGAGATTGTATGACTATTACACTTGGTTATGGTTTTCTTATTAATATTTAATAGAGAACTGCGAAGACAAAATTTTGAAATCTGTTCAATTAATAGATAAAATGTACATGTGACTCAAAAACGTGTTATTTACAGATTACTTAGCAGAGAAAATCTAATAACGTAATAAAATGTAGTAAAACGTAATAAAATTTTGAAGTTGTAAAGTTTAACATTGGCCTTACGAGTTGCCATGATGGCAACGAACTAAACAAGGAAAGTGTAAACAAATAAAGTCATCATATCAGCTATTTGCAAATAACAGTCATCTAGGAAAACTTCAGCGTGAGAGATGAAAATTACTTGGAGTAATAACAATTGCATTTATTATTCATGAATACTTTCGAATTGTTTTTATTTATAGTAATTGGATTAAATTGTAAACATAAAATAATACCGAGCAAGGCTTAGTTCACCAGGTATTAATTAAATAAGAGCATTAGTGAATTTATTTTGTAAATATTTAATTCATTTGTAAATAATATGTGCTGTGACTGATACTTCTATATAAATAACTAGCTGATCAACACGGTGTTACCCGTTGAAAAACAGAAAAACTTCCTTGGATTTCAGATTTAATTTTAAGGTTGCCATGACAACTACATGAGCTTCCCTATACGTTAACATTTAAACTTTGATGTATCATAGGGCGTAGCCCTGAGGGAATTTTTTAAAATCCGTTCTTAGTGGGTGCTTATGCCTGAGAGGAACGTTCATGCAAGGTTTCAAGGTTCTAGGTCGAGTAGTTTGGGCTGTGTGATGATAGGTCAGTGGTATTTGACAAATATACTGTAGATTACAGAAATAAAGCTGATTTTGATATTCATATTGAATGCATTCGTTAATCATTTAAATCAGTAGTCAAGACGCCAACCTCCGGTATATATATTATTTTAGAATATGTTCTAACGGACAACACTGCATTGATCTCTGATCAGTTTTTATCAAATACTCCAAGTACAGAATACCCAAAAATAAATATGTTAACGTCCAAAACCCATCAATTGTACTTACAGAGGGACGAACGGTACATTCCATCAGGTCCACTTAGGAATGCCGAGGCATGCCCAGGGCATTTGAAAATGTTTGTTGACCTCCTGCCTCCCGGGAAACCCTCATACGGCAAGAAAACTGTAATGTATTTCCGCCCTTCTACGTAGAGTTCAATTACATTCCAGATTGATCGTTAAACACCTGAGGTCGAACTTCTTTTTTCAATTCATCTGTTAAAAACTTTAGTTTTATTTACAATACTCTAAAAACGAAACCAAAAAGCGACGTTTTTTACTTGGCTTGCGTTAAATGTTTAATTGATTGCAAAAATACTTGAATAAAAGTCATACGTCACCCATGCAACGTAAGATTTTCGTAGAATAAGACATATTCGCAGAATAATATTAGGTAATAATTTAACGAACAGCCGTTGACTTACGAGAACTAATTAAAAAAGTCAACAACATCAATGCATGAGTATACCGGGTCAATACTCATGAGTATTGACCCGGTATATTTCCATGGACGTCAAAATGGATTTGAGCACGGGGGGTACAGATCCGGGGTCAGACTTAAGAATCTGACCACGGGGGGTACAAATCCGGGGGGTACAAATCCGGGGTAGGACTTTAAGATTTGGCCACGGGGGTACAAATCCGGGGGGTACAAATCCGGGGTTGGACTTAAGAAGCCATGTTTAATTGGATTTATATCAATTACGCAACTGTTCAGCCAACCGTGATATGTCAGTTGATCAAAATACATAATAATTTATCCGTCCGAAAAGTTCGCGGCCGGATTTGTACCCCCCGTCCTGTGACGTCAAAATGACGTAGGCGTTTTTTGTGGGGGGTACAAATCCGGGGGGTACAATTCCGGCGACCCGAACATAATATATATGTTTTGGTTATATAAATAGTTTTTATATAGTTAGTTATAGTTTTAGTTAGTTATAGTTTTTAGTATGATATTCATAAAGTAAGTACTGGTAAGTAATACAGATTGATATTTATAATGATAGACATTTATATTATCTTTATCATTTTAACAATTATTAATTTAATAAAATATGTCATTTATATAAAATTGCACTAACATTAATATATTTAAAGAATTTAAAAACTGTTATTTATGTTTCAAGTATACAAACGTTTCAAACGGACACACAAAAAATCCAGATACACGACATAAAAATAAACTAAAAAATATTAAAACGTAATATGATTAACCAAATAAATCGCAAACGAACTACTACATAATTTTACATAAATCCGCATTTTTTTATTCCGCTTTCTTGAAAGAACATAATGTCCAGGTGCATAACGTTCAAGTGCAGAACCTCCAGGTGCAAAACGTCCAGGTTATCTTGTGTTTCGTTATTTATTTTTAATTTATTTCTGTTAAGTTAAGATTGGTTAAACTATGATTTTAATGACGTTTCAATTTTCAATTCATTACAGGTTTCAAATTTCATTGAATGCTATTAGACTGTTGTTACCAACAGCTTTTGTAATCGTTCTCTAAACAGCGAACGTGAACACGCAACCAAAATCTGGCCGTGTGCAGTGCCGTCATTGGAACTGTTGGCAACACTGGTTACACTTCCCTACAACTCGCCACTACTATTTGGTCAGCCAAGCAAGGATTTGCGCGTGCACGAAACATCAGTGGGTAGGGACGATCCGATACCGACTTCGATCCGATATTTGGTATCGAATCAGTATTGAAAGAAAACTATCGATACCCCGATACTATCGGATCCAAAGTATCGATATTATGAGTATCGGTAACGGTATCGGTTTAGAAGATGTCAGGAAAAAACGAAAAAAATTAATAAGTTCATATAAATCAGTTTGTTTTAGCTTTTAATACGAAATGCTAAAATATATTAATGCTGTTACAATAGCTATTACACTTAACATTTATTTTAATTATTACGTCTTAGAAAAATTTTACTTATAAACTTCAATTTGCTCATTTATTTTACGTAACAATCTTTATAAAAATTCTTCCTACATTAATCATATAACTTTTATCGGATTATTGAAGATTGCCTATTGTCTATTAGTTTTAAAAGAAAATAGGAAAGGTAACAAAAATTGTATAAATAAATTATAAGCAGTATAAATTTACATCTAAAAATATTGTAATAAACTGGAAAAAATCTTTTATGTCAAGTGATCTGTTCATAATTGACGATTAGCTTGTTTTAGCTAAATCTGACTCTTGATACCGTGTAAACGGCGCAAAATAGGCTTGCTGGAGGAAGAAATATCAGAGATTAGGGATACTTTTATAGGGGTTATGAGCTGGCGGAAGACTCATTAAGTAAAAGTTTACTATCTGTACGTCAGTTTCAATCTTTTTCATATTTTAACACGTTGTTATACTTACTTTAGACAGTTTAAAAATATATATTTTATTTGTCAGAAATTTGATTTACTATTAAAAATTCTTGAACAAAATAGACGATTTAAGACGGCATTTCACACCATCAGAAACAACAAAAGCAATCGGATATTCATTTTATATCGGTATTTTGTAGTCGATATTTAATAGAATTCGATAATATTACGTTAATAATTCGATATAACATCGAACTATTATTAATCGCAACCATGAGTAATAAGTCCCAACTAACTAGGGGATCGGTGGGATTTCGGGGTATCGGGTGGGGGAATTTTTCCGTGGATTTCCCCATATTTTTCCCTGTTTTACCCAGACTAACTAGGGGATCGGTGGGATTTCGGGGTATCGGGTGGGGGAATTTTTCCGTGGATTTTCCCATATTTTACCCGTTTTACCCAGACTAACTAGGGGATCGGTGGGATTTCGGGGTATCGAGTGGGGGAATTTTTCCGTGGATTTCCCCATATTTTGCCCGTTTTACCCAGACTAACTAGGGGATCGGTATCGGATCGTCCCTACCCACTAATGTTTCGTGCACACGCAAATCCTTGCTTGGCTGACCAAATAGTAGTGGCGAGTTGTAGGGAAGTGTAACCAGTGTTGCCAACAGTTCCAATGACGGCACTGCACACGGCCAGATTTTGGTTGCGTGTTCACGTTCGCTGTTTAGAGAACGATTACAAAAGCTGTTGGTAACAACAGTCTAATAGCATTCAATGAAATTTGAAACCTGTAATGAAGTGAAAATTGAAACGTCATTAAAATCATAGTTTAGGAGTCAATCAATATGCTATCGCATGAAGAATTCGATCGTTTTTGTACAAATAAATGTCTACCACATTACTCGGATTATGTACTTCCATTTATATAGCTTTTTGCTATAAATAAATCCTCTACAAAATGTATATTTTTGTAAATGAGAGTAAGTTTCTGAATGTCTATCTAAATGCATTTATTTTGGTGTTTATTGTTATGTAGGATTGTAGGTTCAGACGCAAAAATAGGATTGTAGTTATACGCAAAAATTACATGCTATAATGTACAGAAATGTGTTGAATTACCTTTCATGAATTACGAAAATTACATTAACATTTTTATTAATCTTTAAAGATTTTATTTTTAATCCCATTTGAAAATATATAATATTTTTAATTTTCTTGTAAATAACAACATTATACCCTTTCCACACTTATTACATAACATATTTACTAGTTTTAAAAAAATCTGTAAATTTAAGAAAATGTATCTTTCTTTTAATCATGGTAATATTTGAACAGTATTATATAGAACAATGCAATTAACTTAAATACACGGGCAAACCTGGACATCTAAAACAAAAGTTTCTAACCAGGGTCAAATGTATAAAACAATTTGCCTAATATGTTAGCAAAAGCCGCAATAATTTGAGTGTCGTGTTTTGGTGGGAGGAGGTTCAGTAAAATGGAAAACTGAATTTTCAGACTTTTTAAGAATATCTTAAAATCTAATAGTTTATATCTGAATATTACTCTTTGCATAAATGATCTACATTAATTTTCAAACAACATGGTGCCGTATATTACCAACTTTACGTGAATGGTGCTTGGGATGAGGGGCAAATTGGTTTTCTTCAAATTTTACACCAGCAAATGTTTCAATTGATCCACGCCCTATATTCCATTTTTATATTTTTCGTCGTTTTAAATAACATTTTACGGATAATCATTATAAGTCCACGGAACAAGTTTCCAAATTGTTTACTCCTTATGTCGAAAAAGTGGAAGGTAAAAACTTCAGAACAGAAAATCTATGATGTGTTATATATTTTTGAAGGAAACAATAAAATAAGATTGTGAAAACTCCAGATCATTAGGTTGATCCCATAAAATGTAACAGCAGTTTTCATAAAACTTCAACATAACGACACCAAAACTATATTCACAATTAAATCATTGTGCCCTTGAAAATCATATATCGACGCGAGCAGTAAATATTTGAAGGACAAAATAATTCAAATATATATTCATTTTAATTCATTGGATTTATAATGATTCTTTGAAGTAAAATTTTATTCAAATCAACGAAAATATGAAAATGGAGCATGGGAAGTAGATCTCTTGAGATATTTGCTGCAGGTTATAAAATAATAATAAAATTAAATTTGCCCCCCATTATCTCAAGAACCGTTAAGATTAGGTAGCTTATTTTAGCATATGATAATATTTGGCTAGATTTCCATCTTTCTGCCCTCAATTAAACCCCTTCCTACCCAAACTCGATCCTAAAATTAGTGTAACTTTTTTTTAATACTGGTGAAAATTTATTGATCGGTTAGAATCTGGTTAGAATTTAGTTTTAGATGTTCAGGTTAATAATTTCATTATAATTATTCTACTAGAAAATCATGCACTATCTAAATTTATCTAGATCTAAATTTACTTCAGATGAATCACAACAAAGTTTTATTGAATATATTTTACACCAAAGAATGTTGGTTTTTAAAGTCCACGTACAGATCAATAGTCTATTTGGGCGGGGCAAAGGAGAGGTAAAAAATAGACCAGCACCCTTAAAAAAACAAAATCAACTTTGAGATAGTATTATTTATAATATTTGATAACAATTTTTTCTTATATTATTATTGGCTTATAGCATGAAAACTAAATAAATTTTGAATATTAACTGTTATTAGGTTAACTTATTCTGGAAAAAATTAGATGTGCAATGAAAAACACAAAAAAATAACCGACTCAATTACAAAAAAAGTTTGATTGTGAAAACTCCAGATGATTAAGTTGATCCCATGAAAAGTACTGCAGTTTTTTTTTAACTTCAACATAAAGACACCAAAACTAATCAAAATATTGTAAAAAAATGATCCAAATGTATATTAATTATAATTCATTGGATTTATAATGATTCTCTGAAGAAAAATTGGTATTCAAATCAACGAAACTATGAAAATAGAGCATAATTCACCAACATGACATCTAAAACAAAAGTTTCTAACCAGTGCCAAATGTCTAAAACAATTCCCCTAATATGTTATCAAAAACACTGATTTGAGCGTTGGGTTTTGGTGGGAGGAGGTTCAATAAAAGAGAAATTCTAATTCTTAGGATTTTTCAATTATCTTAGTATCGAATCGTTTTTGCTTGAATATTACACTTTACAAAGATAATCTACATTAAGTTTCAAACAACATGATGCCGTATATAACCAATTTTACGTGAATGGTGCTTGGGATGAGGGGAAAATTGATTTTCTTCCAATTTTATACCAGCAAGTGTTTCAATTGATCCACTCCCTATATTCCTTTTTCATAGTTTTTGTCGTTTTAAATAACATTTTACGGATAATCATCATAAGTCTAGAGAACGAGTTTTCCAATTTTTCCTTTACAAATTTGAAAGGACAAAATAATCCAAATATATATATATATATATATATATTATAGTTCATTGGATTTATAGTGATTCCTTCTGCGTTCCTAATGCACCCTAATGTGCGTTCTGGTCCATCATCCTTGTAAAATGTGTGAGTCCTTGAAATATTAATTCTCTCAGAATATATTTAATTAATAAATTTAAAAAAATAAATATGAACAAAACTTACTTATTCACATCTTTATTTATCGTTACAATCCTTCACTAAATCTCGCTTCCAGTAAATCAAAATTATCTTTTTTATAATTATTAATTTTTTTTCTAATATTTAATACTTTTATGGAAAACCACTCAAATAGATACCTTCACAGGAGTTTGGGAGCTAGTGAATTATAAAATAATGTATAATTGTAATTCAGTATTTTACTATTGCCAATCACACAGCAAAAACGCCAATTGGTGAATAGGATTTGAACCCCTGTTTTAGAGACCTAAATCCCGCGTTCTAATCACTACACCAGGCCGCTCCCCAAAAAGAATAAATCATATGCTCGACGCATATTTTGCGCAGCATTAGATGCGACCTCTGTCTCATTTCTTCTCTGTGGTAAGACCTATACAGAACTGTTGCCACTACAATAATTAAAGGCACCTAAGTGATACCTACAGCCTTATATAGAAATATCACTAAATTGGATGTATATATATATATATATTCTTATTTTGGAGATTTCGGTAATGGTTTACAACACGAACTAAGGAAATTATCAAACAATATATTTAACTGATTTTGATCATGGTTCAAATAAATAATAAAATATTTTTGTTTTAGGGTTAAAGATTTTTGGAAGACTCAAAACGGTTCCAAAAGAAGCTTATACCATTATTAAATATAAAATATGATATGAAGTAAATGTCAATAAAATTAATAAAAGTGACATAAACATTCAATTCACTTAGTGATAAACCGCATTGTCAACCAAACAGAGGATAGCAGCTGAATACGATTTCAGTCAGTGTAAGTGAAAATAATAATAAGTTTCTAAAGAAAATTAATCATGTCAACTCAAAGGAGTAAACAAGTTGACAAGAGAGTAAAGAAACGTTATACTTGCCAGACTTGTGGAAAGTCCTGTAATCATATAGAGAACTTTAATACACATGCATCGACACACAGTGGAGAGAGACCTTACACCTGTCAATTATGTAAGACATCCTTCACATCATCAAGCCACCTTAACAGACACACGTTGACACACACTGGAGAGAAACCTCACACATGTCAAATATGCAAGAAATCATTTACAACATCAAGCGACCTTAAGGCTCACACGTTGACTCACACTGGAGAGAAACCTCATAAATGTCAAATATGTAAGAAATCATTTACAACATCAAGCCACCTTAAGACTCACACTTTGACACACACTGGAGAGAATCCTTACACATGTCAAATATGTACGAAATCATTTACACAATCAAGCAACCTTAAGACTCACACGTTGACACACACTGGAGAAAAACCTCACACATGTCAAATATGTAAAAAATCATTTACACAATCAGGCGGCCTTAAGAGGCACGCGTTGACACACACTGGTGAAAAACTTTACAGTTGCCAAACATGTGGAAAGTCCTTTAACCGGTCAGGAACTTTGGTTGCACATGCATTGACACACTCTGGAGAGAAACCTCACACATGTCAAATATGTAAAAGGTCTTTTACACGGTCAGACAAGCTAAAGACTCATACGCTGACCCACACTGGTGAGAGACCTTACACATGTCAAATATGTAAGAAATCATTTACAACATCAAGCGACCTTAAGACTCACACGTTGACTCACACTGGAGAGAAACCTCATAAATGTCAAATATGTAAGAAATCATTTACAACATCAAGCCACCTTAAGACTCACACTTTGACACACACTGGAGAGAAACCTCACACATGTCAAATATGCAAGAAATCATTTACAATATTAAACAACCTTAAAACTCACACGTTGACACACACTGGAGAAAAACCTTACAGTTGCCAAACATGTGGAAAATCCTTTACCCAGACGGGGCATTTGGCTGCACATGCATTGACGCACTCTGGAGAGAAACCTCACACATGTCAAATATGTAAAATGTCTTTTACACGGTCAGACAAGCTAAAGACTCATACGCTGACCCACACTGGTGAGAGACCTTTCACATGTCAAATATGTAAGAATTCATTTAAAACATTAAACAACCTTAAAACTCACTCGTTGACACACACTGGCGAGTGACCTTACAGTTGCCAAACATGTGGAAAGTCCTTTACATCGTCAAGTGGCCTAAACAGACACTCATCGACACACACTGGTAGGAGGCCTCAATCCCTAGCTGGTCGCCGATGAAGAAGGAGCTTCATAATTAGCTGTGACCTCGCACTGGCTTACGGCAAATTTCATCCCTGGCTAATTTATCAATATGATATAGGCTTTTTCTGACTTTATTCTGTAAAATGTATTTTTTCGTGGCTGGAGGCGTGTTTACCAGACATTAGTGACCGGGTATAGACTTCACTGCGACTATTGGTACTTCATCATAATATGTCGGCACACTGTGCTAGTGGCGTTCTAAAATCTGACACTCTGCGCTCGTGTTTATTGGTAATGGTGCTAATGTGAACATTCCAAAATAGTGACCCGTCGTATTACATGTCGCTGTGATTTGGATATACCTTTTTATTTCCGGTCAATTTTGTAAGCGATTCGAGTTTGTTCAAACGTATACAAAGTGACAGCGGATCTCAACATTGAATTTAGTAAACGCTGCATCAAAATGTTGTGAATTGATCATGAATTGAAGTTCGAGATTGAATGTGATAGACCATCCCATAACTGACACGTTTGCTGATCTCATGGCAGACAAAGAATTTTTGCGAAGATAGTAAACTCAGCCGAAGAATAAGTGCAACAACGTTACTCAAGAGATGGCGAGTATCAAGAATCAGATAATTGATACATTTATACAGGCAATTGTAAAAACCTAGACATGTTAACGCTATTTATAATTATAGCCAATAGCTAATAATTTATAATTATATAATTTAATAGCTATTGTTAGTTATTTATAATTATGTTTTAAGTATTTTACATAAAACAATTGTTCTTATTAAGTGTTAATATTTATGTATTCAGATATTTATCCCTTAATAATTGCTCAACAAGAGCTTGGTCAGTTTTCAGTGGCCCACTTTCAAGTACACATGCTCAGAAGGAGCTGAAGAGGACATTTCACCACCGGCTCCAGCGCCTCTGCCGGTCCGTAGTCCAGGCCCGGGGTCTTTTTGTTCTTCATTGATCTCACCAACACCACAGTGGGATTTCTTCGGCGATCACCCGAAGAGCGTGTCGTGTCTGACCCGGTTATGATATATAAGATACCCGGTCCACCGTGTTATGATATATAAGATAGCAATTTAAATTTAGATTTTTATTATATATTTTGAATTTTCATATTTGTGTATTAAAATACAAACATTACCTAACACCTATACATATTATGATTTGCGAACTGGCCGTTCCAACATCTATATAAATATTGGCCTATTGATGTCTTGAGTGACAAGGTTCAATCGGTAGGATTTTGGTGTATGTAATATTTGTTTTCGTATAGTTTTTCTTTTGTTTTTCATTGACACTAATGTAAATTTTTTAGGTATTTATCTTGCCTTGCGAGGAGAGGGTTCAACAGGTTGTGATTTCTAAAGATATTGCAATTTTTTAACCAGGTACATTTTTTAATGTATGATATTGACTAATATAAGAAGTTTATTTCTAAATAGTAGAGTAAAAACATCAATTCATTTTTTATAATCTGTTTTCTGTTTCTTCCCATTATCAATTGAAACGAAAATAATGTGTTTGTCTTATTTTATGCAGGATGTCCATTAGGATTTAACACACTGTGATTAGCGAGAGCTTATTTATTACAGACCTAAGAGTTACATCCGTTTTATGAACCTTAAGAAGCCCATATATTTGTGACATTGCCAAAACTATGCATAGCTAAGCGAGCTCTTTGTTAAGCAGAAAAATAGGACATATATGCTTTTTAAGAGCACTTTTACCCTGGATACGATTGTATGATCTATAGTTAGATGAGTGTATTTCTCAGTCGTGTATTTATCAATATTAAGAAGAGTCTCCAATACCCCAGTAGTACTAACTGTTTGGCCAATAGACCAGGGGCCCTATTTTTGAAAAAGGGTGAGTTTGCGGTTGAGTGAGTCACTCATCCCTGGAGTTATTTGTTTCTAATCATTAAATTAATTCACAGATAAAAATTAAAATATTCCTATCTAACTTTATAAATTCAGCTCTACAATAATACATACATAACATACATTGAGTATTTCACTAATCCAACCATTTTTACTTACCAAGCAATAAGCTGTTGAGTAAGAACGGGTGAGTTTACAGGAAACAAGCTTCTTCTTCTTCTCTTTTGGAGGAAGTAATAATAGCAATCATGGAAAGCTTTTTCAATTAGGTTATGTTTACTTTTTGATACTAAATATTTAAAAGCGTTTGAATAGCCTTTGAACTATTTAGAATATGCCTTACAACTAAATTTACCTATAGATATATTGTAAGACTATTGGCTTCCTGTTCGGCCACCGTTGGTGAAATCACCAAAGTAAAAATATATAAATATGGCATTTTGAAATGTTTTCATCAGTATTCATTCATCGTAAAGTTAGCAATACTTATAGGTCTGGACAACCGTATTGGCGCTTGAGTGAGGGCGCTGTGGTCGAAATTAGTGTTTGACATCTGAAATTTTTAGATTATAAATCACATGGTCATAATATGTTTATTCAAAATTTTAAGCAAAGAACACTCACTCAAGTTTCTGCTTATTACATAAGAAAATTGTTACAAAATAAAACTTCATTTGTGATTTCAATTTGTAGTTATTGAATCAATAAACATGAAAAAGAGTCCCTACAAATACTTAATTCTATTGACCTTGGATCTTAATTAATAAGTATTTAATTAAATTGTAAATAAAATAATAGACGAAACCTTTAGGTATCATCAATAACAAAAAATACAGTATTTTATATACTAATGATGAAAGAATTTGCTGATGAAAAGGGTTATAAACGTGTAAACCTTATAATACTTTTGACAATTGACTTCTTAAAGTTTCTTAACCAATGATTTTTAATACTGTTGTTATTTATTTGATACACGTTAAGTAATCTGTTCCCTTATTCGTTAGATTAGGAATTGGAGATATTCAGTAGGGAGAGAAAGTAGACAGGTACGAGTCTCTCCAAGGCATTTATAATTGAGGGACTGGTGGGCCACATTGTAGTGACAGTTGTCACCTTCCAATGGTGAATTAAGGCTGGATTGGGATTCGGTTAGGTTATAACCTTTTTTGATATTTTCAGACATCCAGGTGTAAATATTATTCACCAGTATTACTGTACCAATGGGTACAACCAAAGTACCAGTAATACCAAAGTACCGTTTTGGATTTACAATTATTATTGTTTATTCTTAACTTAGTTTTAATAAGGTGTAAATTGTTATCACTGTCTTCTTTGGCGTAGCAGTTTGGAAAATGATGAAGTGCTCGAGTTCGTACCAACCGACAGAACGGTATTAGTAATTAAAATGTTATAAAGGGAAAACAAATTATAAAACGATAGTTTAATACCTGCGAGCATTAGAGGGACATTTATTCCCGAAGGTAGGCCTAAATAATTTAAAATGCTGTCATGCAATTTTTACGAAGAGGGCTATGGCTTCACTTGACCCTGGTGTTGCAACGCAGAAGAATTAGCTCATTGTGCACCGTCCGCCGTTTCAGGCTTCCAGGCCTTCACTCTCAGTCAAATCCCAAGGTTCTTAACAAACCTTGAGGTCTTCTTGACAAAGGCACCTCATGTAACAGCGCTTCCGTATGATAAAATTGCTTAGAGCCGCGGCTGGGTGTTGAACCCGGGCCGGCTGAGAGAGAGCTCAGAACGCTACCAACTAAGCTACGGCGCTGTCTTTCATGCGTATGCTAAAAAATTCAATTTTGTTAAAATATTAAACTTCCTCTTCTTATACATACAAAAAACAAAGTTTAAATACTACACATCTTTGTACAAAGGAAAATAACGCTAAAAGTAAAATTTACATACGCTTGGAAAAATAAGTTAAAGATATTCAGGGATTAAATGAATAAATCAACACTTTTTTTGGAATCATGTATTATACAAGTTCAGAGAAAATACAATGAATTAACCAAATCAACCATCTATTATCAATATAGTGTTTTATGTTTTAAAACTGTTCATTATATCGAGTCTTTTTAAATTTACAGTAACTTGTCTTGACCACAATTATAGTATTAAAATAACAATTTAAAACACAAACAATTTAATAAAAAACAATTTAATAACAATTTAAAATAACATAAACTTTAATTTGCATGGCACAAAACAAAACAAAACCTAAAGTTACTTGTTAACCTTGCAACTTTCCTTGGTTATAAAGATTTAATCTTGTTGTCTGGGAGTTATTTGCTCCTATGATTGTTGAACTGTATATCAAGAATCCTAAAAGAAATGCTCTTTTAAATTTCTAATGATCAACAATGTAAGAGCTTCATGATTGTGTGTCAACCTATCAATCGTAAAATGACAGACAATAAAATTTCTCCTTGCAAGCTGGGCACATTTTACACAGCTTCCAAATAAGTATGTATCCTTTAAATCTATTTGACGGTAATTAACTATTTTTACTGATGAATTGTTAAAATCCTAAGCTTTAATGTAAGATTATACCACCAAGAAAAAAATCAATGGCGATGTAAAGACTTGATGCAAAGGAATCAACAAATTAAGAAAATACACTTTTTATTCCATGTAAAAAAATAAATGTTAACTATCCATCACTATCGACAGTAACGAGAAGGAGGGCTTCACCCGTGTAGTTTACAGCTACACACCTGGCGGCTCCCCACTGTGAGTCAGCAAGTGCTTCTTTAAATTTCCCACTTGAATAAATGTTTTCATACAGGTCAAACATCTAAATGGCCGCTTCCCGGTATGTATAAGCAAGTGGTTCTTTAAACTTTGTCTTCTAGCAAACGACTTTCCGCAAACCAAACACTTGTGTCGCCGCTCCCCAGTGTGTGTCAACATATGTCTTATTAAGATTCCTTTTTCATTAAACGACTTTTTACATGTTTCACACGTATGTGGACGCTTCCCTGTATGTATTAACATATGTCTCTTCAAACCTCCAGATCTAGCAAATGGTTTTTTACAGCATTCACATTTATATCGTTTCTCTCCTATATGTGTCAACTTGTGATTTCTAAGATCGCCCAGTTGAGTAAACGATTTTTCGCAGCATTCACATTTATATGGTTTCTCTCCTGTATGTGTCAACATATGTCTTATTAATTTTTCTTTTTCAGTAAACGACTTACTACATGTTTCACACGTATGTGGACCCTTCCCTGTATGTATTAACATATGTCTCTTCAAACCTCCAGATCTAGCAAATGGTTTTTTACAGCATTCACATTTATATGGTTTCTCTCTAGTATGTATCAACATATGATATCTAAGATCACCTAGTTGAGAGAACGACTTTTCACAGCATTCACATTTATATGGGCTCTCCCCTGTATGTGTCAAGATATGGCGCTTAAGACTCCCCCTTTGAGCAAATGATTTCTTACAGAATTCACAATTATATGGTTTCTCTCCTGTATGTGTCAACATATGGCATCTAAGACTCCCCCTTTGAGCGAATTATTTCTCGCAGAGTTTACATTTATATGGCCTCTCTCCTGTATGAGTCAATCTATGAGTTTTAATATCGCCCAGTTGAATAAACGATTTGTCACAGAATTCACACTTATATGGTTGTTTCCCCTTATGGGTCAATATAATATGGGTTTTCAAATTGAATAGACGGATAAAGGGTTTTTCACAATATTTACATTTATGTAAGCCCTCTCCATCATCTGCCATCTTGTTTTTTAACTCTTCTTCTGAGGTAAACGTTTCTTAGAGGGAGAAAACTTACGTGGCAGCTCGTTACACCGATTCACTCATTAAGATTTATTCTTAATACAGATGAGAGTCCATTAAATGACTCAAAGTTTGTTTAATTAATTTGTAGTTTCGCTCCCAAGTGTTTGTACAAAATAACCGTTCTCAAATTCCAAATTAACTGGAATCTTATGACACCTTCCTTAACTTTTAAAGAGTATACATTTTTTGGGTTTGCCCTTGGTAATTGATCACTTGAAGGGCAATAGCCTTTATTAAAAATCTTTCATATATGTTCACCAGCATGAAAAAGAATAACATCTGATATAAAGTAATATTCATAAACGGCCTCTTTAATTTTCCTATACCTGAAAAAGAAAAATCATAAATCAACATATAAAAATAAACAGTAAAATCAAAAGTATTACAGTTTATAAATCTCTACAAGAAGAAAATCTGAACTGTACCACACACTGATTGGTCAAGAAATAATTTATTTAATAGAGCTGCAAATAGCTGCTGATTTATTTTTTGTCGTCTAAAAATGCAGAGTTTTTTATTCTGTTACAACAAACTACTCATAATTGTAAAACGGTCACCACCGGCTGCAGTTGGAGCTCATATAAAACACAAAGACTTTGGATTTGATATGAAAAAGTATAGTGTCAACAGCTACCGCCATTTTTTTGGAAACAAGATTTGCGACCTCCTTTTTAGTTTTATATTCGTCCCTTACACATTTATGCTGTTTTTATGTGCGTGGGCGATTTTAAACAGAACAAGAAGTGAACAGATTCAGTACAGGAAGGAACAGGACTGATAAAACCCGCGGCGTGTGGACTCGAAACTACGACATCTCTACCGTGCCCCCAAGGCAACGTGCTACTTACTTATTTTAAAACCCAGGTTATGCAACTGATAAGCTAGATATCAGTAGTACAAATGAATGGGGTTCATTTCTATTGGCCTAGAATGGTGCAAAAATACCTTGTAAACCTGAAAGCACACGACACTGTTACAATAGAGGTACCTACAGTCACACGACATTGGGCTACTAAAGTATCATAGAATAAAACACCAAAATGTGAATATATACAGTAAACGTGCAGACCAAGCATTCACCAACTCAGCTACCTTACTATGGAAACACAAAGGAAAGCGATGTGAAATAAATTACGACAAACTTAAGGTGTAATGCTTTTTCTGCTTGTCATTGAGTTGGTTAATATCAGTTTGCATTAAAATCAACATAAATTTAACATATTTAACACCTTAACAGACATTAATTTATCTTTCTCCAGCCCAACATTAATGTTTTTTATTTGATGACCCAACATTTCGTTAACACCCCCCCTCGTTAGTGCCCCCTTATATGTAATGTAATTGGTTCCCAGGTCTTAATTGTCCAGCCAAAGTGGAATTAATATATTAATTTAATGACGATAATAATGTTTTTTTATTTATAAAACGCAGTTTCGAGGAAGAGAGATCTAAAATCGAAGGTCTGAATAAGACTTCTTGTAAACTAAACACGATGTGTTTATTTCAGTTTGAAATTAAAACACTGTTAGTGTAATAAGTTTGTAAACATTAGTTAATTCCATAATGACTAAATTTTTTAAAAGCAAAGTCCCATTAATTTAAATGTATTGAGTCGATATTTTTATTGTTATATTTAAAACAACGGTCTATGAATTGATACTTTAAGATATGGCGATTTATATAGTAGTAACAATTAAATTCAGCGGATTTTTTTTGAAAATATTAAATTATTCAAAAACAATAAATTAAAAAATTTACATCTTAGTAGCTTTTATATTTTAAAATATTCTCAGGGTAAATTATTATGGAACGATTTAATTTCAGATATGATATTTACACATGAAAAACGGAGTTGATGCTTTCCAAAAAGTTATAAAATTTCCAAATAGACTAATTATCAACCATATTTAAGTAGAAATAAGATGTTTCTTGGAAGTCAGTTGCAGAAATGTTTCAGATTTATTTGTGTATCGCCTGCAATATTGCAGGCGATACACAAATAATGCTGGGACAAAAATCTTGGCCAATTACACGGTAAATTTTATTAAACTCTCTCATCGACGCTGTATAATTACCTAATATTAATTCAGAGAAGGGTCTTTGTCGACACATCAAACTCTGGCTTCATAGGCCTTATGGCAGTTAGTCCAACCGTAATACTCTTCCTCTGTCAATACACCAAAATTGGTCTGATTTGACATTATTTGTGGTCTAGATTTGAGGTTCATATAAGATATATTGGATGTTTGTAAAGTAGTTTGAATTAACGAATGTAAAAACCAACCTTGCAAATTGTATTAAGATGGGTTATTTAAGTAGGAGCTCGAATTTTGAATTTGAGCATACGGCACTTCCAAACGTTAGGTTAGCTGGCACCCCCAAAGATTAGGACCTAAGTACGCCCATGGTATTAAGTAAATATTATTTTTAATTTTGAAGGAATTGAAATGAAATACAATCTTTTTGTATCTCTTAATTTTTTATAAAAACTTATAATATACTGTTATTTTAAAATAAATAAAAATATGGAATTTTGCAGAAATCCCTCAAATATAATTCTTAGCACTATAATACGTGTGATTTTTTTATAAAAAATTTTAACCGATGTTACAATCATTCAAAAATTTAGATTTTCATTTACTCAGTTTATTAGCATAGGTAATAATATCGACAGGCATCACTCAGATTTTTTTTAAAAGGGCAAGTTGAAATAAATATGTTTACCACCAACTCAAATCTATGTGTGTCTATTAGCAACATTACAACATTGCAATTAGTATTATGAACAACCTTTTCATCTCGGCTGGTGTTGGCGATTCATCAGGGATGCGAGTTGGTGTGACTGGGCCGAGTAACTCGCCCGCCGTACATGACCAGTGGAAACCCAACTTTAATAGTTCACACAATCAAAGCAAGGAAAGGACAATCAAATACTAACATGCTTTAAGTTTAAATTTGAGTAGAACCTAGCGAAATGACAATTTGCGACTAAATTATTTTCTTATGTCAGTATCCGAAGTGTAAATAAATAAGGTGCGTATATTAATTTTTCATAAAACGGGCAAAAAAAGTATATGGACTTTAAAGAGACTTTAAAAACAAAAGGAGGTACCGAGGTACCTCACTTTCCAAAAAGTACTATCTATGGCATTAGCTTACTTGAATAAATGAATGTATGGAATGTTTACTCTTATTTTCTAAGTTTCATACTTTAATTATTCACTCTGGCGGTATAAAATAACATATTATTTGCAGTTGTCACAGAAGGCCTGGGGTTTAGTCAAGGCCTAGATTAGTTTACAGATAAAATCTCTTAGTACTAACAGTTAAAACAATTAATTCGATTTGGAGTATAAAACGTTAACAAAAAGGCTATTGTTGGGGGATCAATACAGTTAAAGACTTGATAGTACGAAACTGCCACCAATCAAACGTAATGTGAACAAAGAACAACTGAAATTTTTACGGCATCGTCGTGTTGAACTTATATTTCTATAATATGGTTCAACACGCTGCACACGCTATATGGTTTTAGGCTTTGTGTGTAGCCTAAAAACTGTTTAAAATCGCCTATTCATAATCGTAGTAGCTTTTAAGATTTATTTTCCTACTATGTAATGACTATATTGTTCATAACAGAATTCTAGGCCGTTAGCTATTTTCATGCAAAAGTAGGCCTAAGTATGAATAGGCAGGTCATGACCTCTACTATAGATACTTTGGTTAAAGATGTAAATAATAATATTGTAAATAGACTTATTATTACATCCACTAAAAACTGTGCAACTAGAGGTAGATAAAGAAAGATTTAAAAAATATTTACTAAGGAGTAAACTAACCTAAAAAATTCATCTTATTTATCCACCTTTCCTAAAGCAAACATTTTCATAAATGTTTTACCAGTGGACTGTTCAAGATATTAATAACTATTATATACACTTCTTTGCACCTGATTATACAATATACTTTTGCATATTTATAAGTTCAACCAAAACAAATAATAATCCTTTTTGTTTGATATCAACATTGGCTTCATTGGCTCCTACAAGTGTGAAGTGTTGCCACTGTCAAAAAGAGTAAAGTCCCTAGAAAATAATAAAAAACCCTAATAGCCTAAGCTTCTGTCATTACAAACAACTAAACTGAAGCTTATTTATCAGAGTAACCTGTAATTGATGAATGTCACAGAATACTAGCATTTTCACTCAAAGGAATTTGAACCACCACGTCGCAAGAGGGATTGTCTATAAATTACTTTTACTGAAAATAAGGAGGTCTAAAATGAAAATTACGGTAGAATGATATTTGAGATTATCATGAGTAACAGGGCATTTTTATTGATAAGTTAAACTATAAAATTGAATTTACGATTTAATGAAAAACTGTAATACTATATAACATAATGGATCGGAAAAAGAAAGAAAGAAGATGTATTAAGTGACTAATAAAAATACTTCCAACATTTCATAATAAACATATAAACGATGAAAATTTACCTTCAGAACTAAAAAAGACACTAAATATAAGCTAAAAAAGCTTCCAGATAATATTTATACATATTAAAACAAATTTTTTTTTCGAAATCAGAATAATTTCTTAGCAACTTCTGATGACAAAACGCAATGCTTGACAACAAGTGTTCAGACAAGAAAACCAGGATTTAGTTTTTTTCTACTTTAGGGTGTAAACATTAGTTACATTTAATTATAAAATAACACGCAACTTTCCTGAATGGCCGTCTAAACTCAAATTGGAGTCATGACATATTTTTTTAATTTTCCCACCATGACATGACGCTATAATATTTTTAAAGATCAAATTTGGTCAAAAGCTTAACTAATAAACCATTAGAGGGAAAATGAATGATTCGTATCCCCTTAAGTATGACATATTGGGACAACGTGCTGCGTTTTTCAAACTTTCAGTACCTCGCGTTATATGGACATATTGAAATGGTTTTGGATTAATTGTTTAGCCAAAATCAGAAAAGTAAATAAAACAGAATCATTTCCATTTTTTTGGTTAGAAAATTAAATAAAAACGATGTTTTTGGGTAAATCCGTATTAACCCTCCCCAATGCGCCGGGTGGTTGATTTTCTTGCCCTTTCGAGTTATCACAACTTTGTCAAAGCTTCATTAACAAGTCTCTTTTTGAGACAAATATTACTGACAAAATTACTATTGTAATGTAAGTCAATTAAAGAGTAAATAAACCTGTGATTCACCAAAACTGGTGCTAATAATTAATTCATAGGAGAAAGTCAAATTTGTAGTGCTTTGCATCCAAACAATCGAGACACACTCATGTTCTAGAGGAATCGTTCTATTAATAATTATTATAATTATTAAAAAGTAAATATGGAATATCCTTAACTGTGCACACATGCAATGCTTATGTAGCACAAATAGTTAAGCCTTGAAACAAAAATAGCAGAACTTGTAGAATGTATTTCTTGTTTGTTTAACATATTTTGCGTAGGGAATAGTCAACTCAATAATCCACGTTAAATAAATAATTTTTTAAAAAAACGTCGTCACATAGATTTCTTCAAAATATGTAGGTGTCAATACGTTAGCCAGCTGATTTATTTCAGAAGCAAAGTTTCATAACAATCCAAAAGCTTGAGGAGCCCGTGGGTGTAGAATGCTTACCGAGTCTTCTAGTGTGCTTGCGAGGACAATATTTTTCTCAACCAGTGGTACCACGACACACAAGTCGACTTGAATTTACTAATACCCACGAGTAAATAAATCTTACAATACGATTCGACTAAAACTTGTTTTACACTAGCAAATAAAAGTAGTAACACTTGAACGTTTCAGATTTAGTGATTTGATCGTCAAATTGAATCTTTATCTAACCAACATGATTACAGGAATTTGAGACGAAACATGAAATAGACTACAACTAGAATAAAAGACTCGCACTAATTATAATCTAACTTCTCCAATGACCTGCAATAAAATCGTTTTGATATTTAGAGTATTGTCAAATATATAAAGAAATTATATATATATTAACAGCACACAGCAGCAACTAGAACTGATGCTGGTGTTTACACGTGCCGGAGGAATGTTACATCATTGCAGACGTTAGTCAGTGGCTAGGGGCGCCATTAAATGTGCCAAAATAAGTATTAGTGGCGTCACTGCAGATGACGCGTTAGTGCACTCCTCCACTTAAAGTGTCACCTAGCTTGAGGTTTAGGCGGGAAATAAGTCGCGCCACTAACAAACCCGTAAACTTGGCGCTGCAGCATCATTCTGGTAAATCTAACTTTTAACTTTGCGGCTAATATTTTGGGTTGCAGAATCATCGTAATTAATGACTTTTTAATTCATTTTTCCTGTAAAATTAAAAAATTCTTCCATTTGATTACAACGAGGAATTTTGGAAATTTCGGGGGCCACTGGAGCAGAGTCCTAGACGTTAAGAACATAATAGATAGTTTTACGGAATAGCTAGCAAATTAATGTAAGACGTGACTGAATGTTGCCAAAAACTATAAGAATTAAAATTTATACATAATTACCCATTAAATAATTTATATTAAAAAACTATCAACTGTGAAAATAATTATTTATTTATATTTCTTTATCGTGTGAGCTTGCCTGGATGGCAAATAAAAATAAGAAAAGGATTTTGAAGTATTGTAAATAATGTTTTGCTTGAATTAATGGAATACAGCAATTATCATCACAAAAAAAGTTAAAACAAGTTCACTCGTCCTAAGGTTTCTTTAATTTTTCTACAAATCCAAAAAATTATTCCGCACTTAAAGGTAAAGTTTGGTATATTGATACTATTTAAACATACTGTTGTAATGCCAATGCCCTCTTATGCTTTGACATGAATATTATAAGGCGCATCGCTTTGGCCATGACATACATTTTCCTAAAATGAAGTCTGTTGAAATTAATTCAGTAATAATTCAAATAAGAATCCAGTTTATTCTACAAATTTTCTAAAACTCGAGGTAGACTTAGGCTTGTGTCTCTCGGTGGAGGCACCACTTTTATACTTTCAAACACCTTAAGTAATTGATAAATTGTTTTGGGCACCGTTGGATATTAGTTGGGTAATCTATCGATGGGCCAACCTCGCGCCTCGCAACATGCCAAACCGTTGGGCAACGAATTTCGTCGACCATTTTCCAACGTTGGCCCGTAGATTTGTGCTTCTGGGATACTTTTATTTTACGCTGGAAAGGTTAAAAAACAAATGGAGGCTTGCAGTTAATAATGAACCTAATTACAGTTATTGATTAGCTAAGGTTATCATTATTAAAAGAAATTTCTAACTTCCAAATTTATTTCTTTGGTACAAAATACATATCAAATTTAGATCTAAATGTAATACAAAACGTACAAATAAAAACCTAAGAGTTTTATCTTAGATGATGTAACTGTTGCTAAAATTTATTTGTCAGATTTCGTTATTGTTTGATTCTGAAATGATTGTCAAATTACTTCACTATTTTTTTGGGTAACATTTATGTATCATTCTTATTAGATTAAACAAGAAGAAAAGGCCTTAAGAGTAGTATGTCATAAAATGTCTTAAGCCTACCAGTAGTATTAAAAGATTTCACACACCAATCAAATTTACATAGCCACCCAGTGTGGTCCACATATGAGTTTAAAAATAAAAATTGATCAGTAAAATATTTTACAAATGCTAAACATATAATTTTTAGTAGGACTTATTACTCCAGGGAAATAAAAAATTACTTCAAGTTAATGTGAAATAAACTTGAAAAAAAAAATCATTACAACAATATTGAGAAAATAAACCTTTATTGTCAAAACAAACATTGATAGCCTCCACTCAATTAACCAGTACGCCAACAGTAGGCGGTTTCATCTGCGTCGTTTAAAGTTGCTCTCTAGTGTGAGTTAGGGTGTGTTTCTTCAACCTGCCCAATCGAGTAAAACCTTTCTCACAGGTTGAACACTTGTATGGCCGCTGTCCAGTATGTGTCAACAAATGCGACTTTAACTTATCCAATGAAGTAAAGGAAACATCACAGCATTCGCATTTGAATGGCCGCTCACCAGTATGTAACAGTGTATGTTTCCTTAAACACCCTATTGTAGTGAATGGCTTCTCGCACACCACACACTTATGCGGCCGCTCTCCAGTGTGAACCAATATATGTCTCTTAAGACTTCCTAACTGAGAAAAGGCTTTGTCACAACACTCACATTTATATGGCTTCGCCCCAGTGTGAACCAACATATGTGTCTTAAGATTTCCTAACTGAGAAAATGATTTCTCACAACATTCGCATTCATATGGTTTCTCTCCAGTATGTATTAGCATATGTTTCTTTAAATCTGCCGTAACAGTAAATGAGTTTTCGCACACTAAGCACTTATGTGGCCGCTCCCCGGTGTGAACCAACATATGGCTCTTAAGATTTCCTAGCCTAGAAAAGGATTTGTTACAACATTCGCATGTATATGGCTTCGCCCCAGTGTGAACCAACGTATGTTTATTAAGATTTCCCAACTGAGAAAAGGTTTTTTCACAACATTCGCATTTATATGGCGTCTCTCCAGCATGAATCAGCATATGTTTCTTTAAATCTGATGCTGTAGTAAATGACTTTTCGCACACTAAACACTTATATGGCCGTTCCCCAGTTTGAAACATCAAATGTCTCTTAAGATTTCCTAACTGAGAAAATGATTTATTACAACATTCACATTTATATGGCTTCTCCC
The DNA here is from genome assembly GCA_035578135.1 of Flexamia atlantica. Classification (NCBI taxonomy): domain Eukaryota; kingdom Metazoa; phylum Arthropoda; class Insecta; order Hemiptera; family Cicadellidae; genus Flexamia; species Flexamia atlantica. The sequence continues at coordinate 267,631 of JAQJVK010000033.1, forward strand.
CAGTATGTGACAACGTGTGGCTTTTCAAATGCTGCAAACGTTTGAAGGATTTGTCACAGAATAAACATTTATGTGGCCGTCCCACGACACCTGCCATAGCTTTTTCAATCTCACTCGTTGAGTTAAGTTATCTACAAGTTTTGCTTCGTTGGAGCTTTTTGATAAAGTTACTGGACATACTCTTATTTTCCCTGAAAGGAAAAAAATAAATATGAAGTTTAAACACACTTAAAACAACTTTTTCCCGTACACAGGATTACACGTTTTTACAAGGCGACGGAATCCAAACTAACTGATCACATATATGACGTGTTTTACTTTGATTTTCATTTTAATTATTTTCAAGTCAATGGGGATTGATTATAATTTCCATAGGCGTCATTAATCACAATTATTCTTTTAAACAACATACCAACAATAATAAATTTGCAAGCACTTTCTTTATAGTTTGTTAAATTTTGGTAAAAGTAAGTTTTCACCTTGAAGCCTTTTCATAATTCTGGGCCAATAAGTACTTCTTCCTGAAACGGACATATTTTTTTAACATAACACACACAAGAAATAAAAAATATGCAATACACATTTTATAAAAAATATGTATTTTATAACAGTTGCTGACATTTGATAGCTACTCGATTTTCATTCGTTTAATAGCTACGCACCTCTTTAATGAAGTTTCAAACTGCAATAAAAATAAAAAAGCTATATTCCACGATAACGAACTATTATTAATAAAGCACCATGCTGCTCCTGATGCGTTGAACTGTGTTGAAGCTCACAAGGTTTTTCAATTTCGATTTGCACAAAGTGAAGTGAAATGCTGAGCTCACCCCCCCCCCACCCATGGAACAGCAGGATATAAGAAAAGCCCGGCTTACACATAAAGTCTTTCCTTCAACATGTAGCAAAGAAACATTAGAGAAATAAACTCTTCGGCACCTTTTAAACTGTTGCCAAAAGCTTGGCCTGTTACTCAGTCGTTTAATTCTTGATAATAAATTCAAATTCAAATTTTGTTTATTTCCAGAAAAAATATAACATGTGATTGACAATATAAAAAATAATATACACATTTTACTTACAACAAATAACAAAAAATCGCGGAAATAAGCCTAGATGGGCAGATTGCCTGTGGGTAGGCTTAGTCGCTCTTAGAAAGCCTATGATTAAATTATATAAGTGCAATGTTATGTATTCATTATTTTAAAATGTTTTTTTAAGGAGAAAATTTTTACTAAGGAGAAAAAAGTTTTTGCAGAAATGTTTGTGCATGCGTAGAATGAAGGAGGTCATGCTATTTGAATCGGTGGGAAGGACGGTTAACGTTATCTATTTGTTGGTGAGAGAGGGCGGGTGGGAATAAGTGCAATAATGCTTTATAGCAGTTTTTTTGTGTTTCGTTGTAATCATTTCAATTATAAAAACGCTTCCCTGTGTCGTTTAGGTGGTATTTTTATTCATTGAGTGATTATTTAATCGTTTTTCTATTTACATTCATAAATGCTACTTAAGTTAAATAGTTTATGTTATCTTACATTTACAAATATACGGTATTAAAGAAATGTATGTAGGAGAAATAAAAAAATTATAAAAATACTACAAAATACTATACAACTTTTTTCCTCTTCAAACGTTTAAGCTTGATTCTTTACTTCGGTCATTCAAGCAATTCCTAGTATAAATTCCATTTTCTCCGAGATACAATGCCTGTTGACCCGGAACACGATGCCTTAATGTCCTTAGCACCTTGTATCGTGTGAAATGCTGAATCCGTCCTTCCTACTAAAGACCTCCCCCTGATCAAGTGCATGTGAATCATTCTCTTGACGTGTGGCTCCATAAACAATGTAATTTCGAGTTTTGTTATTACTTTTCAATACGGATCAGCAAAGGTTTCATCCTTGTTTACTATCTCTTGTTTTATCGAAGAAGTGTAACTATATTTATTCTTTGGCTCGTGATTTAATGAAGTAGGGCAGGTACAGCCCCCTACCAGGGGGGGGGGGGGTGGTAGGGGGGGTCACTGGGTGTAAACAGCTGATCGACACGGTTATCTTGGTCTGATGCTGAGGCGGTCTGTTGGTGTCTGGTATCAGTGTGCCGTCTACGTGCTTTGCTGATGCGTGAGAAGTGTGACGTATGAAGGTCACTGCTCTTGAGATAACCGTCCAATAAGACCACTGGTTAATTTCACAAAATCTCCGGCAAAAAAGATAGCTAAGAAGCTGTATAAAATTATATGAACTGAAACATATAGGTAATCATAGCTTAAATAATACAATTGATTTTGTATACGAAATCACGCAAATAAAACACACATTACCGCCTCAATTGATATTTTTATGGTCATATATATCTATATTATAAAGATATACACGTTACAATTTGAAATGGCTAAGAACAAGGTAACCGTGTCTTATAAAACTACGAATAAACTTTCCTCCAACCTGGAACGTAAAGGTAGGCCGGCGCAAGATAAAACAGAAAAGACCAGTATTTACAAAATAAAGTGTGATGACTGCTCCAGTTTCCATATCGGCCAAACAGCCCGGTCTTTTCTACGAGGTTTAACGAACACCTATCTAAAAAGTTATCAAAGACTGCTTTCGCTAACCATCTAAAAGACAATAACCACAGCTATACTAATATCAATAATAACTTAGAAATCCTCCATATTTGTAATAAAGGCCATTTCGTGAACACCATAGAAGAGTTTGAAATATACAGATCATTTAAGAATTCCCATAGCATTTGCTCAGTGACGAATTCTCTTTCGAATCTAACATAGTGTACAACACAGCAATTAAAATTCTGGATGACAGCGGAAGTGGGGCGAGAGGCTAAGGTAGGGACGAAGGACGGGGTAGTGTTACGTCACAAATCAGCACAGGTCATATCAGTGCGTCATGACTCACCTTCCACCAGCAACGCATGCGGAACTATTAACATGTTTAGTTATGGCAAGGCCGGCATTGTTCATGTTTCATATTCATGTTCATTCATTCATGTTTTTTTGTCATTTTTGTCTCTAAATGTTTGTGTACCGTGTTAAATGTGTATTTATTAGGACTATGACGATTCTTTATAAAACTATGGAGAAGAGGATGTTTTAGCTAATGTTTTTATCTTGAAAATGGACCCTATAGCGGTCCGAAACCACTGGTAATTTGTACCAATCCAACAGATCACTTAGCAGCATCACAGGTAATTTTATATCATTTTAGACAACCATTATTGATTTCAAAAATAACTTACATGAACTAAATAATACAAAAAAACTTGAAAGAATTCGATATTATTTAAATTATGATGTCCCACAAGATAAAACAATGTTGTATTAACATATGTCCTGCTATCTACCTTTTAGTTACTTCAAGTTAATCAATAAACTATGAAACAACATAAAGAAAGAAAAAGGAACATTATAAAATCTAAAACATTAATGAAGAAACTGTTATTAGAAAAAAAACCATTAGCAGCTTGAATGAATATATTTTGGAGGTTATATTTTAAATAGAAAATTAAAAATAATAAACGAGTATTATGAAATATATTCTTTAAAAATGTTTTATTTTTAACAAGGAATGATTGTAATTTTTAATGTTGTACTTTATTTCTAGAATTTTTTTATGTAAAAACTCCAAAACCATTAGTTAAATAAGCAGAGTAAAGGTTGAACAGGGCAACTCGTTTATCACTATAAGCGGACTAAAATTAAACGTTATACAAAAGCCAGACTTAAAACAAACATCAGCGTTTTTATAATTTAAAGCTGACTAGAAGAAAACTGACTTTAAAAAAATACTAAGGAGACTATATAAATAACTTAAACGTATAAATAACTAAAATAACTTTCCTTTATTTGTTCATTCCAGACCAAGCCCAGGTCCCCAGACAGCACAAATACGTTTATTTGACATCTAGTAGATATCTTAACCAAATATCTAATATCATCTCATAGATGTATATATCTTAGACTATATGTATAATGAATATCTATTAGACGTTCAAATGTCACACAATTATACGTCTATTAGACGTCTGAATCAGATATCTGTGAAACATCTAATGAACATCTGACAGATGTAAACGAAAGATTTCGTTTACATCTGTAACGAACGATTTCGAAAGATTTCGTTTACATCTGTTTACATCTGTAACCAGTTATTCAACATCTACAAAAAATGTTTATACGTTAAAGAAAATTTCTATAGATGTAACATAAACATTTGTTTAACCTACGGAAAGAGGTCACCCATCCAGTTTCTTACCATGCCCGATGTTGCTTGACTTAGGAATAGGCTGCTGTCTACTGATCCTCTGTGCCACGGCTACTGATGAGTAATGGTGATGAATTTATAGCCGACTATTTGAAGAAACTCTAAGTAAGTGAGGTTATGATGTTTTGGTTGTTAATCATGACACTATTTCTAATAATTTACCGAGATGATTATTGTGATTTTAAATTAATTCATTTATTTATATTGGGTAGCAAAACTTCCTCGAGGTCACACCTGTGCTCTGCTTAATATATAATTAATTAATTGTAGTACTCAATTACTCGATTGCGATTGTTTTATCCGAGCCACGCTTCCTAAAATGGGGTCTTAACTTTCGCAGAAAGGTTATTTTTGGGTTTTGGGGCTGCCATTTACCCAAACAAATACACACGACTTTTGTCAAAGCCAAAGCCAATGGCAGAGCTTTTCACTCTATTAAAGAAAACATCCGATCGACTACTCCTTTGTTGAAACGGCAATAGGGCGGGGAGATACATGAATAACGATGCAGTCCTTCAGCGAAAAAATAGTTCGCATTAACATTCCTAAAAGTAGAGACAGTAACGAACGAAATGTATATTAAAAACTTTAATTTGAGCTGAAGAGTATAATTAATTACAAATTACAAGGTAAAAACAACCGATCGATCTCTGACATTTTCACTACATTGAACAAGCACACAACCGATTGACTACTAATTTGGTTCTCCGATCAGTTCAGTTGTTTCCTTGCCACACACGGCAGGCTCAGATCTTCCAATTTTCTATGAACAGAAAAAATCCGCGTCACGTCACGCGTAAAAACAACATAATAGTTTTCAAGTTTAATTTTTTTAACAAATTTCCGTATTTAGTGCTATCTGTAAAAGGTGTTCGTAAACCTGAATAATTAAAAAAAAATAACCAAGAATACAAATTTTTAAAAGTATAAAATTATATAAATAAGTAGTTATTGATGGTATAAATTTTGAAAATATTTTACAAATAATCTACCGTAAAAACTTTTTTTGACCCAGACAAAATTATTGTTTTACCTTTTTCTTTAACTTGTACAATCCTCCATATCGTATGAAAAAATGAACAAATACTGAAACACTCCAGTATTGAATAAACATCTATCATAAATCATATAATTATTAATACATCCAACCGTAGACATCTATCATACATCTAACCGTAAACATCTATCAAACATCAAACCATATATATTTAAGCAACATCCAAAAATGAATACAGATGTATTTAGATATCTCTGGAATAATTCACATAGACATAGAGTCCTGACTGCCCATGTGGGGGGGGGGGGGGGCAAACGCAAGGTAAAAAGAGGCTACCACCCTCTTTTTAAAACAGTTGAAGAGTATTAAAATTATTGATAGGTAAAACGAACAATATTATTTATTATAAGGGACTTCAATTGCTTTTGGTTACTTGGGCGTTATTCGGCAGGGACCCCTCGAAACAGGGAACTTCTAAAATGTTGGCCAGCATAAAAACATGTTGACCGGGTACTTTAAAAATTCCGATTTCCACCAAATTTGGTATGAAGGTTCTAATTAGTGTTATACACAACCTGTATAAATTTCATAAAAATATATTGACATAAAGGGTGTTTGTTTACAAAAAACCTTGTTGACCAGCATAAAAATATGTCGACCGGGTACTTTAAAATGTCCGATTTCCACCAAATTTGGTATGAACGTTCTAATAAGTGTTTTACATAACCTGTATAAATTTCATAAATATATAATATCATTAAGGGCGTTTGTATACCAAAAAAACTTGTTGACCAACATAAAAACATGTTGACCGGGTACTTTAAAAAATCCGATTTTCACCAAATTTTGCATGAAGGTTCTAATGATATTATATAATTATGAAATCTATACAGGTTATGTAAAACACTTATCAGAATGTTCATACAAAATTTGGTGGAAATCGGACATTTTAAAGTACCCGGTCAACATGTTTTTATGCTGGTCAACAAGGTTTTCTTGTAAACAAACACCCTTGATGTAAATATATTGTTATGAAATTCATACAGGTTGTGTAAAACACTTATTAGAACGTTCATACCAAATTTGGTGGAAATCGGACATTTTAAAGTACCCGGTCAACATGTTTTTATGCTGGTCAACATTTTACGTAGACCCCTCGAAACATACGTTCGTACTTTGGTACCTAGTAATGAAATATACTATTTCCCATCTCGAACATAATCAACTTAGTTTTAACGTATTACTTATATTAAACTCCAAGGGAATCCAGGGAATCGTTGAAACTATTGTCAAATTACTCGTAGAAAAATCGTTTTATCTCACGTGATCTGTCCGTAATTGATTATTAGCTTGTTTTAGCTAACTCTGACTCTTAGTACCGTGTAAGCGGCGCAAAATAGGCCTAGTGGAGGAAGAAATGTCAGATTAGGGATACTTTTAAAAACGTAAAGAGTTACGAGCTGGCGGAAGACTATTAAATGAAGTTGTAGGATTAAGAGGTAACAGTACCTGAAACATACTTTATGTTTGTCTTTTATTGAAATTGGGTGCTTTGCCTTTCCTTTATCACACATAACCTCAAAACTGAACTTCTAGTAGATCTTTGCAAACTAATTAAGACACTTAACTAAATTCAATACTGCATATAATCATCTTCATTACCTGATAGAAATATTACAGCGATACTAATTGTCCTAGCAAGATTTATAACCCTGGATATGCGTTCAACTATAACTAAAAATAAATGGAGCTTAATTTACAACACGATTTATATTTCTCAACAAACCAATATCGATAAGCCTACACTGCGCATGTCGGCTAACGAACAGTTTATGGTTTATGTTATGTAGTATAATTTTATTTTAGAGAAAACATTTATTCATAAGGCCTATATATACTGAAAATATTTCAATTTATAACATTTATTTTATCATTCGCGTACCGGCGGGATGGCAACGATCTTCAATATTAATCTAAGATTATAAGAGAATTTTACTTTTACCTGCTTGTAAAAGCCTCTTGCCACTTTTTCGTGGGGAAACTTAAGACGCGTCATCGTGAATACGCCGCTAATATTGTATAAATATATTCTAGTGAGGTTTCTTCAGAAATTTTATTAACACGAGTAAATCCCAGTTAACACTTGCACGTAACAGTGGCGTCACTTTCGATTTCTAATTCATTTACGAAAATGTTCCTTGGACTCCTAAAATATCACGGAAGTCTCATAATAAACGTCAGCAAAAAATTGCGCGTCGTTTGAAGTTTATTTTGAAAATTTTTTGTTCCACTTACAAGCCAGAAAATGTTACGCCAGTTCTAAATACAATTGTAAATCTAGCTAAAACCTTGGCGCCAGCTGTATAGTGAAACACTTTTGGTACATTTTATTAAAACTGGTGTTCGCGAACCAGGGACAGTCTTTTGGGGGTTTAACTAACCTCGGGTGGGGCTTCTAAGTAAAAGAGGGATCAATAGTTCAATTGGGATATTGGGATGGCAAATCTTCTATCTCTACACATTAGGCCTACTCTGTCCCCTACTTCAATACTTAAGCGCTCTTGTCTTCTCCTCTGTACACTCCTGTCTTTCTGTCAATTTTATGTTGTTACCATTCGCACTATACACAGGTAATGGAAATTTTCACAATCATACAAATAAATTTAATGTTGAGGTAAATATGAAACCAAGATTCCAGTCAATGATTATATGAACATTACAACATACTTTAACGCGATTATAATAAAAAACAAATGACTACTATTTTCAATTAGGTTTTATGTTAAAACTGGAATAAAAATACGCTTTTCGGTCTCTTGCAGTTTGTTACAAATTGATTAACTGTTCGTTTGACAAGTGTAAGAAAGCCATAATAAAAGTGGAGTGAGTGACCTTGAGTCAGAAGCCAGTTTTGAAACCTACATATTTATGTTGTTGGCCTAATTTTTGTATTAGACGATTTTAATGAACAATTGATTGGATGCAGTTCAGATGATAAAAATTATTTGTGAATACCACTCATAAACGGTGATCTGGAACACACTGCAAAGCTGAGGCGAAGGTTGTATCTAAATTGAGGTTAGGCCTACTTTTAAGTGTTGTGAGTAGTCGCATTCATAGGATTTTACCATTATCTTGGACTGTTAATGATATTTTGCCTCTCACTGAAATCGCTAATAAATCTTCCTTAACTGAACTACTCTATAGTAAAGTCGGCCTCGCTCACTCACCATTGCCCGAGTCTTTCTATGTATGAAGTCAGCTAATGGTCCAAAAGTACTGTTAAAACATTTAGTTTATTTCAAATTTAATCTGGTTAAATTTTATCCACGGATGAAAGGGGGCTTAGGCGACTAAATCAGTTTGCTTAAGGGGATCGCACAAATTAAGCTATCAATATTAATTAACTATAATAATTTGTTGTTTGATATTCACAAATTATTTTAATTAATTACGGAGTTATTCAGGGCAGTACACTCGGGCCTGTCTTGTTTCTAATTTACATTAATAATATTTCAAAACTGATCCTGAACGGTAAACTTTTTCTTTTTGCAGATGACACCTTAATTTGCGTTAATGGGAAAACTTGGAAAGAGGTGCAATCTAAAGCCCAACAGGATTTAATGATTTTAAGTAAATGGTTTGATCAAAATGTTCTCTCATTTAATGTTTCAAAAACTAAATTTATGCCCATCTCTCTTAGACCTAATACAGATTATTTTTTAGATAATATAAAAATCCACAAATGTAACAATTCTAATAATTCTCTGTGTAATTGTGAGTCCTTAGAGAAAGTAGACGTTTACAAATATTTAGGGATAGTACTTGACTCTCGCATGAAATGGAACCATCACATAAACTTTTTGAAAACTAAAATTAGAAAATACATATATGCTTTTAAGTGTCTTAGTGGAATTTTGAAGGAAAAAGAAATTAAACAAACGTATTATGCCTATATTCAATCTTTACTTTCTTATGGAATTGTAGCTTGGGGCGGTGCCTTTAAATCGATCCTGGAGCCTTTAAATATCACGCAGAAAGCTATTTTAAAAGTTGCTTTTCAAAAAGATAGGAGGTATCCGTCAATAGCTCTTTTCCAAGATACGGGATATTTCTCAATCCGCCAACTTTTTATCAAAGACTTATTGATTACTATTTTTAAACAGTTTAATAATATTTTTTCTTCAATATCACATGACCATTTTACACGCTACGCGCAAAATGTTTCTATTGCTTCTTTACAACTAACTAGAACAATTTTAACAACCAATTCCTTCTACGTTTCAAATGTTTTGTACCGAAATATACGTCAACGATTTCTGCATTTTAACATACTGAATTCACCATCTTTAACAAAGATAAAAGCACAAATAAAAGAGTTCTTAAATACGGTAGGAGTGGAGGGCGCCGAAAACATTATCATGACCACTACTTTCCGACCAAGACAATAATGCGTCCCCCCCCCCTCCTTATGAAGACATTCAACCATACCCACTAATGACAATACCACGAGCTGTCGTCCACATCGTTTTTTCCCAATAACAGCTTCTTTTTTTCCTCTAATTTCTAAAAAAAAAAATCTGTAAAATGTAGTCTTGTTGATTGTAAAATAAGGTTAAATCAGATGCCACATATCGCCATTAGGTTAAATAGATGCCACATACTCATTTAGTGATCGGTAACAACTACAAGGCCTACGCACAGGCTACTGCCCACGTAGGCCTTCCAATGTAGGCTTGGAAAATTATAATAAGAATTAATATATTGAGCATGCTAGGGATAGTACTATAAATCCTATTGTTTTTAGTAGGTTATTATGCATTTATTTATTGCTTGCTGCATGTGTACATTGATAAATGGAACGTTGCATGAATATTGGAATAAATCTATTTTCATTTCATTTCATTTCATTTCAATTTTTCTGTATGAAATAAAAATAACGACCATAGTGGTCGGGAATGTTTCAAGTGGTCCTGTAAAGTTCAAGAATATCACCTTCGATGAGAAAATCCTAATTTAAAAACCATTAACAGCCGACTTCGTCAACATTACCGGTACAGAAATTGCTGCTGATTTCTCCACCAGTGTTTCGTTCCAAAAAACACTCGGCACTATTGAGCCTCTTACCTTCTCTTTACGAGGGTCCCGTCAGAGTGGCTTTTGAATTCCTTCGTATAGCTACACTTCAGACGTCTGTACCTAGTTGCATTGATATCGGGTCATTTGTACGCCAAGTACTGTACTAAACAGACAATATACATTTGGAAAACACTAATGGGGTTTTGGTATTTTGGGACCTGAAAACGACCTCAACGTTATTAAGTTTAGGGCAATGCCACGAGACTTGCGAGAAAAGCGTATCTTTAGATGAAACTAGGTAAAAAGCAGCTTCGTCTGTGGCCAGTGGTTAATGGTTTCTGAATATGACGGAAATGCCAAAAGAAAATTCACTAAACTTAATTCGTAATTAGAAAAAAAGGTTTATTGTTGGCTTAAAGATTCTGATATTCACTTTCTTATAGTTAACTGTTAATCCATGCTTTCTCAGTCTCCTCTATGCTTCCTCGAAATGCTACAAATGATCATCTCAAGGCAATGAGAACTTGAATTTCACGTCATAGAATATTGAATATGGTACCGAGGAGACCAGGAAGTGTTGTCACCGGTCTGACACTTAAATGGAGCCAAGTGGTAAGCTTAATGGAGCGGGTTAGTTCGAAGCACTTTAGTTACATGTCGTTGTAAAAACATGGTTAATACACTCGTTGCAGCAGACCTGCATACTCAGTGAATTTCAAGTGCAAAACAACATATTTCGATTCAACATAGTGAGATTTGACATGTTTTTGAAAGCTCCATAAGAATAACATGGGGAATGAGTATGCAGGTTTGCTGCTACGGGTACATTAAAACTGGGTGGTTTTAATTCAATATTTTGAAAATCTGACCTAGAAGAAGCCATTTACTAAGTTTGACCAAGATATGTTGAGAAATAAGCGAGATATAGAATTTTACTTATTTTCCCATAAGGTTAATATTGGGACAACGTACTGTGTTTACCACTTTCAATAGACAACGTACTGTGTTTACCACTTTCAATATCTCGGTAACCAATGGACATAGAGCAGTGATTCAAAATAGTAAATTGTTTGTTTTTTTAACTGAATTCAACGGTCCTAACAAAATTTTGATTACTATTATTTTTCTTTGTAAAAAACTCAAAAAACCCTTTTTTGGGGGTGTACCCCCCTTTACCCCCCTTCCGTTAGTCCGATCAGGCTGGTTCACGAACTCGTCCGAATAATTACTACTTTACACGTCCATGCCAAATTTCATTAAGATTGGACCATTTTTACGCGAGTTGTCGTGCTTAAAGACACACACACACACACACACACACACACACACACACACACACACACACACACACACACACACACACCATGAGACCTACGGTAACAGCTTCTTCCCTATAGGGGAAATTCGCTAAAAGCAGCAACGTCGTCATGACCAATGATTAGTCTTTGGCCAGTGGTAAATGGTTTCTGAATATGATGGAAATGCCAAAAGAAAATTCACGAAAGATAATTCGTAATTGGCAAAAATGTATATTGTTGGCTTAATGATTATATATGGTCAGTATTTTTGTTTACATAATACTTTAATCTTTTAATGCCCCTTAAGGGTATTTGTGTATAGGAGCCAACATTATCCAGCAAAACTTTTTAAAATTTCTGTTTTGTTGAGATAAAATATCTCAACTTATATTTATTTTAAGTTAAATGTAAAGTTGAAAAAATTGTGGATAAAGTTATCGTTCATTATTTATTGTTTAATTTGCTGTTTCAGGGTTGATTAATTCAAAAGTTCGGAAAACAGCGGCATATGGAACGGGATAAATAAGATTCGCAGCAAAAACCTACTTTTATCAAACTTCAAACAAATTATAAACAATGTGAAATGATGGCAATATTGCTATTGTTGCTAAGCTTTTTGAAAGTTTAATAGTTGTGATTGAAAACGCTTTTGACAATTATAAACTCGCACCATTCACTTAAAACGAATTATAAATGAAAAGTTAAAGTATAACACATAATAAAAGTGATCGGTTAGCTTGTACTCTGTCGTCTTGCAAAAACTTGTAATGCTCTCTGTACGGGAGAGAGTTTCTTGAAGTGTTTAAACTACATATTTAATTTTTACTTTTCTGGGAAAATAAAAATATATGTCCAGTAAGTTTATCAAAAATTTCCAAGTAAAACTTTTAGGTAATTATTTTAATCAAAAAGGGGCATTTAAAACGCAATGGCAGGTGTCGTGGGACGGCCACATAAATGTTTATGCTGTCACAAATCCTTCAAACGTTTGCATCATTTGAAGATGCATATAATGACACATTCTAGGGAGAGGCCATATAAATGCGAATGTTGTGAGAAATCTTTTTCTCGGCCAGGAAGCCTTAAGGTACACATGTTGGTTCACACTGGGGAGCGGCCAAGTAAGTGTTTAGTGTGCGAAAAGTCATTTGCTACAATTGGGAAATTAAGGACACACATTCTAGTACATACTGGAGAGAAGCCATATAAATGCGAATGTTGTGAGAAATCCTTTTCTCAGTTAGGAAGTCTTAAGAGACATATGTTGGTTCATACTGGAGAGAAGCCATATAAATGCGAATGTTGCGACAAATCCTTTTCTCAGTTAGGACATCTTAAGGGACATATGTTGGTTCACACTGGAGAGAGGCCACATAAGTGTTTAGTGTGCGAAAAATCATTTAATGAAATAGGGAAATTAAAGATACATATGCTGATACATACTGGTGAGAAGCCATATAAATGTAAATATTGTGAGAAATGATTCTCTCAGTTAGGAAGTCTTAAGACACATATATTAATACATACTGGAGAAAAGCCATATAAATGCGAATGTTGTGAGAAATCCTTTTCTCAGTTAAGTAATCTTAAAACACATATGCTAATACATACTTGAGAGAAGCCATATAAATGCGAATGTTGTGAGAAATCCTTTTCTGAGTTAGGATATATTAAGACACATATGTTGGTTCACCCTGGGGAGCGGCCATGTAAGTGTTTAATTTACGAAAAGTCATTTACTGAAATAGGAAAGTTAAAGATACATATGCTAATACATACTGGAGAGAAGCCATATAAATTCGAATGTTATGGAAATTTCTTTTTTCGGTTGGGGCATTTAAAGAGACATATGTTGTTTCACACTAGGGAGCGGCCACATAAGTGCCTGGTGTGCGAAAAGTCATTTACTGAAAAAGGAAAATTAAAGATACATACACTGATACCGCAATGGCAGGTGTCGTGGGATGGCCACATAAATGTTTATGCTGTCACAAATCCTTCAAACGTTTGCATCATTTGAAGATGCATATAATGACACATTCTGGGGAGAGGCCATATAAATGTGAATGTTGTGAGAAATCTTTTTCTCGGCCAGGAAGCCTTAAGGTACACATGTTGGTTCACACTGGGGAGCGGCCAAGTAAGTGTTTAGTGTGCGAAAAGTCATTTGCTACAATTGGGAAATTAAGGACACACATTCTAGTACATACTGGAGAGAAGCCATATAAATGCGAATGTTGTGAGAAATCATTCTCTCAGTTAGGAAGTTTTAAGACAAATATGCTAGTTCATACCGGGGAGCGGCCACATAAGTGTTTAGTGTGCGAAAAATAATTTACTGAAATTGGGAAATTAAATAGACATATGCTAGTACATACTGGAGAGGAGCCATATAATGCGAATGTTGTGAGCAATCCTTTTCTGAGTTAGGACGTATTAAGACAAATATGTTGGTTCACACTGGGGAGCGTCCGCATAAGTGTTTAGTGTGGCAAGAAGTTATTTACTACAACAGGGTTAAAGGGACATACTCTGAAACATACTGGTGAGCGACCATTCAAATGTGAATAGTGTGACAAATCCTTCACTAAATGTGGAAGTGTAAAGAGGCATTTGTTGACACACACTGGAGAGCGGCCCTACAAGTGTTTAACCTGTGAGAAACCCGATTCGGAAGCTTGAAGAAGCACACCCTAACTCACACTACGGAGCGGCCGAGTGAGCAGCTTTAAACTAGGCAGATGAACATCCAACAGTTGGCGTGCTGGTTGATTAGTCTTACTTTGAAGAATCAAAGTTTATTTTAACAATGAGGGTATTTTTTCAATATTACAGCAATGACATTATATTATATATTTATAAACATAAGTTACTGTTTTATTTCATAAATATAAGTTGATATTTAATATTTGGAAAATTTTATGACATACCAATATTAAGGCCTCTTTTTTATATAATTTAATAAGAATGATACACAAAATGTTTAAGAAAAAAATTAGATGCTAAGAAATTCATTAAAGAAGCTCTGATAAATAAGTTTTGACCACATTTACACCATCTAACATAAAACTCTTAATTTTTATTAAATGTTTTGTTTGATTATATAGAACTAAACGTGGTATGCATTTCCACTGAACAACATCTTGTAAAAATAAAACAATTAAAATTTAGAAATTTGTTTTAAATATGATAACTTGAGTTGGATAAATAACAAAATTTGGTTTATTATTTACTCCAAGCGTGGATTTCTTTTCAACCTTTCCATGTACCAAAAATCATTGGCCAACGTTGGGCCAATGACCAACCTATCGGTTGGCCCACCGATGGATTAACCAACCAATATCAAACGATACCCACAAAAATTCATCAATGAGCCTACCAAATTTTTATTTTGTTTTATTAATTAAGATATGCTTGACTTTTTCAAATAAATTGATAAATAAAGTAATTAATAGGTTTAAATTAGGTTTTTTAGACTAAACGTGTGGGGCTCCGCCGAGATTTAAGCCCATAATCGCGACGTTACTTTACCAGAGGCATGTTTTAGACCACACGGTCATCTTGTGTCTTAGACCACACGGCCACCTTGAGTCTTAGGAGTGGTTAAACCTATGGTTTAAAACTGACCAGTAACGCAATTTCCATCATGGAATTAAAAATTTCCAAGGTTTGGCAGGATCAATTTTTTTAAAGGGTTTGCATTTAGTTAAATTATAATTGGGAAGATGATGTTATTATTGTCATAAAATAAATGGTTATTATTACGGTCGCTCGCCGAGTCTCGCTGTCAACTGAGATCGGCGTGGTCGTCAGCCCAAACAACATCGTCGGAGCTATGCTTCAGCGAGAGGACAACTGGAACTGTGTCCGGCACTATGTCCAGGCCATTCTTCCGGCGAAAAAGGTCGACATCGATCGGCCTTAATCCTCAGCTTTTCCTTACGGAGGTTGCCCTAGTGGCGTAATATCAAAGGCCTAGCCCGAAGTAACGTGCGAAACAGTCACAGGCTAGTGCCCTCGGTGTTGTTGGGGGTGGTTTAGTCAACGGGACTTTGAGCTCGTGGGAGTCCAACACTACTGAGGAGACAACGAGCCCCTCAGTAAGCGTAAACGCATTCCACATCCTACCCAAAAAATACGGTAATTTAAGTTTTAACGATCTGTAAGTCGATAGGATTTCTGTATGGGCATCGTCGGTAAACTACAATATAAAAATGATGACATTTAAAATATTTCGTTTTTTATCTGATTTTGTGTTTGATTTTTGTTTCTCAACGTGGGCTACTCAATGATTGGTGCCCGACCGCGGAAACGCTAATTTACCTACCATCCCGACAGAGATTCAACATTGGGCCTATATTATATTACATGGAGATATTTGATATATTTGATTATATGAGATTTTATTTTCTGTTGTGTTATATCATTGACTTTACATCTCTAAGAGATGTAACGGTTATATTTCATTTCAGTTTTGCCTATCTTTTTAGTTAAAAA
Source organism: Flexamia atlantica (assembly GCA_035578135.1). Taxonomy (NCBI): domain Eukaryota; kingdom Metazoa; phylum Arthropoda; class Insecta; order Hemiptera; family Cicadellidae; genus Flexamia; species Flexamia atlantica. The sequence goes on from JAQJVK010000033.1 coordinate 283,782, forward strand.
AGTAATCCTAATAAGTGATATCCCTGATTATATCTCTTAAGTTTTATAAATTTAATTGGTTTCTTATTTGAATTATTACTGTATTATTTTTAACAAACTTATTTCAAGTAAAAAATATGTAATGGCCAAAGCTATGCGCCTGATACTATTCATGTCAAAGCGGGAAAGGGGCATTGTCATTACAACATAATTATTTAAAGTAATTGTTTAACTTTACTTTTAAGTGCTTAGTAATTTTTACAATTTACAGATCAATTTACGAAATTAATTTATTTTATTACAAAATAAGGCAATACAATGAGATATAACACAGTCAGTTACTTTTTAATCACATTTAAACTTTAATAACTTAGTCTTTTAAATACCAGTTTCATATAATCTTTTTGTATAGAGGTGAGGAACAAATAAGATAATATTTAAAGTAATAAAATACCATAGAAATAGCGGGTTCAATAGGAAAGAAAATGGTACTGTTGGTATAGTTATCGTTTTTATTTTAACAAATATTACAAATTTGCAAGGTTTCCTACTTCTTAAATGTTATATTTTTTAACTGCACGGGTTATTATCAACTCTTATTGATGTCTTCTCTCTACAATGTGTGCAAATAATGGAGAAATTTTAAATTTTCCGTATAAAAACATTCAATTTTCAGACAGAATGTTCTATGGAGCCATGTTTTTTATGCAGAAAAGTTAAATTTTCTCCGTTACTAGCAGTCCGACTAAGATAATCTTAATATCAGCATTAATTGGATTAAATTTTGCAGCATTCTTGTATCTTGTATAATGTTTCTAAAATGTATGGTTTTTAAGATATTTAGCTTTGAAAATAAAAATAGTCGCCATTTTGAAATTAAAAAAGGTGAAATTTGATACTACTCACAAAAATAGTTCTTAATAGTGGTTATCCATGTACCAAGTTTGAAGTTTATACGTTCATACGTTCGTGAGATATGATTAAATATGAAAAATCCATAAACAGACATACGGACGGAAAATGAAGCACTTTAGAACCTTTGTTTATATGAACCTTTTTTGCTTATTTTGACCCAAGGAATCACTACGTAAATCATTGCCCCACATTTATTTTTTGAACACACTGTATAACCAATTTTATATCACAATCTTTGCCTGTAAAGTTAAGATATTTTGCAAAATTGTCTTCACAGTTCCAAAAAAAACATAAATAAGAAACATTTAAACAACGACAGTGACAGCACCGATACTTAATTAAATTAAATTGTTTCTTCAAGCCATTTGATCTTGAGAGGTGAATTAATTGTAAAGGCTTGTAGGGATACACCTCTTAGTATATTTATTATTTAATCTTGTATTTAATAGTACAATACACGTTTAAGCACAAACAGGCCCTGTTGGGTGTTATTCTTTTAGTGAGCCAGATCACGTTTCTTTACTTTCTTTACTTTTAGAAACTGTTTACGAAATATTACATTAAATTATCACTAACACTTTGTTTCCCGTGTGTGTGTCAAAGTATATCTGATTAAGTGACTCGGCGTTAAGAAGGACTTTTCACAACAAAAACACTTTAGTGCTCACTCGCTTTTGTGAGTAAAATAATGAGACAAGACCCATTGACGTCACAAATTAACTTTCCACATCACCGACTCTTGGATGGCCTCTCCCCTGTGTGTGTCAATGTAGTCAATGTAGTCAATGTAGTCAATGCAGTCAATGTACTGCTGGGGTTTTGGAGACACTTATGGGTGATAAATAAACTCATCTAAATATATATTATACCAATTTTTCCAGGGTAAAGCCGTTCTTCAAAGCAAAGGACCTTCTCAACAAATAAATCGCTTTGTTTTCCTTCTTAACAAACAAATCGCTTAGATAAGCGTAATTTTGGAAATTTCACAAATGGCTACTTAAGGTTGATAAAACTGATGTATCTCTTAGGCCTGTAATAAGCTCTCGCTACTCACAGCGTGTAAAGTCCTCATGGACATCCTAAAACCATTGGTCGGATAAAGTGACTCGTATGTAAACATTTCTGAGGACGAAGAAAGTATGTTCTTTAATACCACCGTTCCTGAAACCTTAAACTAATCGAGTATTGTGGAAACGGGTAAAGACTCTACCTAAACGTTTCAGGGATAACTTAACAGTCTGTTTCCTGCCATCCAACTAGGATTCGAAGAAGAAGCCAAACAAATTTGTAATTTCGATTATATTTTAATAACGAGAAGGTAAAAATTTACAGATTATCAAGACATTAATTTGCTTTCTACTCTACTATTTGTTAATTGACGTCTTAAATTAGCCCGTTTCATTAAATAAAACAAGTGTACCCTGCTTCAAAAAAAAAATGTTAATATCTTTAGAATTAAACTACATGTTGAATCCGCCCCTCACAAGACAAGATAAATAACTAAAAATTTAACCTTCGTTTCAATGAAAAACAAAAGAAAAAATATACGAAAAAAACAAATATTACATACACAAAAATCCTACCGCATGAACCTTGACTCTAAAGACACGAATAGGCCAATATTAATTGAATGTTAGAACGGCCAGTTAGCAAATCATAATATGTATATGTGTTAAGTAATGTTTGTATATTAAAAGAAAAAAAATCAAAAATCAAAATATAAATTATAAATCAAAACTGTAATTAATGCTATAATGTATATCATAATACGTTGGACGGGTTCTTCCCAAACAACCGGGTCACACACGACACGCTCTGAATCATTTTAATAAAAAAAAACACTAACCAATGCATGATTTTTTAGAGTTAACGGTTTAGGTTAAGAAATGCATGATACTACAGATTTTTTTATGTTTCATGTATATTATTTATGTAGGCCATGAGATGAAATTTATTTACGACATCTGAAAAAAGGGGTCAATATTGTGGAGGGAGAAAGGTGTGGGGGGATTGTGGAAAAAAAGGTGGAGGAGGTGTCCTTGTCAGTTCGACGTAATTAAAAAAAATATTGTTTCTGAAATTTTTATTTACTTTAAGTATAAATAACCTACACAAGAAGAATGTAACTGCAACAATTTAATAATATGACATGAGACGGGTTATTATGTAACAAATTTTTAGCCATTAAAAAACATACCGGTAGCCTTATAACTGACGTATTGGAATTTTGACGAATATTTTTCGTTTCTGGTATTGCTGCTCTGCGGTCCCATACTACTGTAAAAGAAAATTAGGTCGTTTGGACTGAAGAAGAGTTTTGATTGTTACAATTCGTTTCAAGAAAATTATTATTACCAACTGAGCCCCCGAAAATCTAAAATTGGATCAGCAATTCATTTAAAATCCTATTGCAGGGAAGGAGTCTTTAAATTGTCCCATTTCAAATATATACTTAGTATTCCGTTCAAATAAATCCCTTGAGTTTTAAATGTTTTCCGCTAGTTTTCATTTAGGCGGTTCCTTTGTTTATAACTGAAATAGTATTCATTTTATCATACACTCTTTTATGATCCTGTTAGTATTAGCAGGATTCTGTCTTTAATATTGCTAGGTTTTTTATCTGTTATTATTCTTATAACACATCAAAAATAATCGATTAATCACACGTTAACTACACGTTGCTTAAAGTTTATAAACACTGTTATAGTCATTCTAGCTTTATATCTAAAGCTAAGCGCAGATTTTATTGATCACTGTTTGTAGTTCATTGGTTAACGTTTATCACTAGCCCACAAATGATATGTGTGTTATTAAAATAGGGTATATACAAAATATTGTAAGAACAAAAATCATATTAAATAAATGAAACATATATTACAGCCTTAATCATATCATAATAAATTTCAATCATCGTATACAGACTCTTCCCGGACACCGGGTCAGACTCGACACGCTCTGCGGGTGATCGCCGAGGAGATCCCACTGTGGAGTTGTAGAGATCCATGAAGAACACGACGACCCCGGGCCTGGACCACGGACCGGCAGAGGCGCTGGAGCCGGTGGTGAAATGTCGCCCTCTGCTGCTTCTGAGCATGTGTACTTGAAAATGGACCGGTGAAAATCGACTAAGCTCGTCCTGCTAAGCAATTATAAAGGGGTAAATATCTGAATATATAAATATTGACAGTTACCAAAAACAATTGCCTTACGTAAAAAACTTCAAAAGTAATTATAAATAGCTATTAAACTATATGATTATAAATCATTAGCTATATAATTATAAATAGCGTTAAACATGTCTATGCTCTTGCAATCACCCGTAAAGATGTATCATTGATCTGATTCTTGATACTCGCCATCTCTTGAGAAAGGTTGTTGTACTTATTCTCCGGCTGCGTTTACTATCCATGCAAAAATTCTTTGTCAGCCTTGAGTTCAGCAAACGTGTCAGTTATGGAATGGTCTATCGCATTCAATCTCGAACTTCAATTCATATTCAATTCACAACATTTATATGCAGCGTTTACTAAATTCAATGTTCAGATCCGCTGTCACTTTATATACGTTTCATAAACTCGACTCGCTTACAAAATTGACCGGGAATGAAAAGGTACATCTACATGACAGCAACACTTAATAAGACGGGTCACTGTTTTGGAATGTTCAGATTGGTACAACTATCAATAAACACGCATGCGAAGTGTCTGATTTTAGAACGCCACTTTACACAGTGCGCCAAAATATTTATGACGATGCACTAATAATCGCTGTGAAGTCTATATATCGGTCACTAAAGTGTGGTGCACACGTCTCCAGCAGTGAAAAAAATAGTTTCAGACAGAATAAAGTCAGAAAAAGCCTATAACATATAAAATATAGCATTAAATTGGCCAGGGATGAAATTTTTTGTAAGCAAGTGCGAGGTAGATGATAATTATGCTCTTTTTTTATCAGTGACTAGCTAGGGCCTTAGGCCTCTTACCATTGTGTGACGATGAGTGTCTGTTTAGACCGCTTGACGTTGTAAAGGACTATCCACAGAACTGGCAACTGTGAGGTTTCTTACGATAGTGTCTCGACGTGTGAGTCTTAAGGTAGCTCGATGTTGTAAATGATTTCTTACATATTTGACATGTGTAAGGTTTCTCTCCAGTGTGTATCAATGCATGTTCAGCCAAAGTCCCTGACTGGGTAAAGGACTTTCCACATGCTTGGCAACTGTAAGGTTTTTCACCAGTGTGTGTCAACGCGTGCCGCTTAAGGTCGCCTGATTTTGTAAATGATTTCATACATATTTGACATGTGTAAGGTTTCTGTCCAGTGTGTTTCAACGTGTGAGTCTTTAAGTTGCTTGATTGTGTAAATGATTTCTTACATATTTGACATGTGTGAGGTTTCTCTCCAGAGTGCGTCAATGCATGTGCAGCCAAATGCGCTGCCTGGGTAAAGGACTTTCCACATGCTTGGCAACTGTAAGGTTTCTCTCCAGTGTGTGTCAACATGTGAGTCTTAAGTTGGCTTGATGTTGTAAATGATTTATTGCATACATGGCATATGTAAGGTTTCTCTCCAGTATGTGTCAACGTGTGAGTGTTAAGGCCGCTTGATGTTCTAAATGATTTCTTACATATTTGACATGTGTAAGTTTTCTCTCCAGTGTGTATCAATGCATGTTTAGCCAAATGCCCTGACTGGGTAAAGGACTTTCCACATGTTTGGCAACTGTAAGGTTTCTCTCCAGAGTGTATCAACGTGTGAGTCCTAAGGTTGCTTAATGATGTAAATGATTTCTTACACATTTGACATGTGTAAGGTTTCTCTCCAGAGTGCGTCAATGCATGTGCAGCTAAATGCCCTGACAGGGTAAAGGACTTTCCACATGTTTGGCAACTGTAAGGTTTCTCTCCAGTGTGTGTCAACGTGTGAGTCTTAAGGTGACTGGATGTTGTAAATGATTTCTTACATATTTGACATGTGTAAGGTTTCTCTCTAGAGTGCGTCAATGCATGTGCAGCCAAATGCGCTGACTGGGTAAAGGTCCTTCCACATGTTTGGCAACTGTAAGGTTTCTCACCAGTGTGTACCAACGTATGAGTCTTAAGGCAACTTGATGTTGTAAATGATTTCTTACATATTTGACATGTGTGAGGTTTCTCTCCAGTGTGTGTCAACATGTGCCTATTAAGGTGGCTTGATGTTGTAAATGATTTATTACATATTTGACATGTGTATGGTCTCTCACCTGTGTGGGTCAAAATATGAGTCTTTAGCTTGTCTGACCGTGTAAAAGACCTTTCACACGTTTGAAAACTGAATGGCTTTTCCCCAGTGTGGGTTAACAAATGTTTTCTTAATTTATCTTTCCGTGCAAAAGTCTTGTCACACTGTGGACACTCATGTGGTCCCTGCCTAGTATGTGTCAAAATATGATTCTTCAGCATATTGTCTGACCGTGGAAAAGACTTTCCACATGTTTGGCAAGCGTAGGGTTTCTTCTCAGAGTGCGTCTTATCAACCTGTTTTCTCGTTTGTTTGGACATAATTGTTTTCACTTTGGACGATCTTGCGATTTGTTACTTACAAACTTTTAAATAGCTATTCGATTTTAGTCATGTTTGTTTTCCAATATTGGGTTCGAAATAAAACTTCTTTCTATGAGTATTAAAATAAAGATCGGAACTAGTTACCATAAAACTTGTTTTCCATTTATTGTAGATATTTTACAGTACGTCCATCTTTCTGTTTCGTATGCCGACGTTTCACGAACATTTGATTAATCAGCTGAAACAACATATAAAATTAGTTCAGTTGTACTAGGAGCCGCTAGAAAACATGTGTAAGTAAGTTTTGAATCCTATCCCCAATGTTTTCCTCAATTTTCAAAATATTTATCCTAGACTACCCCTAGACATAAGTCGTAAGTTCTTCATTTTGAGTGTAGAGCCATTTTTGGACGCCATAATGGATGCAATATATGTTTTAATGTGTAGGTGTAGTCGCTTATAAGTTTAAAGAATACTTCGCAAGGGTTTTAACGCCACAATTCGTTTGAAAAAATGTATAACTGCGAATTATACGCATTTTTTTATTTCGCTACACGGTCTTTATTAAATAAACACATTTACGGTAATTTTTGTTAAAGCAAAACTAAAAGCCTCCTTCCAGGTCTATAAGTTAAATTGAGTTGGAGCTTCAACTGTAACTTTACCTGGTGAAACATAAAACACAATCGACACAATTTAATGGCTAAGGAATCATATTGCGCATTAAACCATATAGGTATGTAAAAATTTTTTTGATTTTACTTAAATCTCAAGATAGGCTTAATAAAACATTTTGCGTAGTTTTACTACTATAAAATGTAGTATATTCATATTCCTATTAATTTTTGTGTGATTATGAATGAAACAATGTGAGCACTACGAGATTACGCGCGTTTAAACGCCGTTTTATGTGTCTATACCTAAAACATAGCAACAGCTGTTTTATGTGATAACATAGCAGCCCATACTGCATTTGCTGTAAAGGTTGAAAGATAGTAATGCTTCGTCTATTTGTACTATGTGGTCACTGGTTTTAACGCGAACTTTATCAAGCACGTGAGACAAAATTTCGAAAATTAAAATGAATTTCCTTGGTTTGATATTTACAAGCTGAGTGTGTGCAGCCCAGGTAAATCTATTGTCAAACATAATACCTGAGTAATTATATTTCTCAACTCATTCAATAATATTAACATTAATATCACAACTGCAATTATTAAGATTTGTGCAAGATTTAAAACCAAATTCTTGTCAATATGGTCCCCAGAGGCTCTTAGGGAAAACGCCATGTGCTTGGATTTATTTATATTACTGTTAACCTATCATGGTCAAGCCACCGCACCGCTTAGCAGAGAGCAGACCACGCCTCGCGTGGCCGTACACCTCGTCCCATGTGGCGAGACAGACCACGCCTCGCATGGCCGTACACCTCGTCCCATGTGGCGAGAGCAGACCACGCCTCGCATGGCCGTACACCTCGTCCCATGTGGCGAGAGCAGACCACGCCTCGCATGGCCGTACACCTCGTCCCATGTGGCGAGACAGACCACGCCTCACATGACCGTAAACCTCGTACCATGTGGCGAGAGCAGACCACGCCTCGCATGACTGTACACCTCGTCCCATGTGGCGAGAGCAGACCACGCCTCGCATGGCCGTACACCTCGTCCCATGTGGCGAGAGCAAACCACGCCTCGCATGGCCGTACACCTCGTCCCATGTGGCGAGAGCAGACCACGCCTCGCATGGCCGTACACCTCGTCCCATGTGGCGAGACAGACCACGCCTCGCATGGCCGTACACCTCGTCCCATGTGGCGAGAGCAGACCACGCCTCGCATGGCCGTACACCTCGTCCCATGTGGCGAGAGCAGACCACGCCTCGCATGGCCGTACACCTCGTCCCATGTGGCGAGAGCAGACCACGCCTCGCATGGCCGTACACCTCGTCCCATGTGGCGAGAGCAGACCACGCCTCGCATGACTGTACACCTCGTCCCATGTGGCGAGAGCAGACCACGCCTCGCATCACCGTACACCTCGTCCCATGTGGCGAGACAGACAACGCCTCGCATGGCCGTATACCTCGTCCCATGTGGCGAGACAGACCACGCCTCGCATGACCGTACACCTCGTCCCATGTGGCGAGAGCAGACCACGCCTCGCATGACCGTACACCTCGTCCCATGTGGAGAGACAGACAACGCCTCGCATGACCGTACACATCGTTCCATGTGGCGAGACAGACAACGCCTCGCATGACCGTACTTCTCGTCCCATGTGGCGAGAGCAGACCACGCCTCGCATGACCGTACACCTCGTCACATGTGGCGAGAGCAGACCACGCCTCGCATGACCGTACACCTCGTCCCATGTGGCGTGAGCAGACCACGCCTCGCATGGCCGTACACCTCGTCCCATGTGGCGAGAGCAGACCACGCCTCGCATGACCGTACACCTTGTCAATGTGGCGAGAGCAGACCACGCCTCGCATGACCGTACACCTCGTCCCATTTGGCGAGAGCAGACCACGCCTCGCATGACCGTACACCTCGTCACATGTGACGAGAGCAGACTACGCCTCGCATGACCGTACACCTCGTCCCATGTGGCGAGAGCAGACCCCACCTTGCATGCCCGTACACCTCGTCCCATGTGGCGAGAGCAGACCACGCGTCGCATGAGCGTACACCTCGTCCCATGTGGCGAGAGCAGATCACGGCTCGCATGACCGTACACCTCGTCCCATGTGGCGAGAGCAGACCACGCCTTGCATGACCGTACACCTCGTCCCATGTGGCGAGAGCAGACCGTACACCTCGTCCCATGTGGCGAGAGCAGACTACGCCTCGCATGACCGTACACCTCGTCCCATATGGCGCCTTCAAAGAGGAGGAGTCAGTTTGTTAACTGAAGTTTTCCTAAATTGTTGACATCGATCAAAAAATAAAAATAGTTCAAGTTTGTGCTGCCTTGAATAATCCTAATGTCTGTTTTTCCACTACCACAAAATTTTCCATTACCACCTTTTCAACTTTTTCATTACCATTTACCGAAACGAGTTGCTGTCTGTTTGATGAATAACTTCATTGTACACCCAACAACACACGTACCGATACATAAGGCAATTTATGGGGCGTTTTTACGCGCAATCATGCGGTGGTCAACGGAGACGATGTGATGTACTCCTTATGGGCTTATCAGTTCAGGCTGCTATTTCTGGCAATATCATAATGCTCTCCCCCTCCAATATCATAATGGCCGTATGTGATGTACTCCTTATGGGCTTATCAGTTCAGGCTGCTATTTCTATCAAACTCCCCCCCCCCTCCAGTATCATAATGGCCGTATGAAAAAAAACTTAATGGAAACGAGAGTTTGTTGTTAAAAATGTCTTACTGGGAATAAAAGCCGAAGATTATAAGGCCGCAATTAGACGACTGTAGTATTTATTCCATCGCTAGCAACAAAATAGACACAATAATTTAGACATAATATTTAGAAGAGATAAATTGTTAGACAATAGCTATAGTTTTGGAAAAAAATTGCATTTAGTTGAAGAAATTAAGGATCACCAAAAAGCAAGGTGTAACTAAGCCTTTTTTATATAGTTGATTTATACACAGATGTGACGGTATAAAAAACTACCGAAACCTAACACCGCGGATCCGCGCATCCGGTTCTGATGCGGATTTAATGCATCAGAACCTTATAAGCCATTCACTTTTATCCCCAGAATCAATTTTAAAATTTTTCGCTTTATCATATTAATTTTGGAGAAAAAGGTTTTTAGATAAAATACCAATTTTATTACCAGAAAGAAGGTCTAGCGATATGTTCCCTCCTCTTCATTACCCGAGCCGAAATCTTTTTGGATAATCACGTAAAAAAGAATTTGTTCTCGGAAAAAAACCGATGTAAAGATAAGATTATTTTTGTTATTACATGTATGTCGATGACCATCGTTATTTTAAACGGAAGTAGTACATACTTAAGATTATTAAATACCCACCTGCGCAGCATTCAAAGAACATATAAAATATAATTTCGAGGAAGAAAATGGCAAAAAATTAAACTTTCTCGACTTCATGGTAACGAAACCAAATGGCAGATTGGAGTTCAAAGAATATAGTAAACCCACTTGTACTGACCACACCATTCATTCTAATTTCCACCTTCCGCACTCACAAAAAAGACGCAATCAACAGTTGTGTACACAGGTTGTCAATAACTGTAACAATGAATAAATATGGTTCAATATAATAAGGAGTTGAACATAGTTAAACATATTGATGTATTAAACGGATTTAAAAGTTCGTTTATTAATAAACTGATCTTAAAATATATAGACCGGAAGCTGGGAGGTCGAAAATTACGGCATAAGGTGCACATGTAAAAGCTATGCCGTTTTGAAGAGGCATCCTGGGGGTGTCAAAAATGGGTTTGTTAGGAGCTTTCCCCTAAATGGGAGCTTTCTCTGAGGTGGTCACCTCAAAACTCGAAAAAGGTCAAAATTTACGTCATAAGGTGCACGGATTTGACACTCATCATTACGTAGTATAAGTTGAGGTGATCACAAAAACACCTGGGTGGACAACATTTTTGGGGCTTTGACCCAGATGGACAAACTTGAAAATCCAAAAAAAATACCAAATTTTACATCATAAGATGCACAAATATAATCAGCGGCATTTCATTCCTCAAGAATTCAGAGACCTAAACCACTGAGGTGGACAAAATTTTTGAGGGCTTTACCAAAGGTGGGCAAGTTGGAAAATTTTATGTTTCCAATTTTTGATTTTTTTTAATGCGTCTGTACCCCATTATATCAAACCGATTTCTATGAAAAAATTTTGGGAGATCTTCGCATGTAACCAAAACGATTTATTTAAAAATATCAGAAAATGTATAATTTTTCACTAAAAGAAACATTTTTTGGAAATTTTTAAATTTTTAAATTCAAAGCTTTTTACGCTCGTAAAGATTATCTGATCTTCATGAAATTCGGCAGGGACGTGTACAATGGTTAACCTAATATTGAAAACCAGCTGATTCAGATTATTAAAAGGGGGGAATCAGGGGATTTTGCCCCCCAAAAAGGTGCAATTTTCACATTGAAAAATTAAAAAAATTAAATGTTAGTTTACGCCAATGAATTCAGATTGAAAAAAAACAAACTATTTGGTACATTTAATCATTGCTCTTTGTCCATTCGTTACCGAGATATTGAGGGTGATAAACTCAGTACTTTGTTCCAATGTCTTATGAGAAACAAATAGAATCGTACATCTCGATTTTTTCTAAACATAACTTAATAAGACTTGTTATGTTGCTTCATCTAGTTCAGGTCTACTTGATTGTGGCCTAATAACCCCCATTTTTTGCATTCCCATGGCAGCAAACCATAATACATAGTTTCCATGTTATTCTTATGGGAATAAAATACAATTCTCTATCCTCCTTATTTTTTTTAACATTTGCTGATAAAACTTGGTTCTAGTCGAGGTCAGTTGGATATATCTTAAAATCACCCATCTTCTACGTACTTGTAACAGCAAACCTGCCTACTCATTCCCTATATTATTACATTGGAGAAAACAAAAAAGTCATGTCTCGCTAGACAAGAAATTGAAACGAAATCATGACAAGAAATTATAGTAAGACGCTAAGTTAAACATATGTAATAACCTAGCCTTAACATACCATCGTATACATTTTTATACCTAATGGCAATTGCATTAACATTTAAACTCGATTTTCGAATAAAGGATTCGATATATTTAAGGTAATTTACCATTAACTCCGTTTTAGGCCTCTAAGTCATTCACTTCAAAAAGGTATATAATGAATATTCGTTTAAAAAATACATTTGCACTATTTATTGCAGGCTTCCTTATTTCCCTAAAGATATATTATCGCCTAGTTCTATATCTATAAACCTGGCCACCATCATCTAGTTGTTAGCTAGCTACGATCGTGTCATATATGGTTGCCAAGTAACCGGATTTATTAATAGACGTATTAGAAATGTATAGCAATGTATAAAGAGGTAATAACAGTTAGTCTATATAATAAAAATCAACATCCATCGGAGCAAAATGTCAATTTGTAAATAATGCTTATTTAATCCAACCACTAAGATAAGGTTGAAATAAAATTATGAAACGGGGCTTTACAGTTCCTGTAGACTTACCTGAAATTAGCTAATTACGAAAGACCTTTTATAAAAGTTATTATAAAGTTCTTTATAAAAATCACATTTTTGTTTTTCCTTATATTATACACGCTAAATCAACGTCACTTTATTTACGTTTCCTAGGAAATTTGTAGTATTTTCGATAGGCAGAATGAAGAGTAAATTACTAATATGAAAAATTCCTACTAAATTAAAAACTAAACTAATAAAAAACAATGGAGGGCCCAAGGGTAACAAGCTACAGGCTAAATATTATAAAATAGGACTACATACACTTATATTCACAATCCCCAAAACCTTCGGACGGGAAGAAATCACCAAGACAACACCCTTTTGGATTCAGGGCTAACGAAACGAATATTTTGACCATTAATTTAGATTAAAATCTTTTAAGCCTGTGGAATAATTTAAAACAATAAAAAGTTGTGGAATTGAATTTTAAGTATCCGTCGATTGCGATTGAACTTAGACGGATCGTGAGTTGGCGCGCGAAATACAAAGTTCGGAGTCACTTTTGATCGTTTTCCACCACTTTTATTTCGTTATATGACGATTTTCCGGATATAGCTTTTCAATAATATCAAAACGAAAGAGCTTTTCATTTTGTCATTGTTTTGTTAACGTTTTCTTAAAAGAGTCTCTTTTCATTATAACAGATTGTACGGAGTAAGATTAGTGGGGGTAAGGAATATCGCAGCTGCCGTTAGCTCCCGACAGCTGTCTTCACGGACGTGAACATTACTTAAAATTTAACATTTTTGCCCAGATTATCATATAAAGTTTTCCTACCCTGACGCGTTTAATAATTGATATACGATTCGTTACTTTTGATCCGATACTCCAAACTTTCTTTCGATAGTATCGAATGATTCGATACGATATCGATATCGTGACTATCCAAAGTAAAGTATCGGAAGAATCGGAACGTTCCTTTGAGTGGGTTAAAGCATGCCCATTGCCTAGGTTTATCAGGGTTGTTTTCCGGAGACCTTAAAAAGGGCATAATTCCCACAAACCCAATGAGCTAGGTTCTCAACTTCCAGCCCTGAGATCAATCAACGTCAGGTAAAAAATAAAAAAAATATTCGTCGTGGAATTAAGTTGTTTCTTGCAGTCAAATACGCAATCCCATGATACAAGTTCGGATTTAGACGTCCAGAGAATCGTTGAAACTATTGTCGAACTGGAAAAAATCGTTATATCTCACGTGATTTGTTCATAATTGACTATCAGCTTGTTTTAGCTAACTCTGACTATTGGTACCGTGTAAGCGGCGCAAAATAGGCCTACTTGAGGAAGAAATGACAGATTAGGGATACTTTTAAATCCGTAAAGTGTAATGAGCTGGCGTAAGACTTAATAATAAAGTTTGAGGATTAAGAGGTTACCTGAAACATTATATGTTTACCTTTTGTTAAAATTGGGTTATTTGCCTTTCCTTATCGTACATAACCTCAAAACTCGTATTCTAGTATATCTTTGCAAACTAATGAAGACACTTAACTAAATTCAATACTGCATATAATCACCTTAATTACGTATCTGAAAATTTTTTTTAGCAATACCGATTGTCGCAGTGAGTCATAAAACGATGGATAATGCATTCGAATATGACTATAACGAAAAGTAGGGTTTACAAAACGATTTTTCATTCTCAACCAACCCATATCGATTGGTCTACGCTGTGCGCTGCGCCTGTCGGCTAACGAACAGCTTATAGTTTATGTATTATAGTTTTATTACCACCGGTCTGACACTTAAATGGAGCCAAGTGGTAAGCTTATTGGAGCGGGTTAGTTCGATGCAATTTATTCAGATGGCGTTGTAAAAACATGACTTTCTTCTTCTTCACTGATTCAGCCAATCAGAACGACGATAACGATCTGCTAACTTCCTTTCCGTTTCCCCTGATTTTCTGTCACGACGCGACGTGTACACAATCATAACGAGTTGGAATTAATTTGAGTGTGGGGAAATACCTAAAGTACGTTTGCAGAAAGTTGTTCTAGTGTAAGTTGTTTCGCGAAATACTGTACTGCGTGATTCATGTTGTGCTTAAAGCTATTGATGGAAAATAAATACGTAGATGTTTACATAAAAGCACTTAGTAAAAATTAACTAAGTTAATTTTTATTAAGTGCTTTTATGTAAAGATCTACTATTTATTTTCTACCAATCGTTTTAAGCACAATAAGAATCACTCAGTACATTATTTCGCGAAACAACTTGCACTAGCGGCAAACGCACTTAATCTAAACAAACCGGTAAAGTCATTAAAATTGAAAGTCTAGCTAACAAAACAAGAAAACGAAAATATAAACAAAGCAGACGACGACGATCGATATGTCGCATCGACGACGATCGATATGTCGCATCGACGACCATCGATATATCGCATCGATCGTTTTAGTTCGTTACAGTTTATTCAGATAGCGCTGCTGTTTCGTTACCACCGAGTTAACATGGGAGTGCCATCTCTTTACGGAGTTCATTATTACTCTATGGTTTTATTTAGTGAAAAGATTTATTTATTTAAAGTCCTATATATAATGAAAATACTTCAATTTGTTAAATTTATATTATAATACGCAAACCGGCGGGATGGCAACTATCTTCAATATTAATGTAGGATTGTACGAGAATTTTACTTTTACCTGCTTGTAAGAGCTTCTTTATGAACTGAGTAAACCTTTCCTGCCGTGCCACTTTTTCGTGGGGAAATTTAAGACGCGTCATCGTGAATACGCCACTAATATTGTATAAATATATTCTAGTGAGGTTTCTTGAGAAATTTTATTAATACGAGTAAATCCCAGTTAACACTTGCACGCACTTTCGCTTTCTAGTAAGTTTACAGAAATGTTCCTTGGACTCCTAAAATATCACGTATAAACGTCAGCAAAAAATTGCACGTCGCGTCGTTTGAAGTTTATTTTGGAAAATTGTTGTTCCACTTACAAGCCAGAAAATGTTACGCCAGTTCTAAATACTATTGTAAATCTAGCTAAAACCTCGGCGCCAGCTGTAGTGAAAAACTTTTGGTACATTTAATTTAAACTGGTGTTCGCGAACCAGGAACAGTCTTTGGGGGGTTTCACTAACCTCGGGCGGGGCTTCTAAGTAAAAGAGGGATCAATACTTCAATTAATTGGTATATTAGGATGGCAAATTTTCTATGTCTACACATTAGGCCTACTCAATCCCCTACTTCATCACTTGCGCGCTCTTGTCTTCTCCTCTGTACACTCCTGTCTTTCTGCCCCGGGGCGATGACGTTAACATTAATTTATGTTTTTACCATTCGCACTACATAATGGAAATTGTCAAAATCATACAAATGTATAGTTATTTCTGAGGTAATTATGAAACCAAGTGTGCAATCAATGATTATATGAACATTACAACATGCTTATTTACCGCAATTATAATGACAAACAAATTACTACTATTTTCAATTAGCTTAGACTAGTTGTATTGTCCCTAGTCTAAGCAATTAGGTTGTATGTTAAAACTGGAATAAATATCCGCTTTTCGTTCTCTTGCAGTATAATACAAACTGATTAACTGTTCGCTAGGCAAAAAGACAAGGGAAAGAAAGCCAACATAAAAGTCGAGTGAGTGACCTTGAGCCAATAGCCAGTTTTAAAACCTATTTATTTATTGTTGGCCTCATCTTTGTATTAGAAGAATAAAATTTACGATTGATGGAACTCAGTCCAGATGATAAAATATTTGTGATTACCATAAAGTACGCTGTTTACTCATAAACAGTGATTTGGAACACACTGCAAAGCTGAGGTGAAGGTCGTAACCAAATTGAGGTTAGGCCTACTTTTATATGTTTTGTCGGTAGACTCATTAACCGGATTTTACAATTATCTTGGATTGTTGATGATATATTGCGTATCACTGAAATCGCTAATAAATCTTCCATAACTGATCTACTTTCAGCAGAGTCGGCCTTGCTTACTCACTCACTATTGCCTTAGTTTTTCTTTGTATGAAATCAGCTAATGGCCCAACAGTACCGTTAAAAATTTAGTTTATTTCAAATTTAATCTGGTTAAATTTGATCCATGGATAAAGGGGGCTTAGGCGGCTAAATCAGTTTGCTTAAGGGGATCACACAAATTGATTTAAAAAATAATTTTAATGAGGCCAAATATAATAATTTGTTGTTTGATATTCACAAATTATGTTAATTAATTTTTCGGTGTGAAATAAAATAAATAGGTTAGAAGAAGGGAATGTCAAAAGTAGTCGTGTAAAGTTCTGGAATATTGCTTTCGATGAGAATATAGTGGTAATTTGAAAGACTTAACAGCCAACTTTGTCAACATTACCAGTATAGAAATTGCTACTGATTTCAACACCAGTGTTTCGTTCCGAAAAATACTCTCGGCACTATTGAGCAGAAAATATCTCGTATCTTGCCGAACCCAATTCGATTATTGAAAAATAATTAGTAACAGACAGTTAGTTAATCTGGCCTTATTTGGTTGCCGAAAACAATCCGGTGGAAGGCTATTTAAAATTTGTATTTATAAGGAGTGAGCCAAATATGTAACAGGACGTCTCTTAAGTATAAGGAAATTCGTAAAATAACCTTTGAAGGATGTCATAGGCACTTATTATCGGTGTTTTATAAAGTCATACTAATTGACTATTGGTATATTCTATTGTGTGATTTAATATAAAATTTTATTTTAGTACATCATTAATTCTAATACTGTTCAATTTCTAACGCGGAAATCAATTATGGTTTCCAAGTCGGCACCGATGTGAAGATAGCTAATGCCGCTGCCGCTGTCTAATTAAAGGAGGACGACATGAAACTTATAGTATTCAGAAATTCAGAAATATTTATTCCATATTTTACATTTGTTCATTACAAGTGTCACTCTTACTAATACAAAATATACTTAATACTAATACAAAGTAGAACACTTTTGTTATTATGACTCCAAAGATTAAGTAAAATATGGCTAGGTGCCTCAGTAGTACGATCAAGACTGACTCTACTAATACTAAGCATTGCAAGCGACCTTATTCCCCCTTATAAAAAGTTTTAATTCTATGCAGTGCAGTTGATTACGCAACTTGGTAAACGTAATAAGTTCATGATGAACTTATTACCTTACTGTTTACTGATAATAAATTAGCCTACTGTTTTTGTTTTCTTTGATAATATTATTATTATACGAACGTTGTGTCTTTGTACATTTCAACTATAGTCGAAAGTCCCTCCCAACGAGACTTTCATCTTGTTCTCGCTTATCAATCTATTGTTTCATTTGTGTTTAGATAAGACGGACAGTAACCAACAACTGATGTATCGAGCACATTGAACTTTCGATTGGTGAATTTAAAGAGTTTCGTAATATTGATTTCCATCTTCACTAATCAGAGGAAAGAAATAACTAACAACTCGATTGTCGATTTATTTTCTCAGTATGTATTAATGTCACAAGCTTTGGCTAAAGGGGTATTGTGGAAGTTATTAGGTAATCTTATATCAATGTTCTCCTCTTGTTACATGTCTTGGTATTTTAACAGTGAAACTGACCAGCTGACGTCCTTGGCTTCAGATGATACATCTTCTACCTGAGGAGAGAAAGAACTTCGTTAGCCCTGCAACACAAGTGATAAAACCTGGCGTTTTCGTAGCTGTATAACAAAAAATATATTACATACTTAAATTTATTCATATTTTTTAAAACAAATTTGTTTAAGATTGATATTTTCTATGAAAAAAAGTTTTTTTTATTATATACCTTACTTTTTATTAAAATGAATATAATGTATACAAAGTTTATCGCTTTATTCAAACATTCCTGTTTAATATGTTTTTATTTTACTAAGTTATCCATTACATTAAAAATTCGAAATGTTTCGTTCAACATAAGTGGAAATTTTTGTTAAACTAACACATTTTTCTATTCCTATATGGTTAAATACGCTATATAATTTCTTAGTCATTTAATCGTGTACATTGTGTTTTTAACGTTAAAGGTGAACGCTTCAACTCTATTAAACATATAAATCTGTAATGAGGCTATTAGTTCGGTTGTAAAAAAACTCCCAAATGTATCCATTGAGTAAAGGCTGAGTGGCGAATTAAAAAAACCGCGTTTACTTCGCTGTTAAAACGGATCGCTATATTAAAACTATTGTAAAACTCTACTTTAAAATTATAAGACACTACACCTTTACACGTGAAATCATATATCGTATCCATGATGGCACCCGAAAATAGCTACTGACTTAAAATGAAGTACTTACTACTTATGTTTGGGTTAGTCTGGAATTAATATTTAGAAAAATGTGAAAAAAACTTTAAGAGGGGTAATTTTAAGCTCAACTCCACATATTTCCTCGGAGCTTCTAGTTACTCTTGAACTAATATGATATGTTGTTTCAGCTGATGAATGAAATGCTCGTGAAATGGCGGCGCAAGAAAGAGAAAGGTGGACTTGTTTTAAGATTTAAAAAAATGGAAAACCAGTTTTATGCTGATACCGATCTTAATTTCACTGCTCGTAAAAAGAACTTTTAGTGTTAACTTTAACACGACATTGAAAACCATGCATGACTATGATCGAATGTCGAGTTAAAAGTTTGGAGGTAAAAAATCGCAACATCGTCCAAAGTGAAAACAATTATGTCTACACAAACGACAAAACTGGGTAATTAGACGTATCTCTGAGAAGAACCCCTACAATTGCCAAACATATGAAAGTTCTCTTCAACGGTCAGCAGATCTAAAGACTCATATTATGTTGACACATACTGGGCAGCGACCACATGGGTGTCCCCTTTGTCACAAAACTTTTGCGAGGAAAGATTACTTAAGAAACCATTTGTTATCTCACACTGGGGAAAAGCCATACAGTTGCCAAATATGTAAAAGGTATTTTACACAGTTATACAATTTAAAGACTCATATGTTGACTCACACTGGCGAGAGACCTTACACATGTCAAACATGTAAAAGGTCTTTTGCTCAATCACACACCCTAAAGACTCATATGTTGACCCACACAGGTGAGAGACCTTACAGTTGCCAAACATGTGGAAAGTCCTTTACCCAGTCAGGGCATTTGGCTGCACATGCATTGACGCACTCTGAAGAGAAACCTCATAGATGTCAAATATGTAAGAAATCATTTACAACATCCAGTCACCTTAAGACTCACACGTTGACACACACTGGAGAGAAACCTTACAGTTGCCAAACATGTAAAAAATCATTTACAACATCAATATACCTGAAGACTCACACGTTGACCCACACTGGTGAGAAACCTTACACATGTCAAATATGTAAGAAATCATTTACAACATCAAGCTACCTTAAGATTCACGCGTTGATACACACTGGAGAGAAACCTAACACATGTCAAATATGTAATAAATCATTTACAACATCAAGCAACCTTAAGACTCACACGTTGACACACACTGGAGAGAAACCTCACACATGTAAAATATGTAAGAAATCATTTAAAACATCAAGCGGCCTTAAGATGCACACGTTGACACACACTGGAGAGAAACCTCATACATGTCAAATATGTAATATATCATTTACAACATCAAGCTGTCTTAAGACTCACACGTTGACACACACTGGAGAGAAACCTTACAGTTGCCAAACATGTGGAAAGTCCTTTACCCAGTCAGGGCATTTGGCTGCACATGCATTGACGCACTCTGGAGAGAAACCTCATACATGTCAAATATGTAAGAAATCATTTACAACATCAAACGGCCTTAACATTCACATGTTGACACACACTGGTGAGAAACCTCACACATGTAAAATATGTAATAAATCATTTACAACATCAATGTACCTGAAGACTCACACGTTGACCCACACTGGTGAGAAACCTTACACATGTCAAATATGTAAGAAATCATTTACAACATCAAGCTACCTTAAGATTCACGCCTTGATACACAATGGAGAGAAACCTAACACATGTCAAATATGTAATAAATCATTTACAACATCAAAATGCCTGAGGACTCACACGTTGACCCACACTGGTGAGAAACCTTACACTTGTCAAATATGCAAGAAATCATTTACAACATCAAACCGTCTTAAGACTCACACGCTGACACACACTGGAGAGAAACCTTACAGTTGCCAAACATGTGAAAAGTCCTTTACCCAGTCAGGGCATTTGGCTAAACATGCATTGACGCACTGTCGAGAGTAACCTCATACATGAGAAATATGTAAGAAATCACTTACAACATCAATCAACCTTAATAGGCACACGTTGACACACTGAAAAGAAACATCACACATGTCAAATATAAAATAAATCATTGAAAATATCAAGCTACCTTGAGAATCACACAATGGTTAGAAACCTTACAGTTGCCAATTCTGTAGACAGTCCTTTACAACGTCAAGCGGCCTAATCAGACACTCAACGACACACACTGGTAAAGAGGCTTCAGTCCCTAGCTGGTCGCTGATAAAGAAGGAGCTTCATAATTAGCTGTGATTTTGCACTCGCTTACGACAAATGGCCTGGCTAATTTAATGCTAAATTTAATATTTTATAGGCTTTTTCTCACTTTATTCTGGCTGAAACGTTATTTTGTCGTTGCTCGAAACGTGTGTATCAGACATTAGTGACCGATGTATGGAATTCACTGCAATTATTAGTACATCGTCATAAACTTTTTTAGACACTGAGCAAATTGACATTCTGAATTCCATCAATGTGCAAGCGTGTTTGATGGTAAGTGTACTAATTTCAACCTAAAAAAGTGATCCGTCTGGCCACATGTCGCTCTGATAAATGTAGAAATACCTTACCATTTTTAAATTTCTTTTATTGAGTTTGTATGTGCTCTGGGAAAATTTATAAACTCTTTCAATAGAACTGATGTTGGCTTTAATTAAAGTTTTTTAATTTTTTACAGTGTCTATATTTAATCGATTCAGTTAAATATTTCAGTGGCTCGGTTGGTGATCATCATCTTTTCAGGAGACGTCTCAGAAACAATGTGACACATTTTTATGGTTTGGAAAAACGCATACCTGCCATACCAGAAACAAAAAAAACTAAGCGAACATTTGTACATATAAATAAGTGAATTGTTTTACGTTATTTCAACTTTGTTAAATAATCAGTTTCATGCTACAATAATATATCGTAATTGTTTATTTCCCTGGTTGTAAGCTATTTACATGTATAAAGAATCAAATAAAAATACAAACACATTTGCAATAAAAACTGTATTTTAAATGACGCGAAATTACCTTCGACCCCTCCTCCATTAACCATAACCTACCATCAATGCTTTATCCTTCATCTTGATTCCCCGATTTTCAGATGACGTTTATTTTGGACTGAGTATAATAATGATTACATATTTTATCTCGTACTTAAATGAAGCATAAGTATGTTGATCAAGTAACATAATCATGCTTGAATTAAGTATTTTTTCTAATATGTATAGGTATTTGGAATATCTTGGCTTACTTTTTTGCTTTGAATTTATCTCTGTCAAAAATTTTTTAATTTTAATATGCATTGAAAGTTTGAAAAATTGTAAGCTATACAAATTTACTACTATTTATGAGGAGAATAATTTAAAGATTTTAATAAATTAGCATTACTACTCATAAAGAGGTGACAAATTAGTGGAAGCCATATGAATAATTAGACAGCAAAAGAAATATTATGGAGTTAAAAGGAAATATTATCATAAGGAATAATTTTTTTGAGCTCACCCCCTCCTTTTTTATGAACCAATTTTTGTTGGTGTATATGTACTGATTGAATTTCAATCAGAATTCTATGAATATAATTAATTACTCATCAAGATCAAAGGGCTTCGCCCCCTTGGTATTGCACATGCATTCTTTAAAGCAGGGGTATTAGAAATACAGAATTTTATGCAATCTATAATATCAGCTTTTATTTTAAAAATTGTGTTTATATGTTTATCATTATTTATTCCTTAAAAAAATTGCTTCGACTTTTTTCCCATCTCTTTCGGTTTTCATTTTAATAGAACAAATGTATATATAGACAAACGGACCAAAAGTTTTTTAAACCACCTGCTGGTGGCGGGAGCACTTGGTCAGGATGTGTTAGGTCGATCTTCCTAAAATTCCTGGATTGCAAGGGTTTTATTCAAATTTAGGGATTCTTTCTCTTCCTTTGGGAATGTTTTTAAAATATTCAATCTCTTGTGAATATCTTTCAAAAGCTGAGGATCATTGTGAGGACTTTATTTTTTACTATTTTACTATTTTTTCGCAACGATCATTGTTTACTCAGTTGTGAAAGTGATCTCAAATCAGTTTTTCTTAATATATTTTAAATTTTATACTACAGATGTTTACAAAACAGAAGATTTCGACGATATAAAACAAAAAAGGTTCCAAATGTATTGACAAATTTGGAAGTTGTTTCCGTGGGGATTCCCCACGTCAAAAAGGATGTCCAAACACTGCGTCATGGATTCTGAAGGGGCCACATATATTCTGCGAGCAGCCATTATAATTGAGCTAGTTTAATTAAGTTAAAGATATTTCAAAATACATATAGTTTCAAGAGCCTGTTTAGTATAAAACGACTAAATAATAAGGGGTTTAATATAAAGGGAATAAATGAGCCAAGTAAAGATTTAACACACTCATAGTTTTAATAGTTTTCAAAAATCTGAGGGTGCAACTTCTCGCTGTATGGATAAAGACATCCTGTATCATCTTTGAAATTATTTTTCAACACATGTTGAAAAGTACCCGAGAGAAAAATAATTGTTGTTAATTACTAGACAAGTTTTGCAAATGTTTTCAAAGATCATTCAGGGGTTCCGATAATCCAGCCACCTTGAGCAAAATATCTGTGTAAAATCCAATCATAACTAGAAATATAGCAACTCCATTACCGTATTGTGGAGGATTATGATTTCTTATTCCTTGAGTGCGCTCTAGATCAGTACGGATGCTCTTTGCACTTTGCAGAAACCAGATGGCCCAGGAAGATCAATAGTTTACAACACCAAAACCCGGACGCTTTGGTGTCGATCCCATATGCGAGCGACTCTTGTTCCGTCATGAACGGTCACCTCTGGCTGGCCTATGTGGCAATAGAAGATACGGCATTTCGCTGACTTAAGATTGCTGCACAGGTTTATTTGGCCATTGCGACGGGCAGTTTTTGAGGTTAAAAATATTTAGCTGTATTCAAAGGACGTGTTTTATCGTTCAAATTACTTATATATTATTTGTTATTAGGAGCTAAATTTTTAATTATTTAAAACGTTCGTCTATTAAACTTATATTTAAGTTTTTAAGGCTTAAGAACCTTTTTTTAGGTAAACCTTTTAATATTTAACTTATTTTTTGTTTGATAGAGAAATAAGAAAGAACAAAACAGCTATAGTAAATTTATTCTAAATGCTCTATGTAAATAAACAGAAGGTTCAGGCGGAGGTGGTTCTACTCCAGAGCAGCAGTTGGTGGGCCGCTGCAGCTCCTCGCCTGTAACGCCCCATCAAACTTACTGCACACACATGTGGCGTACTGCGTGTGGCATTGATTGCCTACTTACTTGATTTAAACCCAACGGTGGTGTATTTACTTACTACGTAGTGAGCACTGGGCATCTGGTCATGCATGAGGGAAGGTCGTATCAGAGAGCACTAGATGTACCATCATCGCAAAAATAACGTGTTCAGCATATTCCAATTGCAGTGGCGGCTGGTGGGTTAAAAGAACAGGAGGGCTCGCTTACTACTTACTAATAAAAGAGTATTACCGTACGGATCTTGTGTATTAATTAAACCTACCTTCGATTGCTATTCACATTTCATGGTGATAATATAACCAATATCCGCTGGATTCACTATTAAAATAATAACAGTCACTTATCACCATCCCTGATTACCGACTCATTGGAGTAAAATAGATACATGAAAAACAGCATGTAAACAAATAACCTCACTTCAGTTCCCATGTCTCGCCGTTTCGGTTACGGTTTGGAGGTTAGAGTGATTTTTGGGTTGCTATGGTTACTAAAACAAATAACAACAGGTGAGCCAACATAAATCGTGCAATCATAACGGCAGCAATGGTTCAGTTTCTTATTGCCGTAAAGAGATTGTGGTGGCTGCACTGATTACTGATGTGCGCGCGCATCTTCGGACGCTGCCCGAGCCGCCGTATCTCACAACATGGCAGTGACGTCAGAGCACCCTCACGACTGCCTGTTGGATTTTCCATAAGATAGCATGCGTTAGGATTGGGACGCTCCGGGCAGCGTCCGCGGGATATACGCGCAATAGCAGTTGACACCTAAATACTTTCGCAGCATATTTCGATGCATATAGTTGAAATGAATTTATCATTAATGGTCAGTATAATAAAAATTAGTAGTTTTTACTCATTTATCGGATACACATGTCAACTAATTTAATTCAGTACGTTTGAAAATCTTCTGGGGGCGGCGTCCGAGAGTCCATATGGGCCGGCCGCCACTGATTATTTATACCTTTAATTACAATATGTACATGTGGTTAATTTTCCAAAATTACTGTAGAAACAATGTAATGGCAAGATTGAAAGTAGGTTCTCAGTAACTATAGAATGTAATGTTCTAACCTTATATTATATAAAAATACACGTGTTAATAACTGATTTAATAAATTTATGATTCGTACTAAGTTTATAACAAAATATTATCTAGTTATTCATTGATATTAAGGAATTGATACTTTAAATTGTTTATCCTCCACTTATAAAGGAAATGATCGAGCCCATCAACAACTGACAATCGAAAATTTGAAACAAAGAACATTATATCGTCAAGAGACAGTAATAACGTAGACTCACCAATGTTCCACGAGCCAGTTGATCCTGTCGGCAGCGACAAAACTCAATGACTTAAGTTCTATAATATGCATGTTTAGTACTCTCCCCGGATCACCAGGTCGGATACAACACACTTCGTCAGAAGAGTCGGTGATCGTCGAAGAGATCCCACTGTGGAGTTGTAGAGATCCATGAAGAACAAGACGACCCCGGGCCTGGACCACGGACCGGCAGAGGCGCTGGAGCCGGTGGTGAAATGTCGCCCCCAGCTCCTCCTGAGCATGATTATTTGAAAGCGCGTCGTACGGATAACTGGCCAAGTTCGTCCTGCAGAGCATTGAAATTCAGGTGCTTTGGTATTATACGGAGGCACCCTCATACAGCGCGCTGCGGCGGTTATGTTAGGTTATCATAAATATGTTATTAGGACTTTCCTCATTTCAATACGAATCGAACGATAGGCCTACTAAATGAGTCATACTTTCGACTGCCAAAACCCGTTGACAGACGATGCGCGTGCTCTGGTCAACCACCAGACCTGGGCCTACTTGGAGCGGATGTGGCGGGCGAAAGTATGACTTATCTGGTATCGTTTGATACGTACCATAACGAGAAAAGTCCTACTAGCGTATTTATGATAACCTAACCTAACGTAACCGCCGCAGCGCGCTGTAAAATGGTGGCAATCGGGTGTGGATGATAGCGGCGGTGAGGAGTGAACACTCGATCCTCGCTGACATCGCTGCTTTCTGGGAAGCAGAACACAAATACCGTTCATCATAATTAAGTCAAATTTGGACAGTAAGTCGATTAAAGTACGTTCTTCCTAATGGTGTGGTTATTTTGGTGACCAGCAAAACAATCTCTCTAAAAACAGTGGCCTCCGTATAATACCAAAGTACCGAAATGGTAAATGTTTTTGCTATCTAAACATAAATTATTCTGGTAGCCTTATATCGAAAACTTTAAATTTATTGTAAAACGTATGAATGTGTTTAAAGGTATTGCAGTCGGTGGTATATTTGTAGTTCGTATACTGATCCTTCTTACTACCCATCTCTTGAGTAATTTTATAGCACTCATTATTTAGCACACGACTCCCTTACCATGTTTAGTGTCCCGCCTAAGAGTAATTATTCAAGAAACATAATGGCATTAGGCTTAGGAAATCCACATAAAGGTTACTTTCCTTTTTTCATTTTTTGAGGCCCACAGATTAAATTTTTTGAAGAATAGGCATTTCAATTAAATTAATATGTCAGACCCTTTAAAAACCGGAATATTGTAAACAGGTACTTGCATTAATTCTTATGTATTAGCTATTCCTTAAAAGTATTCAGTTTACATATTACATCTACCCAGGTGAGAAACATTTTATTGGCCAGGTTCTGGCCAGTACTAACCAGGTTTTGGGCCAGAATCTAGCCTAGAACCTGGCCAGTATTGCTCAGAAAATGCCACTGGAATATGTAAATAAGCATTTTGAATAAAAGTAATACATACTGATTTGTTTGATTAAAATAAATTATTTTTGAAGAAAGTCTCAAAAATTGGTTGCCCAATATGGGATTTGAACCTGCGATCATCCTAATAATGTTCTGACAGCTTAGATAATTCTTATGCTAACGTGTTAAAAACATTGGAAATGCAAAGTATTTGGCCCTCCCGTGGTAGCTAAACTCAACACGTGATTGATGTGATAAAACTATGATATGTCATACTTATTATACCCATAGTATTTGTGTACTTTTTCAAATTCTAATCAAACATGCATTAAATACAATGCATTGACAATTGTAATAAATAATTCATGACATTACTTAATTTTCTATTCAAATTTCCTATTTGCTATTCAAAGTATTCATTTAATTTTTAGGTTATGATCGTCAGATAAATAACGTAAAAATGTATTGAAAAAAGTTGTATATTTCAAAATAAATGAAAAACTATTAAACTTATATAACTTCGGCAGTATTGGTACTAATCTTAACTGTCCCAACAAGAGCTTAGGCATTACTGGCCGGGACCTGGGCAGCACTGGCCCGGGTGACCAAATTATTTAAAAGTAAATTACTGTGACATATCTCGCTGTATTAGCTTCTTTGGTTATAAAATCTATAAATTTCTGAGACTATTCTGCAAATATTATAAACATTACTCAGTACAAAAAAATAGAAGTGAGATTTTATAGTTTTGATTTTATCGCTTCATACTGTTGTAACGGTAATGCATATTTTTTGCTTTGACGGAATAATTCAAATAATAGCCCAGTTTATTTTATAAAATTCAGGTTAAATGAGTTATCAATCATCAGAATAATTTATACTTTTATTTAAAAACTCTCTAAACATAAGCACAACTTTGTACTTGAAATATATAATGCCATATAAAAATGAAATTGCATAAATGAATAAGATTCCTGATAACATTAGAATGTGTAAATGTATTGTTTTAAATTATTTTATCATATTCTTACTTGAAATTAGAATAGGTGGAAAAATCCACGCCCCGTATACATAATAAACCAAATAATAGTTCCTTATTCAACTAAAATTATTGTATTAAATAAATGGAAAATTAATTTTTTTTGTTTTTTTTTATAACATTTTGTACAATAAAATGCAAATCAAGCTTCGGTCGACATATAATAAAAATATAAAAGAGAGAGTTTTATCTTGGATGTTGTGACTTTTATTTAAAAACTCTAAAACATTGGCCAGCTTTGTACTTAAAATATAATACTACTAAAAGAGAAATCTCATATGTAAACAAGATTCCTAATAATATAGGAATTACTGTGTAAATGTGTTGTTTTAAATTATTTTAACATATTCTTACTTAACATTGGAATGGTTGAAAAAAAATCCAAGCTCCAAATACATAATAAACCAAATTATAGTTCTTTACTCTACTAAAATGAATACATTTAAAAACAATACTAACTTCAAAATAGTTGTACTTTTTTAAAAATAAAACTTTAATACAATAGAAAATACACATCAAGTTTTGGTCTACATATAATACAAATTAAAAAAAGGTTTTATCTCGGATGTTGTGACTGTTGCTAAAAGAAAAGTTACATGTCGTAATTGTTTTATTGTCAAAGACTGAAATTATTGTCAAATTAACTAATTATTTTAAGACAAATATTTTATGTAATATTCTTATCATGTGGCTTATCATTGTGGAGGAGTTCCTTTCAATTGATTCTTGAAGAAGAGCCATGTAATAAATCATCCATTTATAATTTATGTAAACGAACTAGTAAATATCCATATTACTTCTTGTTCCTCAGTAAAATATCAAAGTTTTCCACTTGTAAGGAATTTATATTGTATGAATCCGAAAGTGTAACTGGTTGCTTCATAATAAGATAATATTCTGCTTTTAACATTGCCAAACTGAGTAAAGGATTCGCAAAATATAATCATTAACGTCCCAGTGTAGCTTATCTCCTATTCCTAACGTGCCTTTTAGTTGTGACTACTGTACGAAGTTCACGAATGTGGGACTGAAGGCGACGCAACCCGCAGAGCAGCCGCCCCCTGTCACTCATTCATGACGAATTTCCAAAACAAACAACCATAAGGATTCAATAACTAACTAAGTTTATTTTTAGCAGTGAACTGTAAGTTGTTGAAATATAGGCCTAGATCAGTGCTTCATAGCTGAAATAGTATTATTTGCAAATATAGAGCATGTTTATGTTTGTAGCACCGTTTGAGATATATTGGCTTGATCAATGCTTAATAACTGTCAGCATTTCAAAGGCATTAAGTGGTGACTTAGGAGTGTAGTAGTCTTCGCAAAACATAGAAGTAGCTTGACTAGAAGTGCTGCTATCTATAGCGAGGGGGGTGGATTAGCGCATTCAGGTCTCAGCCTCAGACTCGAGAGTTTACCGCAGTACTTATATGTTTTCAGGATAGTAAATCAGGATGATTGCCGAAACAATTTGTCACAAATAAAACATCAAAATTCCTGCTTTCCAGATGGTAATAGGTTTTTTTTCTTTTTGTTTGTTTGGATTCAGGAAAGTCATCTAATGTCATGAGTCTACTCGTAGTGATATTAGACTTCTCACAACAGCCAAACTTTCAGAGTCACCCAGTGTGGTCAACCTATGCGTTTTACATAAACTCAATCGGAAAAAGTTGTTTTTTCAAGCGCTAAACAATCATTTTTTGTGAATAACTTATCACTCCAGAAAAAATATGTCAATTAGAAGCCCAACTAAATGATAATAGCTCTTATATTAATAAGAGTATATTTATTGTTAAAACAAACATTGATACTCTACATTATGCCTAGTCAATTAATCAGCCAGCCAAAAGCAGAATGTTTCAGGTGCGTAGTTTAAAGCTGCTCATTTGGCGGTTCCCTAGTGTGAGTTAGGGCGTGCTTCTTCAAGCTTCCCAATTGAGTAGAACTTTTCTCACAGGTTAAACACTTGTATGGCCGCTCACCAGTGTGTGTAAACAAATGCCTCTTTACACCTCTAGTTGTAGTAATGGATTTATCATAGTATTCGCATTTGAATGGTGACTCACCAATATGTGTCAGTGTATGTCTGTATGTGTAAGTGTATGTATCTTTAAATTCTCTCTTTCAGTAAATGACTTTTCGCACACTAAACACTTATGCGGCCGCTCCTCAGTGTGAACCAACATATGTGTTTTAATATGTCCTAACTGAGTAAAGGATTTCTCACAAAATTCGCATTTATATGGCTTCTCTCCAGTATGTACTAGCATATGTCTCTTTAATTTCCCAATTTCAGTAAATGATTTTTCGCACACTAAACACTTATGTGGTCGCTCCCCAATGTGAACCAACATATGTCTCTTAAGATTTCCTCTATTAGTAAATGACTTTTCGCACACCACACACTTATGTGGCCTCTCCCCAGTGTGAACCAAAATATGTGTCTTAAGATGCCCTAATTGAGAAAAGGATTTGGCACAAAATTTGCATTTATATGGCTTCTCCCCAGTGTGAACCAAAGTATGTGTCTTCAGATTTCCTAACTGAGAAAAGGATTTCTCACAACATTCGCATTTATATGGCTTCTCTCCAGTATGGATAAGCGTATGTCTCTTTAATTTCCCAGTTTCTGTAAATGACATTTCGCACACTAAACATTTATGTGGCCGCTCCCCAGAGTGAACCAAAATATGTGTCTTAAGATTTCCTAATTGAGAAAAGGATTTCTCACAAAATTCGCATTTATAAGGCTTCTCTCTAGTATGAATCAGCATATGTTTCTTTAAATCTGATGCTGTAGTAAATGACTTTTCGCACGCTAAACATTTATGTGGCCGCTCCCCAGTGTGAACCAATATATGTATCTTAAGATTTCCTCTATTAGTAAATGACTTTTCGCACACCACACACTTATGTGGCCTCTCCCCAGTGTGAACCAAAATATGTGTCTTAAGGCTTCCTAACTGAGAAAAAGATTTCTCACAACATTCACATTTATATGGCCTCTCCCCAGTATGTGTCATTAAATGCCTCTTTAAATCCTGCAAACGTTTGAAGAACTTTTCACAGTATAAACATTTGTGTGGCCGCCCCACGACACCTGCCATAGCCATTTCAATCTCCCTCATTGAGTAAAAATAATACAAGTGTTTTAATTACGTAGAGCTTTTCATAAACATACTGGATATATTATTATTTTCCCTTAAAAGAAAGTAATAAATATGAAGTTCAAACGCTTAAAGAAACTCTCTCCCGTGATGAGCATTAAACATTTAAGACAACGGAATCCAAGCTAACTGATCACTTGTATGATGTGTTTTACTTTGAATATTCATTTATAATTCTTTTTGATTGATTGGCGAAATTGTATGGTTTTAAAAAGCGTTATTCGTCTCAATAGTCTTTTAAACAGCATAGCAACAATAATAAATGTGCCATAACTTCACTGAGTTTGTAATTTGTTACATTTCGTTAAAAGTAAGTTTTTATTTGAGGCTTTTCGTGATTCTGGGCCAATAAGTAATTCTTCCTGAAACAGAACTATCTTTTACCACAACATACACAGAAAATAAAACTAAAATGCAAAACACATTTCTTATAAGAAAATTTATTTTATCATAGTTGCTGACATTTGATAGCTAAGTGGTTTTCCTTTTAATAGTTACGTACCACGTTAATGACTTTTCAAACGGCAATAAACGAGTAAAAACCTTTTTTATAAAATAACGAACTATTATTAATAAAGCACCATGCTGCTTCAGATGTGTTGATTGATGTTGAAGCTCACAAGGTTTTCAATTCCGATTTGCACAAGGTGAAGTGTATCTGTAGTAATCTGATTTAAATCCAGGGTTATAAGGTCATCACGCATAAGTCGAGGAGGCTGAAAGGCCGTGCACAGTACTGTGATATGGTCGGCTCAAAATTGAGTTGTTTTTTTTTACAGACTAGAGAATATACTTTCATTAATGGTAATAGTGAAAAATATTAAAGTTTCAAATTTTAAGGACTAAAATAAAGAAATTATGTGTGTGATGTATAGATCAGTATATCCATCGACGGTAAAATGTTGGTTTTCCAAACTTGGGACGAAAAATGTCAATCAACTACATTGAAATCGATGAAAGAGAACTATAGGAGAAATACTTTTGCCAAGAATATTTAGGCTACTATTACGATCAGACCCTAATCCATGAAAATAGTTTGTTACGTTCACGTTGCCTCAAGCCAATCTATGTGGACGCTCTCAGACTCAGACAAATCAGATTTCCATAATAATACTAGTTTTTATACTAACACATAATTTCTAGCAAAAACTAACTAGAATATATTTTAATTTATATTTTATTCGTATTACCAGTCATTGTGAACCATTTCTTTACATCGCAACAACCTCCCCTAATGGGCCCAATTAAAATAAGTTGTATATGTAACACACTGTTTATGCAATAGTTCAATCTGTTTATATATTAAAATTTATTTCATAAACAAGGTAATTCAAAACAATGAAGCTTGGCAGAATTTTAAGATTTTTGAAAAATCGGTAGTAATACTAATTTTATAAATGTATGATTTTTAAGCCGTTTGTTACAAACAAAATACCTTGATCCCAGTGCGGATTTCGACCGATAGTTTCGTTGAACCTATTGTCAAACTGAAAAATCGTTTCATCTCTCGTGTTCTATTTATAATTGACGATTAGCTTGTTTTAGCTAACTCTGACTCTTGGTACCGTGTAAGCGGCGCAAAATGGGCTCCGTGGAGGAAGAAATGTCAGATTAGGGATACTTTTAGAAACGTAAAGTGTTATGAGCTGGCGGAAGACATATTAATGAAGTTGTAGGATTAAGAGGTTACCTGAAACATACGGTATGTTTACCTTTTATTGAAAAAGAGTGCTTCGCCTTTCCTTTATCATACATAACCTCAAAGCTCGTCTTCTACTAGTTCTTTGCAAACTAATTAAGATAACTATATTCAATACTGCATATAATCATCTTTGTTACCTAAAAACATATTTCAGCAATACTAATTGTTGTAGCAAGTTTTAAAACCATGGATAATTCGTTCAACTATTACTATAACGAAATGGAGTTTACTTTTCATTCTCAACCGAGAACCAACCCTTATCGACGAGCGTCTGGGGTCAGGAGGAGTCCCACTACGAATTGAACGAATACAGTCCTATAGTCACTGGCATAAACGGAGCGAATTTCTTGAAATTATGACGTCACTGTTTGACGTCATCGTTTTGAATTTAATTGTAATTAATTTACAGTATTGGAGCAGACTGATTGCTAGTGTGCTTCATTTCCCGGTCATTACTTGTTACTTGTTACTTGTTACTTGTGTAGCTTTAGTTTAAGCCACCACTTAAAAATCTAATTACTCTCAAACCATTAAAGAATGTTATAAGTATGTTTCTTCGTTTCGTATTAATCCTCTCAGTTTTTAGCAGTAAACTAGTGTTATAGGTTTTTTTAAGTACTAAGCCTACTTAAACATGAAATGTCTAATTTTCTCAATGTTAATTTTCGAAAAGGAAACAAAAAACTAGTTAATTATGATGGACATGGACTATTGTCTCCTCAATATTGGTAGGATCGAAGTACAGTAGTAATGAGAATGTAGCTCATTTTCATGTAGGCCTAATAGGCCTAGTAGGCCTACTCTGCATTGGTCTATTCAATAAATAGTAAGGTATGAAAAAACTTAAATTGTTACTTACTACACTATCAACTGTTATTGGCTAATAGTTTGCGCATAACTTGACTTGCACATTGGCTTTACACAGGATTTCATTGTTAGTGGTGTTGGTCGAAGTCATAGTCATCTCTAGATGGTTATGTCAAAGTAAAGTTACTTGTTATTCCAATTGTGTTGCTTAATTTGGAATTTGATTCAGATAAATTTTAGGCATTTGGACGTGTTCCCTTCAACGTGTTAGTGATTTTGGCTATCTTACATGACGTGAGTGTGTCTCAACCGATTTTAGTCAACAAATTTATCTCTCGGTTCATACACCTCTTTGGGGAATGTCTATTAATGTATTCATTCATTGTATCAGTTACCAGTAATTACTCGATTTTTCTATCAGTATATCAATTTATAGCCTAGTCAGATACTTAGGTAGGCTAATATATTCGCCTTTGGTGTTGACCAAGCATTATCTACAGTACAGAAATGTTACTTGGTTTGATAGCCTTGACATCTGTTAAATATATTTATTGAAGGTACAGTAACTAACCTGCCTGAGATGTCAAAAATTGTTCTCATTACTGCGAGACGCATTTCGCATCTTGATAATGCATCTTCGGTCACTGAAAACCTATACCATACATGTCCTTTACCCGCGCCGGCAGTAAAAGTTTTTATCGTTTTCATCGTTTTAGTGTTAATGTAATAAGTGTCCGTGTATGTCTAATAACTGTTTTAAATGTTGAGATTGTGTTCCATCGTGTGAACTGTGACAAACACGTCTAATGTGTGAAGTATAGTATAGGTTTTCAGCGACCGAAGATGCACTGTCAAGATGCGAAACGCGTCTCGCAGTAATGAGAAGAATTTTTGACATCTCAGGAAGGTTAGTTACCTTCAATAAATAGAAATGTTACCTTGGCCAAAGAAAGCGCTATGGGCGCCATGAACGTCCATTTCATGGTTATTATATGCTCAATAATAGTATGGTGTGACTGTTAGTGTAATTGTAGATCTAATGCATTAGCCTAACTTAAGTTATGGCTTAGGCCTAGTTAATATTTTTACTGGTTGCACAAAACATCACTTGGACTATTATCAAAATACACAATAAAATTTAAATTAGCCTCTGTGTTTTGTCAAATGAGGCAATGAAGCTCTTCAAATGTTATGAATTTGATAAACAATTTTAAAATATAAATAATCAATTTGCAATTTTCAGGAATACATAAAACTACTGAATTAAAACGTCAGATGCATTTTTAAATTTGAAGACAGCCAGTGTACAAGCACTCAAAGCTAATTTATGAAAATGAATGAATGGAGTTTTTTGCTTTTAAGGATCTTAAAACAAAAAGTCATGGTATTGGGCGTAGGTTTTACTATGAGTAGGTACTGCAGTAAAAGTTTAGCTAAAATCACTACTACCATAGCAGCCCAATATTTTTGTACCTTTTTACTGGACTATTATCAAATTAAACAAAAAATAAACTAATATTAATCATCCTATTTGTGTTTTGTCAAATGAGGCAATAAAGTTCAAATGTTATGAATCTGATAAAGGATTTTAAAATATATAGGCCCCTAATCTATTTGTAATTTTCAGGAATACATGAAACCATTGAATTTCATCAAAGGATTTTTTAATTTGGTGACAGCCAGAAGGCACGACAAGCACTCGAAGCCACAACTGAAAATTGGAAGAAGAAAGGTAAGTTTTGGCTGTCTTTTTTTGTTTTAACTGAGTTTTTATCGCCAGCCTTTTCTCTGGCATTTTAATCACTGTAAATCATGTCTGAAAGGATTTTAAAATATAAATAGGCCCCTAATCTATTTGTAATTTTCAGGAATACATGAAACCATCAAAGGATTTTTGAATTGTTTTTGCCGTCTTTTATCCTAAAAATAAATAAATAAATGATTTATTGCAGGTATACATACATAATAAAATACATAACATGCAACTTTATAAATAATGTAACAAAACTAAATTCCATTTACATAAAATAACTTAAAACAACTGGTAAAAACAAAATAAAATTTTGCATGCTATTATAAAAACCTATGACCTGCAAAGGCTTCCCCAACAGGCACATCTGCCCAATTATAGGGGGAGCTTGATATATTTTTTAGAGAAAAACATGACCAAATATTTGTATTAACATATTTAACCTTGGACTAAAAAAAATAAATAAGCTTTATCTACAATGCATTTATTAAAAAAATAAAATCAAAAGTTGAGAACAAAAAAGACAAACTTTAAGAGCAGAGAGAATTGCAAATATTACTAAATTTATTGGCTCAAAAGCTGCTGACACAATTTTTTGAATTTTGATCGACTCATTGAAAAATCTAAATTGTTATGCAAAGAATTGTACAGACGGACAGACTCATTTAAGGGTGAATTTGCATGAGCAGATGTTCTATAAAAGGACTGGTAGATCGCCCGGCTAACCCGACCGCCGTACCGCGGCACAAGCCACGATACTCCGGCCAAGGTCACAGGGTCGTCTACGTCCCCAGCCACCACATCACGCAGATAACACAACAACGCTACCTTCCTCCTTATCTCCAGCGATTGAAACCCAAACATTTCCAACATTTCCTTATGCCTAATAAACCAAATTGGATGATTAGGAATACCAACAAACTTATAATAAAGGATTCTAAGAAATCGCTTTTGCACTTTTTCAATCATATTTACGTACAAAAATGAATTGGGAGACCAAATAATGGAACCAAATTCCAGTCTTGATCGAACCAGAGACATGTAAAGCAACTAGATAGTATTTATATCGTTAAAATAATGAGATACTCGAGAGATAAAACCCAAGATACTATAAGCTTTATTTACTGAAGATATAATATGACGATTAAAGGATAAATTTGGTTTAACAAGAATACCTAAATCCTTAAACACGTGTATTCTTTCCAAACCAACACCACTCAGTGTATACTGGAATAAAATCGGATTTTTCTTACGATGAAAGGACATCACCATACATTTAGAGAGATTTAATTTTAACCTATTCGAATCACACCAAACATCCAAAAACCTCAAGTCATTTTGAAGAGATAAGCAATTATCTAGGCTATCAACAATCGCAAAAAGTTTCAAATCGTCGGCATACATTAATACCTCGTTGCTAAGATGATTTGGCAAGTCATTTATGAATATATTGAACATTAAAGGACCTAAATTGCTACCTTGAGGAACCCCTGAGCAAACTCTAAAGTTTTCTGATTTAAAACCATCAAAAGAAACATACTGTTGCCTGTTATGGAGATATGAAATAAAAAACCTGACCAAATTGTTAGAAAATCCATAATAGTGCAACTTACGAAGTAAAATAAGATGATCAACTTTGTCAAAAGCTTTAGAAAAATCCGTATATATTGTATCTACTTGACGTTTAGAATCTAAAACACTGGATGTAAAATTTACAAAATTGCCAAGATTTGTGGAAATTGATCGGGAAGGATAGAAACCATGTTGTTTTTTCTGAAATGTACTGCTTAATGTGTGGAAAGATGTTTTGGTGCAAAATTATTTCAAAGATTTTAGCTGGTGTCGAAAGTATCGAGACAGGTCTGAAGTTCGAAATCTCCCGCATGTCTCCTTTCTTAAACAATGGTACGATTCTTGTAACCTTCCAAAGATCAGGGAATGTACCAGATTTCAAGCAAATATTATATATATGACAGAGAGGATTTATAAGAAACTCGTAACAACCTTTAAAAATATAAGTAGGAATTAGATCGGGACCAAAGGATTTTTTCGAAGGTAACTTTTTAATAGCTGTTTTAACCTCATGAGGGAAAATTTTATTTAATGAAAGGAGTTGGACTCCTGACATGACCAAAGAATCGCTAATATCAGAAAAACTAACACTACTACCGACATCATACACAGAGCCGAAATACCTAGCAAACGCATCTGCCACTGACGCACCATCTTGAAATTTATCATTTCCCCATTGAAATTTATTACTCCCATTATTTATTTTAGATGTCTTTCTACATCTAATAAAATTCCAGAAATTCTTCGGGTCTCTTTTTATGTTCATTTCTGCGTTTGAAACAAATTTAACATATTCTCGCCGAATGAGGATTTTAATATTACGTCTGTATGCACTAAATTCATCAAAATATCTACGTAACTTAGTTTTCTTAAATTTACGCCGACAATTATTTTTAAGCTTTAACATATTAATTATCTCCGGGCTGTACCACCTTGGATATTTGTATACATTATTACGTTTTATAGGGACATTATTATTTAAGCAAGAATTAAAATTCGAATAAAACTCATTTAGCGCTTGATCTGGGTCGCTACATAAATAAACATTTTCCCAAGTGCAAGTTGCAAGCGAATTATACAGGCCTAACAAATCTGCTTTGCAAAAATTAAAACTAGTTTCATTCGTGGGTGTAAAATTCCAGTGTCCCAAGGGTACAGACAGACGGACACCCAGGGCGGGATGGTGGCGATCAAGCGGCACTAGCCCCTCCTCCTCCTTCACAACAGATAAGCTAGCGACATTGCTGATAACCAGGTCCAGTGTACGATTGTTATCGTTCACTACATCATTGTACATAGATAGACCGTGAAATTCCAAAAAGTTCTGCAGTTCCAAATAAATACCACCACCTTCAAGTAAATTGTAACAATTATTTTGAATTAACGGCAAATTGAAATCACCTACGATACAAATATTACTATCAGCATTGCTAAAAATATCTCCGACCGACTCAAAAAACTGACAGAAAGTGATTTGATCGCACCTAGGTGTAAAATACACAGTACATAAGAGAAAACTAAATCCTTTCATATTAGTTAATTTAAGGAGAACAATATCAAAATTGCTGTCGGGTAGCGGAATCCGCACAGCCTTCCACATACTACTATTTACAGCTATTAGTACCCCAGATCCCCTAATTTTAGCCCTTCCATCCTGTCTAAAAACCACGAATGAATTTGGGAAGAGTTCAGACGAATGAACAGATTCATCTAACCATGTTTCTGTCAAGCAAATAATATTGTAATCACAGGCTAAAATACTCTGATAAAAAGTTACTGTTTTAGATCTCAGGCCTCTTACATTTTGATAAAACATTAAATCATTAAGCTCGTTCATTTAGTTAACATAAACATAACATAAATACTGTCGTGATCTTTTTAAGGCTTAGAACTGAAGGCGCTAATCCACCCCCTAACCGAGAGTGGCACTACTAGCCGGGCTGATAAGATGTTACACTCTAACCTCAACCCTTCATGCCTTTGGACATGCCGACAACCTCAAACCCTCATGCCTTTGGACATGCCGACAGACTGATTAGGCCTATATTTTAAACGGCACTTCTAGACAAGTTACGTACATTGTGTTTGCGAATAATACTTTTTCAGTTATTACAATTCACTGTTAAAAATTAACTTTGTTATTGAATCCTAATGGTTGTATGTTTTGGTGATAAATCATAAATGAGTGAGACGGGGAGGCTGCTCTGCGGGTTGCGTCGCCTCCAGTCCCACACTCGTGAGCTTCCTGCAGCAGTCACAGCTACAAGGCCCGTTAGGATTAGGAGATAAGCCCGTTAGTGATTATAATATAGCAACTTCTTTTGCTATCTACTGAACAAAAAAATCTCACTTCGAAGCGACCAGTTAAATTTTCGGACTCATGCAATATGGATTCCTCTCAAGTGGTCAACTTTTATATAATATTTTACTTTGGAACAAGAAGTGATAATGGGCATTTACTAGTTGTTGTATATAAATTATAAATGGATTATTTATTTCATGACTCTTCCTCAAGAATTTATACAAAATAACCCCTCCATCATGATAAGGCACATGATAAGAATGGTACATAAAATGTTTCAATTCAAAAAAGAATTAATTTGACAATAATTTCAGAGCCTGACATAAAAAACTATTAAATATAATTTTGCTTTTAGCATTAGTTACAACATCCAAGCTAAAACTAAAAATTGTTTTTAAAAATTGCATCAATTTTGAAGATAGTAATTTTTAATATGATAATTTTAGTTCAATAATTAACTATAATTTGAAATGAAATGAAATGAAAAATGACTTTATTAACGAAGCGAAGTTAGGACTAGCAAGTCCTCTACCACTTTTTGGTGGTACTATTTAGTACTACCAAAATTTGGTTTATTTTATATTTGAAGAGTGGATTTTTTCAACCATATTCCAATGTTAATTAAGAATATGTTGAAATAATTTAAAAAATACATGTACACACGAATTTCTATAAGATTTCTTCTTCAGTGTTATTATATTTCATGAACAAAGTATTGTTTATTCTTAGAGATTTTATAAAAAGTCACAACATCTAAGTTAAAACTCTCTCTTTTTATGTTAGTATTATATGTAGACCGAAACCAGATATGTATTTTATACTATAACAGTTAAAAAAGTTAGCAATTTCTTAAATATGATAACTTTACTTGAATAAATAACAAAATTTTTGTTTATTATGTATTCGGAGCGTGCATTTTGTCAACCATTTCAATGTTAAGTAAGAATATGTCAAATTAATTTAAAACAATGCATTTACAAATTACCTAATTCCTATATTATTAGGAATCTTTTTTTACTTATAACACATTATTTTTAGGGATATAATATTTCATATAAAAAGTTGTGCTTATGAGAGAATTTGTAAATAAAATTATAAATTATTCTGATGTATGATTACTCATTATACCTTTCAAGTTCTATAAAAAACTAGGATGCTATTTAAATTATTACTGTATTGATTTTAACATACTTTGTTGTAGAGGAAAATTATGTCGTGGCCAAAGTGATACATCATATAATATTCATGTCAAAGCAGGAAAGGGGCTTTAGCATTAATTACTTGATTTATATATCACAGTTAATTACTTTTACATACCTCATTGACCCTATTAATCATAAAAATGGAAATCTCATTAAATAATACAGTAAGAACTAACCCCTCACAACAATCATTTAAGCAAGAATATAACATTTAAACTGTATTTGTTTGGTAAATAATACAACTTTATTTCATTAATTCAAGTAACAAAAAGTTTATAAAACTTAAAAAATTGTGCATTTTATTACTTTGCCATCAAGCCAAGCCCAAATAATGAGGAAAGTTGAAAATGTTTGGTTTAAGTTGCATCCAAAGACGTGGTCCCTGCAAGTCCAATGCCAAATTGAACATTAGTCTTCTTTACGGACGAGGCCGTGGCTTTTGGCTCGACCTATAAGAGTTTCACACACCATCAAGATAAATTGTTCGCATTCCCAGATAAATTGTTGGAGGTGTGCATTCTCCAATTTACACAATTATGTTTGCTTGGTTCCAATATACAAACTTAAACTTTTTGAAAGTTAAAAGGTTTCTATTTTATTTATGGGATGAGTGGTTTATACAGGGTGTTTCTGAACTCACTACCGACCTTTCCAGGCATTTTTCCTGGACTGTAGACAAGCCAAAATATAATATTCAAAATTTCGAAAACCCAAAAGATACTCGTATAACTGCAATTTTGTTTTTTTCAAATAGAAAATTTCAATTCGAGAACGGCTAGTTATAGTTAAATGCAATTTGGTATTTAGCTTTATCGCCTTAAGACCTAAATACAGAATATATTTATTTTTTCAATAATTATTCTCAAAATGGCGGCCGCCTAACATTTTAGAATATGATTTTTCGGCTTTTCTGTGGTCCAGGAATAACACCTAAAAAGGTCGGGAGAGAGTTCAGAGACACCCTGTATACTACATGTGTGTGGGTGTGTGTATGAGTATAATATATACATATTGTATATACATACATACGTAATAAATTTAAATATCTATATATAGTAAATACACACATATTGTAAGTATTATATTATACCTAATAAATCAATATATATATATATATATATATATATATGTCTGTTTGTGTGTGTGAGTGTGTAAATAGTTTTTTTTTCATAAATATATATAAAAAATTACATGTGGCATCATCTATTTAAGTTCTACCTGACTATGAGCTGCCTTATAAGGGCCAAAACTCTCCCCAAACTTTAACAAGCACTTTTTATTTAAAAGCATATCCACCATAGAGAAAGTCCCCAAATCGAATGCTCACAAACCCATTTCGTACAACCTCAGGATACCATAAACCATAAACCTTTTTAATGAACACCTTTTGACGTAATTTTCGACCTCCCAGCTCCCGGTCCATGTAAGAGATTTGCTACACTGGGGTTGCCTCTCCCTAGTGTGCACACTATCAGATATCCTGATAGTTTAACTCCTGCCAGTATGAGCCAGTACCTCGTCAATCATTTAAAGTATTTTTCAATATGTTGGCCTACTGCAGCGATTAAAGATATACATTTTTGTATTCTGAACAAGAGATTAATATTTTATTTATGTATTAAAATCATTGAATTGCTTTACAAATAAATGTTACTGATAGTATCCATTGCTAGTGACAACAAAACCAAACAGTAAAAATATGTCAATAATGCAAAACACATTTGCCGTGTAATCTTAATATATACCAGAGTTTTGGTTTGTCGTGGTAAAATAAAATAGGTGTTACTCATGTTTTTTATTATTTATTTACAATAAAAAATGCATCGTACTTAGGTATCGTTAAACAAATATCTTTATTAAACGAAGATTTTGTGGTCCGTGCTCCGATGACACATGACGTAGTTGAAACGTGGTCCGTCGGGCTGCACTTATTTGATGCGGTGTCGCAGGAGCGCTTTCAGCCTTTCGCCACTATCAACTACTACTAATCTCGGATTCCACATTTTGCATATATAAAGGTTTTGGCCAGTTACTGGAATGTTCGGGGAGAGTCGGGTCTTCTTGGAATTCCTGAGCAGTGGAATCTGGGGTGGGTCACTCGCCTATTGTTTACAGATTCTTCCTGTGACGCGGGGATTCTAGATACTTCCTGAACGTTATTCTATTTTCTAATGATTTGTTCTTTTAAAATTTCAAATGTTTTACTTTCGGAACATTATGTTTGTTGATTTATTATGTTATTTTTGTATTTTCCTTTAAAGATATGCAGAATTTTCATTAAGTCCAGCTTTTTACTCTTATTTAAAATTTCTATTACTTCTAGCGTGTCTTCA
Organism: Flexamia atlantica; assembly: GCA_035578135.1. Classification (NCBI taxonomy): domain Eukaryota; kingdom Metazoa; phylum Arthropoda; class Insecta; order Hemiptera; family Cicadellidae; genus Flexamia; species Flexamia atlantica. The sequence goes on from JAQJVK010000033.1 coordinate 326,583, forward strand.
ATTTTCCCGTAACTGTGATCTTCCTCTAAAATATGAAGTGCAAAATGAGGTTTTGGTTCTTTTTGTTTCAATGAATAAATGTGTTCTTTATACCTTTGTCTAAAGCTTCTTTCTGTCTGTCCTACGTAAACGTCATTACAGGATAAACATTTTAATTTGTAAACTCCACTTTTGGAATATTTATCATTTTCAATTTCTGTGTGTAGTTTCTTCTTTAAGTAGTGTGAAGTGCGGAATGCAACGTTTAAACCCTGTTTCTTAAAAACCTTAGCAACCTTATATATTTCCGGGCCTGTATATGTGAACGTGACCCATTTTTCTTCAATCTCCTTGGCAGCCTTAGGTTTTTTGCTTTTTATAAAGTTTTTCGATATCGTGTTTTGTAAAACCATTTAGTTGTGCCAATAGGTTTATGGTTTTCAATTCTTCGTCGAATTCCTGTTTACCTAGTGGGATGTTTTTGGCACGATGTACCATACTTCTGAATGCTCCTATTTTGTGTTGATATGGATGATTGGAGTTTTTGTTGATGAGAACATCGCTAAATATCGGTTCCTGTATATTTTAAATTTTATTTTGGGAATCACTTTTGTAAGTGTTATATCTAAAAAGTTAATGCTACTGTCTTTTTCGGTTCCTATTGTAAATTTTAGTTTATTATGCTGTTTGTTCAATTCATTTAGTATGTTATCTAAACATAATTCCAAGAAGACCCGATTCTCCCCGAACATTCCAGTAACTGGCCAAAACCTTTATATATGCAAGATGTGGAATCCGAGATCAGTAGCAGTTGAAAATGGCGAAAGGCCGAAAGCGCTCCTGCGTCACCGCATCAAATAAGTGCAGCCCGACGGACCAAGTTTCAACTACGTCATGTGAAATATCCTTATCATTTTAAAACACCATATCATCATATATAATATTGGTTCTTATGTTTTTATCATATTAGTCATTTTAATTAATACGGTAAGAATACACATTTACAAAATCCAAACAATGAAAACATATTATAATAATAATTATGCAAGTGACATTTGCTGAGTTTTTTTTAATATTAAAAACTACTAAACTATACTACAAACAAAACCCCTGTTTGGTATATTTGACTGTACATACAGTACAAAACGTTCGTTTAGTCAAGTTTTGCAAGTGTCATCATCGATCTGTAGAGATAATAGAGAGCCATAGATGGCACCATGATTACTCATCAGACAAATGCAGGGAGTCTATAACATTTAACATAGTACATAAATGCTCGTAAAAATATGTTCAGGTATAAAGAACATTAAAGGATACTGGGCAAGAAAGTTTTTGCACATAGGAAAGCTCCAATCCACTTAAACAATAGATAGTATAACAACATAATTGGCAGAACACGAATTATCAGTATCAAGCATAATTTATTTATTGCAATTTTACTATTGCAACATTATTGAGCACAACATTTTTGCAATTTTACTAACAGAATTCAAGTTTTGCCAAAGCTAACATAAACAAGCATGTATTTTGTTGGAAAAATTGCAATGACTCCGATAATTGTTGTTCGATCCTAATAATCTTTATATGGTCTTGTAGGAAATAAAATTTCGCAACTTCTTTGTCCCTTGTTCAATCTTTGAAAAATTTACGGTTTTTAAGATATTAAGTTTTAAAATATAAAAAAGATTGCCATTTTGAAATGGTACAAAGTAAAACTTGATACTCCGCACCAAAATAGGTCCTAATAGTCAGCATATATAAGTACCAAGTTTGAAGTTGATAACCTTTGTAGTTCCAAAGATATGCAAAATCATGTTAAAAACACATACAGACCGACAGACGGATAACCGATCATTTTAGGACCCATGTTTACAGGAACCTTTTCCTTAGTTTTGATGTAAGTAACCATATCCTGAAGCCCTTAAGGGTTTTTTGTCAACACCCTGTATATGTATGACAGTATGCCTCATCATGATTTTATCACAATCACTATTTAATTTTCACCACCATCTATCAAGCATCAGAATGGCTGAGTGATTCAAAGCACTAGAAGAGGTCTCAGATTTAAGTCCCATGTCTAGCAAAAAAAATTCCTTTTGAGATTTCTTTCTAATTTTTGTTTTAATTAATTCATCAGTATTAATTATTTGGGTTTTTATTAAAAAATGCTTGTTTATATATTTTAGCAGCATTTTCTGAATAGTTAAATACATATATTAGATACATTAGTTGAAATGGCGACCTGGTCCAGTATACTGCCCCATTTTGGAACTATCCCAGTACTGGCCCAGTCAGAGATTTTTTCAGATGGGAACATTCTTCATGAGCAGCCTAGCCATTCCAAGTTCCTTACGCGACATCAGTTAGACCATGTTCACAAATAATAGTTCATGGACTTCAAAACATATTTAAACTGGTTTTACAGGATAAAATATACTTTTACTTGTGTGTCTATTTGATAGTTAATGTTACCTATATGTTTTGAAAATTTTGCAAACACTTTATTTTTCTTGGAAAAATAAAAGTAGCCTAGTTCCGTACGGGACCCTCCACAAAATTACATGTTTCATCGATAGTTGTGGTTGATTCCGTGCGACGTGCATAAACTCATCACGACGAGCCGCTTGAACCAGCTAACCTACAAACTATAGACGATAAACTAAATGCAATATTGGAAATGTTAGGGAAAAATACCAATGATATCATTGAAATTAAGGGTGAACAGAGGGAAATAAGTACATCTTTAGAACTATGTCATGCTGAAATAGCTGATTTGAAAACTTTAATTTCAAACCAAGACGCTAAAATAAAGAGCTGCGAAAATAATATTCAATCTATGTCTGACGAGAATATCAAATTAAAATCAAAAGTTGCTTGCTTGGAAAATGAGTTACATTCATTAGAGCAATACCCTCATCGGAATAATTTAATCATTCATGGAATTCCTGAGGAAACAAATGAGAATATACATCACGTAATCAACCGCTTGGCGGCGACTCTTCAGTTCAAAGATTGGTCAATCAATAAATTGGATGCAGTACATAGACTGGGAAGGTTTGTGAACGGCAGCCCTAAACCCATAATAATAAAATTTGTTAGTCGTTTGGACAAAGATGAGTTTTTGAGGAAGCGAAAAGTTAAGCGAAATATGAAGGCTTCAGATTTGGGCTACAGCAGTGAACTTCCAGTTTATATCAATGAGTCGCTCACTTAGTCTACGAGAGAACTACTGAGAGAAACCCGGGAGGCTGCGAGGACCAAAGGCTACCTCAAGTATGGACTGCGAACTGTAGTATCTACGTGAGGAAGGACAAGGGGAATTCGCCGGCGATAAGAATACTTTCAATCAGGGATCTGGACAAATTGTAAACAGTACGCTAACCCTAGGATTAATGATATCGTGCTATATTAGGCTTAAGAATGCATGTCCATTAATATCTATCTGTTTCAATGTTATTATTAATTGGCCGGTGCTAATTTGCTTATTTTTATATTTTTTACATTTATGAAGCCTTTGAGGCATATTTATCAGGAATATAATGAAATAAACAAGATGATAAATGATCTGATAAGCTTATATTTAACTTATACGCATGCATTGTTTTTTTTCAAAATAAATTGAAATTAAATATATTATTTATTGCTTATTTATTCAATTATTTAACGATTTTGCATGAATTCAGTTAATGAATATACCATTTATTATCAAAACGTAAGAGGGCTTAGAACGAAAACTAATGATTTCTTTCTAAATGCATTGGCTAGTCAATTTAAAATTCTTGGTTTAACTGAGACTAACTTACAGCCAAGTATTAGTTCAGCGGAATTGTTTACGGATTATTATAATGTATTTAGAAGTGATCGAAATTTAGAGATATCAAACAAGTTTGGTGGAAGTGGAGTGTTACTGGCAATTTCTAATCAGATATTATGTAATAAAGTAGATAATTTATGTGTTAATTTGTCGGGCTATGAATCTGTGTTTGTTAAAATACCGAGTTTAAAGGGTAAAACGTCTTCATTGGTGTAGTATATTTTAAACCTAGAACACCGCTTCAAATGTACCAGAATTTTTATGATTCATTATATGAAATATCATTTAATTGCAACGCTAGTATTCTTATTTTAGGAGATTTCAATTTGCAAATTCTCGGTTCAGGATGCAAATTAATTGATGGAAATATATTATGTAGAGAATTACATCAGTTTTTGAGCTTGCATAACTTAATTTTACAAAATAATATTCTGAACTTTCAGGGTAAAACCTTAGATTTAGTTATCTCAAATATTGAAACTGTAGATGTAAACAAATGTGATGAACCTTTACTGCCTGAAGACACTTATCATCCGGCGCTAGAGGCGAGGATCGTTATCTTGGCACCTTTATCTTATCGGCCTAGCGCTCCCCCGGCAATGGGCTACTGTTATCGCCGCGCTGATTTCCTTGAGGTTTATCGGCAATTGTATAAAATTGACTGGACTCAAATGTACGCTTCCAATAATTTAAATAATGCTGTAGATATTTTCTACAAAAATATATATACTGTGTTGAATGAAACCTGTCCTTTAAAAAAGAAAAACAAGCAAAAGTATCCATTTTGGTTTACCCCACAGATAATTCCAAGTCTCAAACTAAAAGAAAAATTTAGAAAAAAATATAAAAAGTCTGGTAATGTTGAGTATTATAATAGGTTTAAAAATTTAAGATCTACCACAAGATATAAGAACTGCATATGCTTTGTATGTTGCAAAAGTAGAAAATAATATTTCATCTGACAGTAGTATATTTTGGCAGTTTATAAAAAAAAAGAAATCTAATAATAACAGGGCATTAGTAATGGAATATAATGGGGAAAGCTTAGATAATGGTATGGCGATTGCTGGTGCTTTTGGGGAGTACTTTGGCTCAGTTTTTACGAAATATATGAACCAGCCAACAACAGCAGCGGCGGTGGAGGGGCCTGTCATGGAGGGGTGTCCTGCCTCACCCTGGACCGGGTTTCTGAGACTGATGTACGAGATGCAATTAGAAGTTTGAAGTCAAAAACTACATCGGGGCCTGACCTGCTTCCTCAATATCTTTTTAAAGGGTGTTTAGACATTTTTTCAAAGCCGTTGACATTTTTATATAATTTAAGTTTAACTTGCAAACATTTCCCAGATTCGTGGAAAACTACGAAAGTTACACCGATTTTTAAGAGTGGTAGGGAGTCACTAATCAGTAACTACAGACCAATAGCTGTGTTGTCTGTGCCAGCTAAAATATTTGAGATGATAATCTGTAAATATCTGTTTAATCATTTAAAAAAAACATCTCTCCAATCCAGCATGGATTCATTCCTGGTCGGTCTGTAACTACAAACTTATTAAATTTTCAAAGTTATGTTTCTGCAGGGTTGGATTCATCAGTTCAGACGGACGCTGCGTTCCTGGACCTGGCCAAGGCATTCGATAAGGTGGATCATGAAATTTTATTAAAGAAATTACACTATATTGGGGTTTCATTTAATTTGCTTGAATTCTTTCGGTCTTATATTGTTGATAGAAGTCAGTATGTTAATTATAATGGGTTTTGCTCTTCAAAATTTATTGTGCAGTCAGGAGTTCCTCAAGGTTCGAACCTTGGACCTTGTATATTTTCTATTATGATAAATGACTTATATGAATATATAAAGTCAGCAAAAGCCTTACTTTTTGCCGATGATCTAAAGCTATTTTTACACGTTTTCGGATTTGAAGATGCTGTTAAATTACAAGTAGATTTAGATAATATTTATAGATGGAGTGTTGAAAATAAAATGTCTTTTAATGTATCAAAATGCCATACTTTAACTTTTACAAGATCCAGCAAATGTATGATTACTTTTTAAATGGGATAATTTTAACAAGAATAGGAAGAATCAAAGATCTTGGGGTAACTTTTGACTCAAATTTTAGTTTTAATTATCATATTGAAAAATGTATTTCCTCTGCAAATAAAATAATGGGTCTAATTATAAGGCAAGGCGTCAACTTTAATAATGTAGGGACTTTGGTCTTGCTGTACGAATCCTTGGTCTGGTCGAGGCTCGAGAGTGCGGCTTTTATATGGGACCCAATCCATGTAGTGCATGAGGAAGCTCTGGAAAAGGTTCAAAAAAGATTTCTAAGATATTTATATTTTAAGCTATTTAATGTGTACACTTTCGATATCCCGTACAAGGATTTGTAAACAATTTTTTATTTGTGACCCTAAGTACAAGAAGAAAGGTAATGGGATTGGTTTTCCTTTACAAGTTGGTCCGGGGTGAGGTGGATTATCCTACAAGTGTGGAGGTGCTGAGTTATCGAGTGCCTAACTTTAACTCCAGAAATAAATTTCTTTTTACTTTGCCACATGCTAGAACTCAGGCACATGCTTCCTCGCCATTGTACCGGGTGATGAGGCTTTATAACACCCTCTTAACAAGAGACACAATTGATATTTTCTCAGATTCTTTGGCAGTTTTAAAAGAAAATGTTACCAACTTTTCAGTTCACTGTAGATTTTTGCTTTTTATTGTTGTTATTCTATCTGTTTATTTATTTATTTATACAGATCAATTTACTATTCATGTATTTATTTATTGTTATGTTTTGAAACTATTTATTAATGTTATTATTGTTATTCAGATCAATTTACTATTAATTTATTTATTTGTTGTTATGTTTTGAAATTATTTATTAATGTTATTATTGGTATATTTAAACATTGCATTTATATGTTCAGTGCTGGTTCAAAATTTGTTCTTGAAATGAAGTGGAAGATCAAAGACTAAAAGAGACTCGACCTCAAAAATCAATATATGTTAATTTATTAGTGAACTGCTTCTTTATAATTGGGTTGTACCTGTTTTGAAGCATGTAAATAAAATAAAATAAAATAAACAAAAAAAATCAAAATAACAAAATAGCATGCTTCACATTCACAGGACCAGAGACATACCGGTTTGCTAAAATATTCAAAAAACAAAATATTAATGTGGCATATAGGACGAACAACAATTTAAAAAAGAAATTGCACATTGAAATAGAAAAAGAAGACAAATATTCGAAATCAGGTGCTTATAGATTAAAATGTCTTAGCTGTGATAAAATATACATTGGCCAAACAGGTAGAAATTTCAGGAAAAGATACAAAGAACATATATATTCATTGAAACAAAAAGAACCTCAGTCTCACTATGCCATACACATTCTTAATGAAAACCACGATTACGGAAGAATAGAAGACAGTTTAGAAATAATCGAAGTTTTAAATAAAGGACAAAAATTAGATTTATTAGAAAATTTACACATTTATAAAGGAAAAATTGAAAGGACGAATCATGAACCAACAAACAGAAGTTTCTGGATCCGATTTTCTAAAATTATTTAATAATTACTTAAAATAGTTTAATAAATTAAAGGAAATTATTTACAAAGACTAGCGAGAACATTCCAGACCGTATCAAACCGTATTAGTGAGTCGGTGGCGCAGTTGGTAGCGCACTCGGCCCCGGTTCTGTGGCGGCAGCGTCGCAAGATCGAGTCCCGATGATGCCGCATACTTTTAGCAGTACCGTTCATCCTTGTACTGTACCGGCTCACTCCTTGGGTTTGCTTGATAACTTCCACGCACAGGCCTGAGGCCCATGTGGGGGGGCAAATGCAAAGGTAAAAAGAGGCCGCCATCCTCTTTAAAAAAAAAAAAAAAAAAAAAAAAACAATAGAACGTTGACCCGCCCTCACCCCACCGCCCCACCACCACAGTGGAACCGTCCCGAATACCAGGAATTCCCCCGTCACCGATAAGCCTAGAAAACACTAGAACCCCCACATTTCATATATAAGGAAGATAACTCGTTACATTCATTAGTAGCTGAAGATGGCGAAGCGCCGAAACCATGGTCCTGCATTAAAGGGGACAGTGCGTTTGACGGATTCCATGAGTAGTGATGAGAAAATTACATGTCATCATAGTTTTGATAAAATCTTATATTCTATTTGTAAAAGAGTTTTTTCTAATATATAGCAATGAAAGACGTATTTCTTAACCACTTAATGCTAATTTAAATGTTTATCAATGGTTACTTCAGAATTACATTTTTAAGTTTTCTGGGGACATAATATAAAGGTTCCGTACGGGACTCGTGTGAATGCAGGTTTCAAATCAAGTAATTTTGTATATTATGACATACGGGTGTTGTTATTTAATTACTAAATACCGAATTAAGAACTTATTTGTGAGTATATTTTGTGTTTAAGTAAATGCAGTATGCTCACGTTATGTACACAATTTTTATTCTTAAAATTGACTTGATTTAAGCTCAAAAACTATGGACCAATCAAAGAAAACAAACACAATGAATGTTAAAAGTAACACCTTCACTGAAATCCTCTGGCTGCAAGCACTGATTTAGGACTACGTATAAATTTGTGTAGTCAGAAGATTTCTTTGAAGATGACATTTTATCCAGTGCCGCACACCACCAGAGACCATCTCTCCAAGTTTCAATGCTTATTGGTTGAGTAAATTGGAGGACTAGAAAATCATTAAAAGTGAAATTTTAACTGTTTCCTTAAGTGGGTTGAGATAGGATTATTATTTTCGAAGGAGTTTTCACTAAAATAAGGAGTTTTCACAGGAAAAATGTATTTTAATTTTCCTGCTCCGAGGCTCATCTATTCTGGAATGGCTTAGCAACGAAAATATTAGTAGTTTTTGCACTGAATTCCAGAATCTAGATAACCCGTCATTTTACTTCACGCCCCCATTAAGTCGAATGTTCAACAACACGATTCGACCGTAGGGAATTTTGGTGTTGTTTCTGTTGCTGCATCACCATATTGCACGAACAGTCTTACCACCTTCAGGGAAAACACAGAAAAACGGGGGCGAGTGATCGCCCCTACGAAAGTGCAAAATAAATAAAATCAAATTCAATTCTTTGATTTCAATCATATTTTTGATATAGATAAAATTCTGGGCAGACTTATTGTGGTCGTAGAAGAGTACATAATCTCTCTAAATAATCTATTATTATTGTAAGAAATATTCAATCGGTATATTTTATTTTAGCCCGGATGTTTTCAAATAGCTATAGTGTAAGGGAGATGGCAATTCTCTAATAACCTCCCTAAATATAGAATCATACAATGGTTCTGTTTACCGCCAAACGAAAATAAATGTTTCCTCCGCCACGGTCAACGTCTACCTATAACTTGTTTAACATTTTTTGTGGCTGCAAGTTAATTTTCATTAAAATTTGTGATTGTTAGGAAACTGGAAAAATGATATGTTAAACACCCTTCTTCCGCTTAGGTGCCAATAAAAAGAGTGACTACCTATAATTTTTAATAAAACCATTACCGGTACAGCAGTTTCGAGAAATTATGATTGTTAGTTTTTAGAATTGATTTAGGTAATATCTAATATCTGCTGGAAGGAAACATTTTAGGTTGAACAGTTTTATAACGCTCCCTTGGCATCCTTTACAAGTTCAAGTCATCTTATGTCTCACACGTTAACACATACTGAAGAAACCTTACAGTTGTCAAACTTGTGGAAAGTCCCTTAGACATTTGAAGAGCCCAAATTAATATAACAAGACACCAATAAATTCCTTTTAATAGCGGGGCAAGAAAAATATTTTTATACATCAGAATGAAAACTCGAATATAAGAAAGTATTATAATGGGACTTTGACAATCTCAATTTAAAATACTCAAATATTAAACTCTGTCCAAAGAAAACAGAAAGAAAAATCAAATTCAATAAATAAAGATTCTCAAATAATCAAAGATATAATCTCTCAAAATATCTGGCCAATCGGGTTAGGTCTAATAGAAAAAATACGATTATGAAAAGATTCCGCCTTACCTGGCAGACTATCCCCTGGTGTGTCCAGGGAGGGACTGTGCTTCAGAACACTGTTAACTGGGGCAACTAAAAACTCCAGCTTCAGCAGTTCTGACTGTTGGAAAGTGTTTAAAGAAGAGTGTCAACAAATTCCCTTGACTCTACATGCCAATGATTTTTGACCTGGTATGTGGATTGTCAAATCCCAATGCCAGGTCTCTCTCTTTCTATATCACCCACAATTTAGAAAAATAATTTTGAAATATGGTGATTAGCGTCACAGTATCGATATTATTGGTCATGATCATAAATTGATCATATTCTTAAATAATTCGAAAAAGTGATATATCGATATTTAAAAAATAATTGTCATCCCTAGTTCACCAGGGCAAGAGGGTATTTTAGCGAAAAATGTAATATTACTCTTTAAAGCTTGATAAAAAAGTAATAAGTAAGTCATTTAACTCAAACTCGTGGATGATACCTAACTAGATCGTTAGCCAATTTCAAACAATATCGAAGTGAGCAAAATTATGGATATTGACTCATCACTGTAAAATTAATTTACAAATGAGGTGTATCTGTTCCTGTATTTGTAGTGTGTGTGGAAAAAAATGAAAACAGTCACAAATTACAAATCTTTATTGTACATCTGTTTTAGTTATTACAAAATTAAAACACGGACAGGTACATTATCAGGGTTTCACAGCACAAAGTAAAGGTTTATAAATGCAAAAAGATTGGTTTTGACATATCAATTTGCTGGATAAATAAACTAAAACAAAATATCATGATCAGGCTTGCTACCGAGAGTCGTTAAAAAAATCCTGAAGACTGTATTATGCTTTTTCTATTAGCATTTTGTTATTATTGTGTAACAATTTTGCTGTTTTAGTGGATTGGAGTATTCGGGATTTGGTTATACATTTTCAATCTCATGTAGAGTGGACTTGTTTTATAATTTTTTAAATTGTAAGCAGAGTATTGAATTATTTACCTTCGTTTCTGGTGTTATACGAATAAATGAATAACTATTTTTTTAACTATTGGGATTGTTGTGAACCATTTTTGAGATTTAGAATATAAATATTGAAGTTACAATTAGAATTTTATAATTTTGAATTAGTTGTCTAAATGTTTTTTTTCTGGGGCAATTCGTAAGAGTTCTAACTATCGATTTTAACTTTCTGAAAACTGAATCTACTTCTGTAGCTGCTCCCCACGATGTAATACCGTAACTTAAAACTGAGCAAACGTGAGCCTAAAAAAAACATTATTACATAGATCCAAGGAGGAAAACCTTAACCAGCACACTTAAAGTGAATCTAATAGAACTAAGTTTTTTTATTAATTATCTAAATTTTTTTACCAGTATTCACATGTGTTACCAGTGGGTCGGCCGTGTCTGGTATCTAGTCGGCTTGTCTGAATAATGACAAGTATTGATTACCGAGCCATCATCTCTACCTGTAAATATACGTTTTTCAAGAGCATTATACTTTCGGGTATTAGTCTTAAACAAAGTCGATTCATCGATATTGTTTTGTCATCGATAAGTTTGAGTCAGCAATTGCTTCGTTAAGGTTGACAATCGGAAAAAGGTTTTCTTACATGTTGAACACTCGTGTGGCCGCTACCCCGTGTGTCAACGTATGCCTCTTTAATGTCCTGATATAGCAAAGGATGTCTCACATCGCCAACATTATTGTGGTGTTCCACCGTGGACACAATCAATGATTTTAAAATACTCAATTGAGTATTCACAGCAATGATTTTCACAGCATTCACATTAATGATGACCATCATTGATTAATGATTTTTCACAGCATTCACATGCAAATGACTGTTTTTTTCATGTGTCACCATTTTCCTTTTGAGATGCCAAAGTAGAATAAACGACTTGCCACAGAATTCACAATTATATCACTTCTTTTGTGTATGTGTCATTATATGACTTCGTAACTTTGCTTTTCGAATAAACGATTTTCCACAGTGTTCACATATATAGGGCCTCTCTCGCGTATGTGTTATCATATGTTTATGTAGGTTTCCTTTATGTCTAAACGATTTCCTACATTGTTCACATATAAAGGGCCTCTCTCCCGTATGTGTCATCATATGACTTCGTAAGTGTGCCTGTCGAGTAAACAATTTCTCACAGTATTCACATTTAAATGGCCTCTCTCCTGTATGTGTTGACATATGACATTGTAAATTATTTTTGGTATTAAACGCTTTCTTACAGCATTCACATTTATATGGCCGCTCTCCTGTATGTGTCAACATATGCCTTCGTAATGTTGTTTGATGAGCAAACGATTTCTTGCAGTATTTACATATGTATGGCCGCTCTCCTGTGTGTATCAACATATGACTTCGTAGGCTTGAGCGTTGAGTAAACGATTTCTCACAGTATTTACATATGTATGGCCTCTCTCCTGTATGTATCAACATATGACTTCGTAAGCTTGATTGCAAAGTAAACGATTTTTCACAGTAGTCACATTTATAGGGCCTCTCTCCTGTATGTGTCAACATATGACTTCGTAAGATATCCTGTCGATTAAACGACTTCACACAGTATTCACATATATAGGGCCGCTCTCCGGTGTCAAGATATGACTTTGTAAGCTTGAATGCCCGGTAAAAGATTTATCACAGTGGGCACATTTAAAGGTCCTCTCACCAGTATGTTTAGGCATATGTCTCCTTAACTCACTGGGTGTGGTAAAGGATTTCTCACAACATTCACATTTATATGGCCGCTCTACCGTATGTCTCAACATATGCCTTCGTAAATTTGTTTGATGAGTAAACGATTTCTTACAGTATTTACATATGTATGGCCTTTCTCCTGTGTGTATCAACGTATGACTTCGTAGGCTTGAGCGTTGAGTAAACGATTTCTTACAGTATTCACATATATATGGCCGCTCTCCTGTATGTGTCAATATATGACTTCGTAAGCTTGATTGCAAAGTAAACGATTTTTCACAGTAGTCACATTTATATGGCCGCTTCTGAGCATCCGCCATCGTAGGACCTTCCTGCTGCGTAAAATATCTTTTACAATTCAACACACTAATGTGGACGCTCGTTGGAAAGATGCAGCCGACGCCGCGACGCCTCGTGGTGTATTTTAGGGTTTAAATTACAAGGTCTCTTACCATTGTAGGTCTCCACGGGCCCATCCCCTCTTAATTTACTAACTAATGATGGAAACTGCCAACTGGAGACTTAGACATGTACTCTCTCCTCTTTAACCATGGACCCTTTTACACTTAGATTATTGTATTCAGGTTTTATATTCTTCACTATTCAAGGACCATATTCTTGAATAGTGAAATACAATGTAAACATTGGTAGCATAGCAAACATTTTTTGTTTCAAGATTTCTGTTTGATTTGTTGCATATTGAAATTTTTTGTTTGAAAATAATTAGGCTCGTAGATTCAAATTCATTGAATACATTGACCTGAAACAGAAAAGTGTGAAACAAACATTAAGTAGATAAATCAAAAGATGTTTATAAATAGGTTACGTACTGTAACGTGTCAAAAATGAAAAGGTTCATTTTCACACATTACATAGTTATTATTTATTTAAAAATAACAAACACATTAAGATATTTTATGACAGATTATTGTCAAAGGGATATCTATAATTAAGTTCATTCCACGAAACAATCTTAGTATTTTATTTCAAACAAAATTCAAGAAATCGGACAGGCTTTGGTCTGGGCCTGCGCATCAGAGCATTGTTGACTCGGCGCCCGGTGTCGCTGAGGGGGGGAAGGCAGTCGCGCATGCGCACAAGTCACAACTCGCTCCCCTGGCCTCCGCCGCGGTCACGACAGCCAGTCGTCAGTCTAGTCTGAGACGAGCGAGAACCCGAGCGACACCGCTACTACTAAGGTAGGAAAATCGAACTCTTACGACCACTAGTTAATACTTAGACGATTTAACTTCCCATATTAGAGAATTGAGCTCTGTATTTAATACGATTTACGAATTTCTCGAAAAATATAATATTGATTTGGCAGAAAATAGTTGTTTATTTCGAATACGAAAATTTGATTGAGTTTTGAATATTTAGACAAATAGTCACGGAAGTCTGTATTATTTTAAAGAGTGATAATAATTAGAGTATGATTATTTTGCAAGGAACTATTGACTTACAACTGGGATTGATACCAATGCACTATTAGGCCTAAACGAACCCAATTACCGATTACCTAATTTAGACTTGCTTGACACTTAGCTTGCTGCATACCTGTCGAAGCATGTTTGCACTGCACTGAAATAGTAACTTGGAAGTTTTACTCACCTTTTCAGCTATCCAAAATATAAATACCAGCTTGCATTCATCCTGCTTATTTAGCAATATCTGTTTGTTGTTATTATTGTTTCTAAAATTGCCTGATTTATGCTGATCATGTTTGTGCTGCCTAAATTCAGCATGTTGAATATGCCTCACCTGGCTTAGAGCTATGTGTGAATTATTATTCCACCTATGCAACCTGCTTGTTTCCCTAACCGGATAGTATATTTCCTTCCTACAGACGCCCGTCTGGCCAACATTTGAACCGACCTTGCAGACGATCGTCTGGACCTAGCGACAATAGGATTGTGGGTTGTTTGGGGATATTTTGGTGAATTAATAATATAAAAAGAAATACCTACGACCGATTGGCGATTATACTGGGTATTTTGTAGGCGGATTTAGATACATAAAAATTGCTTTGTTGAGGTTTAGGCCTAGACTGTGGTCACATAATATCGACCTTTGAGATTATTTGGTTTGGCGTGAAATTAGTAGTGGTAATGTGGTCATAATTTCGATCCCGTGATTTCCTTGCAACCTTTCACTCTCTCGCACCATACCTTACCGACGACCGTCGGGACCCCTGTTCCCTGCCAACTAGCGTTGGGAACCCAGGCTCCCGATTATCCGAACCCTCCGTTTCCTACCAACGGACGTTGGGATATCTCGAACCATACCCTACCGACGACCGTCGGGACCCCTGTTCCCTGCCAACTAGCGTTGGGAACCCAGGCTCCCGATTATCCGAACCCTCCGTTTCCTTCCAACGGACGTTGGGTTATTTCGAACCATACCTTACCGACGACCGTCGGGACCCCTGTTCCCTGCCAACTAGCGTTGGGAACCCAGGCTCCCGATTATCCGAACCCTCCGTTTCCTTCCAACGGACGTTGGGTTATTTCGAACCATACCTTACCGACGACCGTCGGGACCCCTGTTCCCTGCCAACTAGCGTTGGGAACCCAGGCTCCCGATTATCCGAACCCTCCGGTTCCTTCCAACGGACGTTGGGTATTTTGAACCCAAACCTTCCGACGACCGTCGGGACACCTGATTCCTGCCAATGAGCGTTGGGACCACAAATTGTCTCTGCGGTTCTGGGCAGTGATGAGTCTCTTGGCTTCGGCCTAACTGTGGGATAAGTTCCCGATATGAGAACAAGACTGAGCCCTTAACTGCTATCATAGAACCAAAATCACAGAACGAGTGGCGCACTAAAATAGAAAATCGTTTAGGTGATCGGAATACGGACCTTGGCTTGCTGACTGTCCGCGGTTTTGCATTTAGGAATAAATGTTAAATGTAACCAATTTAATCGGGTTGTTCAAAAAACGTTGACCTCACCGATTAAACGTTACATTTTGGCGCCCGAACAGGGACGATTTGATTATTTGAGAGATAAGATTAAATTTACGAGATTATACAGGTTTCGAAATAACTTTGCGATCGACCACTGCTTTGAGACAAGATGTATCCGTTGAAATATTGGGTTGAGATCTTTAGGGTCCTCTTTGCTTTGTCTATAAATGAAGAGTCAGGTTCGACGAAGAAAAATAAAGAGCCACCGTCGGCAAAAGTAACTAAAACGACGACCCCCTCCCAAATGTCCGTTCAAACCGTAACGACCACAACAATTGCCCCGGCTCCACCTGTCACGACAACAGCCTTACTTCTGGAATTCCCTACGCCGCAAACAACTGCGCCAACTGTCATTACACCCTCAGCTCAGGATGTCCGTGTTGGTTGGATTTATAGCCTTCAAAAATCCGAGTTGCAGATCGAAATGCAAAAGTTTGGCTTGGATATAGATGGAACTGTCGACGAGCTTCGGAGAAGGTTCAGGGATTTCCTCCGACAAGGTTTTGAGGCTGCTAAGCCTAAATCACCAGTTTCTGAAACTGTACACTCGTTTGGCAATATAGGCCTATTTACATCTCAGGGATTTCGGGTTGATAATATTGGGGGGTATGTACAGAAAACCGAGACTGTGCCACCTCAGTATTACGTACCTTCGCAAAACTTAGAAGGTGTGAGCGTCAGAGAAATGCTCTGTTTACCACCCGAAACTGATTTTAAAGATGTACAAAGGGCTCTAGCAGCGCTGATGGTAAAACCACCAGTTACTACCCACGCTCAGCAGGCAGGTTTTGTACCAAGTTTCCAAACTATCACAACGCAGGCTATAAAACAGCCAGCTATGAGTGTTTCGCACCAAGGCCAAAAGGTAGCTGGAACCACAGGGCAGGATTGGAGAGTTCCTAAACAGGTTTCAGATATTGGAATCATCTGCAATCAAATTCGTAAATGGAATTTGCGATTTGATGGGACTAAAGACGCAGTGTCATTTTGGAGCGACTCAACGAGCTTACTGAAGCATACGATATAGAACACGAGTCACTGTTGAAGGCGTTACCAGAACTTTTCAAAGGTCAGGCGTTGCACTGGTACAGAAATAATAAGATTAACTGGCATTCGTACCAGGATTTCATCCACGATTTTGAAATTTATTTCCTCCCTCCCGACTATAGGAAAAATTTAGAGGAGGAAATACTCCGACGCACCCAAGCAGACCAGGAACCTTTCAGAAATTTTGTGGTAGCGTTGCAAATGCTCACGAGGCGACTGGGGACTTATTCAACAAACGACCTTCTCAACCGACTTTATAAGAACATGAGACCTGAGTATAAATTGATCATCAGGCGAGAGCAATTTCAGTCTGTCAGTGAGCTGATAAAACTTGCCGAAGGTTATGAAAGTTACGTTAGGGAAAAGAAGAACTACCGACCCCCGCCTGCTCCAGCCCAGTCTCTTTTCCCAGAAGCAGCATTTGCCACGAAAGCCCGGTCAAACCAATCTTATAAAGTAGACATGATTGAAGCCGAAAGAGAAAGTAATGTGCCGAGTAGCAAACAAGGGAACTACAACGAACAACGACGAATTGGTGGAAGCAGTCAATGGAACCAGAGGAAAAAAGATTCCACAGGGCAACAGTATTATCACCCCAAAGAAGCAAGTCCAGACACCAGGCAACGTCCTAGGGCACGGAACGACCAACCACCGACGTGTTGGAATTGCGAGAAAGTTGGCCATAAGTTTTTCGAATGTCGGTTACCCAAAGTTATAAGGTGTTACAATTGCAAGGCTGAGGGAATAAGAACGGTCCAGTGTCCTTGTAGACAGGGAAACGAGATCAGAGACCAGAGGAAGGTAGGTGCTCTGAGTCTCGAGGCCAAGACACCCGAATCACCTCCAGAACAGCCTCCAGCGAATGGCAACGGTGGCTCGACTACATAAAACAATTTAATAACAACTTCTTGTTACAGACCACCCAAGGGGATATTCGACCGTTTGTAATGGTTCTCATTGGTGCGAATTACTTTAAAGCTTTGATTGATACAGGTTCTATGATTACTCTAATTGGTAACAAAATAACAGAAAGTTTACGTGGTAACGGATTAATAGCCACTGCGGTGAATGTTACAGTAAATATGGCAAATGGGGTTGTTGCGGGTATCACCGAAGCCTACGAGTTTCAGTGTGAAATTGATGGGAAGGTTGCTGAAGTAAGGGCTTTAAGTTTAAACGAACTAACTATCGATATGGTGCTCGGTATGGATTTAATTCCAATTCTGGGATTAGTTGATTTTAAGGTTACATTGGAACAGAGCTTACAGGGTTCTCACTCGGGTGAGGAAAGAGATAGCCGAGGTTATGATAATAGTGCGATAACCGACCTCACTGAAATCCAGAAAAAGGAGCTAGAGAGATTCCTACAGGAGGAACTTCCAAAGTTCGATGACGTAAAAGGGGTCACCGACCTAGTTACCCATCGAATACGATTAAAGCCTGGGACAACGCCGATACGACAAAGATATTACTCGAGGAACCCTGCAATGCAAAAGGTATTGGATGAAGAAATAGACGCGATGTTGACAGATGATATAATTGAGAGGTCAAACAGCCCTTGGTCTTCCCCAGTAGTGTTGGTGAAGAAACCATCCGGGAAATATCGGTGTTGTATCGATTTGAGGAAAGTGAATGAGGCATCAATTCGTGATGCCTATCCGCTACCGCAAGTAAGCGCAATCTTAGAAAAACTCAGAGAGGCAAATTACATCAGTACTTTGGATTTAAAAAACGGGTACTGGCAAGTTAGTCTTGAAGAAGAAAGTAGACCCATAACTGCATTCGTAGTCCCCGGCAGAGGGTTGTTTCAATTTAAAAAGATGCCGTTTGGATTACACTCTGCGCCTGCCACGTTCCAAAGGTTATTAGATACCGTCATTGGACCCGAATTTGAACCTCACGCTTTTGCGTATCTCGACGACATAATAGTTATCTCAAAAACCTTTGAAGAGCATCTGATTTTGTTAAGAAAGGTATTCGAACGACTAAGGAAAGCAAACCTAAGATTAAATAGTGAAAAATGTCATTTCTGCAAAACTGAATTGCGTTACCTAGGGCATGTTATTAATAGGCAGGGTATTCAGACAGACGAGGAGAAGGTTAAATCTATTAAAGAATTCCCGACGCCCAAGAACGTACGAGGTGTGCGAAGTTTTCTTGGATTAGCTTCTTGGTATAGAAGGTTCGTACCAGGTTTTGCGACTCTCACGGCTCCCCTCACTAGACTGTTAAAGAAAAACACAAAGTTCGTCTGGGATGAGGCCGCCGAACAAGCTTTTAGAGCATTAAAGGAACGCCTTTCGACCACCCCAGTCTTAACTTGTCCGGACTTCAACGAAAGATTTATTCTTCAAGTTGATGCATCGAATGATGGTCTTGGAGCCACATTTTCGCAAAATATAAATGACAGTGAGAAAGTAATCGCTTACGCGAGTCGACTTTTGTCACAAGCCGAGCGAAAGTATACGGTTACCGAGCGGGAATGCCTTGCCCTGGTCTGGGCCGTTAAGAAATTCCGACCGTACCTAGAGGGTTATAGCTTTACAGCGATAACCGATCACCAGGCTCTAAAATGGTTAATGAATCTAGATAAACCATCCGGACGCCTGGCTCGCTGGGTCCTTGAACTCCAAAACCACAGTTTCACTATACAGTTTCGGAAGGGGTCCCTCAACGGTGTTGCCGATGCGTTATCACGTTTTCCCGCGTCGTCAGACAACCCCGAAATCGAAGACGTTCCTTTGGATCGAACGACTTACAATAATTGCGGTGTCGAGGCACAAACAATCAAAGTTCAAAATCCTGAGGAAAATAAGGATAAAAGCAAACGGCCTTCGTGGTGGCAGAAAATGTTTGACAAGGTATCCACAGATCCCGACAAATTCCCGAACTACTTTGTAAAGGATAAAAGACTCTACCGCATAATTAAAAGCAAAAACGCTCTAGAGAGTGACCCGAATACAGTGGCTAAGTTCTGCGTTCCCAAAGAAGAGCGATTAGATGTATTACGGGAAAATCACGACAACCCCTGTGCTGGACACCTGGGTGTAAATAAAACGATAAGGCGAGTGGCAACTCACTATTTTTGGCCTGGTTGGCGAAAGGAGGTAAGGGAGTACGTGCGAAAATGCGAAAGTTGTCAGAAATCTAAGCCTGAGCAGAAGATTCCTCGTGGAAAAATGTTCTTCCGTGACCCCCAAGGACCGTGGAATGTAGTAACGGCAGATCTGATAGGTCCAATGCCTAGATCACGAAAAAATAATCGGTTCGTCTTAGTCCTACAGGATAACTTTTCAAAGTGGACTGAAGTCGCAGCTTTGAAAAACGCAACCGCACAGGCAGTGGTACAACCATTTTTAGACCTAATACTACTTAGGTTCGGTGCACCAGAAACCATAATTACAGACAACGGAACCCAGTTTACATCGAAAATATTTCACAAGCTTACTGAAGATTGGGGAATTAGACATCAGTGCACTGCTCCTTATAGCCCTCAAGGAAATCCAACCGAAAGGGTTAATAAAGTTATTAAAACTATGATAACGTCATTTGTCAACAATGACCACCGAAATTGGGATATGTATCTCAATGAATTCAGATTTGCGATTAACTCGTCGGTTCATGATTCCACCCGATACTCCCCTGCATTACTAAATTTTGGGCGGGAACTAAAAATTCCCCAGGCAAAGTTTCAGGAATTAGTCAACCAGGAGAAAACAGCTCGACCGAAATCGTTTCAGGAGGTACACGACGATCGAATGGCACGTCTCGCTTGGATTAGACAGCGCTGCTCTGCGAACCTTTCAAAGGCATACCAGCGACAAGCAAAACATTATAACTTACGCCGGAGGGATAATGACCTACAAGTGGGGCAAAAAGTATTGCGAAAAGCACATGTACTTTCATCAGCCGCTGACTATGTAGCTAGTAAACTAGCTCACAAGTTTGAAGGTCCGTATACCCTAGAAAGACCTATTGGTAGGAATCTTTTTGAACTGGTCGACGATAAAGGCAAAAGTGTTGGGGTCGCTCATGTGAAAGATCTTAAAAAGTTTGTTGATGAAGCCGGGTGTTAAGTTAGATCGAATTATGTGGGTAATCCAGATTGGCGTCTGTTTCCTTACAAATTTCCTGACTACTCCTAACTGTTTCTTGCTTCCAGAGCATCTATTGCTGTTTTGCTGCATGTCGCATGTGTGTTAGCCTAACTAATTGTTTTCAGATTACTTGGACTGACTACAATGGAGCAGGTGCAAGTAACTAACGACATGTTGTTTCGCCTCCGAGAGGGCCTGGAACTGGACGACAGCACGTTGGCTACCTACCTGACCATGGTGCAGAAGAATCTCTCGACATCAAATCCGAATTTTAAAGTACACGTGCTGGATACTTTTTTCTTCACGGACTTGGATGCAGGAAGGATCGTAAACGTGAGCAAGCGTCTAGCCCGAATCGATCCATTTACGCTAGACGTCCTTGTCGTCCCCATCCACTTGCCTCGAGAACATCACTGGGCCCTAATAGTTGGACACCCTAAGGCCCGTAGAATCGAGGCCTTCGATTCTTTGAACCGCAGTCGGAAACGCCACCTATATGCACTTTACTATGCCTTGTGTAGAGAAGCAAAAATATGTGGATATGATTTCAGACCTGAGGCCTGGCATCTCCAGGACACAATGAGATGTGGGCCAAAACAACCTCAGGGAAACCAGGTGGATTGTGGAGTGTACGTTGCATATTATGCAGAGACCCTAATGAAGGGAGAGGCCATCAATGAACAGACACCGTTCTCTCCCGAATCATATCGACGACTCATGGCAAGTACCCTGCAGGAAGGCTACGACAAGGACCTGGCGAACCTACGCCAACTAAATCCTATGTCTCCATTCTCCCCTTCGGAAGGAATGGTGGAAACAGAAAGACAAGTGGAAGAAGAAAAGGACGACTGGAACTAGGTGGTTAATGACATCGTGGAGATTTTGTCCAAAACGCAGACGACCTCACCCCCGACTTTGAACAGTGTCTGGTCCCCGGCAGAGTCAGCACTGTCTCTTGATTGCCAGGACGACTGGCTAATGGTCGATGCCGAGGAGAATGACCGGAGTGAAGTCCCTTCTGAGTCCGAAACGGTATCAATTCCGCAAACTGAAGACCAAATGGTGGTGGTGTCTCAAAACAATCAAGGAAGAATAGAGCCTGAACTGAAAGAGACCACGAAATTCGAACCGACCGAACAAACTACGACAAAGGAACTGCAAATGGTATCGGAATGTCCGGTAGCAGAGTCGTCAAAAGGCGAGCTGGAACAGCAAGCGAGCTGCGAAACTCCAACCGCAACTGACACAACGCAAAAAGACCATGAATTGCCCGAGAAAATAAATGATCCACCCCAGTCGAGTACTTCGGGAAATCGAAGGAGGGGTAACCACCAGCCTCGAACAAAGAAAAGGAAGATCTATTTCCCGGACGGTTCCTGGAGGAGGATTCCGGAGCGGCTGCTCCTTCAGTACCGAGGTTATTGGTAAAAGAAAAAAAGAGAAGAGAACGATGATGGTCTAAAAAAAAATAAAAAATAAAAAATAGATTGATTTGGAGAAGAATTTTGTTCAAAACGGAACAATGATGAAATATTTATTTAGAAGCTAAGTTATTTTGTTTACAAGAAGAATTTTGCGTTAACTTTTCTAGTCTGATTTAAAAGGAGTAAAACTCTAGTCAAGGACTTTGTAAATATAATAATTTAGAATATAAGGAGATGAGAAGAATTTATGTTGTTATCAAGAAAAGTTTTACTTTGAAAAGATCAATATGTTGAGTTGTACAATACTGGAAGTTTTTATATTTGTTGAACTGTTCCTAAAGACTGATTTTTTATAAGATAAAATTGTATGTATTTAACACAAATTCAACTTCATGGAGAACAAAAACAAATTCTTAAAACTAAAAATAAATAAATTCCAAAGTGTTTGATCTTAACACTCTATACAATTAAAAAAAACTGTCTTTACACATATATCACAGGCATATTTAAATTACTTTTAATCAGTCATTAAATATTTGTTCCTTAAGATCGGCCCTTATTCAAACAGTATAACTAGACAATAGAGAGCTTCTTTGAGATTATTCAGTCAAAAAAATATCCTTTAATTATTCCCCACCTTGATCGACTCAATCAATGAAAGATGACACATCTAGCTTGTCTTAAATCAATCGTAGATTATGATTTACTCAAGTTTTGGCATCAGCAATGCCGTTGTTAACATCTTCTATACAGCAAAAATTTCTTCAGGTCATCATGTGTGTTTGAAAAATACATTAAGAAAAATACACTTAAATTTAAATTTCACATAAAACATTACTGGCCAATACATGGAACTGAGAGTGGGTCTAGAATTCATTCTTGTACTGGCCGGTAATTTTTAGTGTTATGTATAATTTTATTACATACATTATTAAACAACCAAGAAGATCACTTCAAGAAATTATTCTTAAATAGGATATATTAAAAACAGCATTGGTGATGTATAAACTCGAATAAAACAATCTCTGCAATTACATGAATCAAATCCAGTTAGTTAAGGTTCACGACCTTCTTTCATTTTGATCAATACTACTGTTCTTAAAGCTTAGCCTTTGTTCTTCAACAATAGAGAGCTTGACAACAGAGAGCTTCCAAACTACGACTGGTACTGTTTGATCCCCTTGAGCTGCACCAGCGGCTGCTGTAGCCGCAACACGACAAACACGTCGTTGGCGAACACACGCTGGAACGGCAGCGGTGAGCCCATGAACAGCTTGGGACACAGCGGCGCCCGGTCCCGACTGTCCGGGTCCTGCACGTCCCACAGGTCCAGCATGTGGCACCCGTTCTTGCTTCTCCTAAAGCACCAGTGGTCGGAGATGACTAGATATTCCACCTTCATGGAAGACAAAGTTTTAAAAACCTCCTCAGCCGATCTTCGTCCAAAAGCTGAGTACACTTTTAATGTTCTCTCCCTGAGGTTGGCGTCCTCGTAGTGCGGGTGGTTGACGACGGGCCGCCGGGTGGACAGCATGATCGCGGACATGACCGGCATCGGACCGGCGAACACGGCGGCGGGTGACGTGCGCGACACCACCCACGACAGCAGCTCCTCCAGCGGCGGGTTGGTGTACTCGCCCATAATCTTCCTTTGCTGTGAAATATTTGCAATTCCTTTCACACTCATTCCTCCAACCAGAATGACGAGCAGAGCATATCTCACTTCATTGGTTTGAATTTTGTCCAAGTACTTTCGAGATGCGATTAAAGAAGAAATCAAACACAAATGAGGCGTGAAGAAGAGCTTCAATCGCATAACAAGTGCAGCCATTATTGTAAAAGCAGCCAACTGCAGAACATTGTACGCTACTTCAGGCTCTACATGTTTGAAAGACCTAAATAAGAAAGCTAGGTGAACCCAGCGTATGCTGAGCAAGAAGAGGACAAAACACACGGCGGGGAGCAGCCAAGTCTCACACAGCTTGAAGATCGGTTCCCAACCGAGAACATCGAACTCTACGGCACAGGTGTACAGCAGGGTGTGGAAGTCTTTGTAGGAACTGAGCTTTGACTTCAAAATATTCAGTACATGAGCATCCTGATTAGCAGTGAAAATTCTTGTTTTCATCAGCAATGTGAAAGACGTAATAAAGAAAACGATCAAAAGGGATTTAATTGTCTGATCCATTTTTGCTGGCAACATCGGAGCCAGGAACAGCAGAGCGACGGAGGACGAAATTACCAGACACGTCAACTGCGACGTCAACAACATCTCGTTACCGAACATCACGACTAGGCTCTGCGACACACCTATTGCGAGTCCATAAATAACAATGAGAGCTGAGAATCGGCTGACGATATTCAATGAGAAGAGTATAAGAATAGCGATCAATTGAGTGGCGAGAAAGAACTGAGAAAACTGCCACAGTGTCAGACACAGCCAAGACGAACCGCCGACTAGAGCCACCTGCAGTGCGTGGTAGCGGTTGAAGCTGGTCTCCTCGTTGCTGTGTCTGTTCTGACTCAGGGCGATGGTCACCGACATCATCTGCAGCAGGCAGAACGGGTAGGCGAAGGTCTCGCGCAGCGGCGGTGCCCACTGCACCCGCGTGCACTCCCCGTGGTTGTAGAAGAAGCACAACACTGCCAGGATCCCGCCGATCAACGATTCGCTTAGATAGACGGCGTAGAGGAAGAGGAACGCAGTGGTGAAGCTGGCACAGAGCCAGGCGGCCTCTAGGTAGAAGTAGACCGGGTCGCCGATACCTTCACAGCTGGTGACAGGTGGTAGACCACTGCCTCTCTCCACCTGCCAGCACTGCTTGGTTGTCAGCCCCAGACTGTCGGTCAGCTGAGCGAAAACACGGTAAAGGCCTCCAATCACAACCTCTGGGAGAAGGTTGAACCTTTCCAGAGTGTTTATAGTGGAAGGATATTCTGTCAGGTTATCGTGAGTTATTTGATAAAAGCCCTCTAAAAATGTCGGAGCCTCAACTATTCTTTTGTAGTAAGAATAGTACATTCCCATTTCACTGTGGAAGATCTATTTCCCGGACGGTTCCTGGAGGAGGATTCCGGAGCGGCTGCTCCTTCAGTACCGAGGTTATTGGTAAAAGAAAAAAAGAGAAGAGAACGATGATGGTCTAAAAAAAAATAAAAAATAAAAAATAGATTGATTTGGAGAAGAATTTTGTTCAAAACGGAACAATGATGAAATATTTATTTAGAAGCTAAGTTATTTTGTTTACAAGAAGAATTTTGCGTTAACTTTTCTAGTCTGATTTAAAAGGAGTAAAACTCTGGGCAAGGACTTTGTAAATATAATAATTTAGAATATAAGGAGATGAAAAGAATTTATGTTGTATCAAGAAAAGTTTTACTTTGAAAAGATCAATATGTTGAGTTGTACAATACTGGAAGTTTTTATATTTGTTGAACTGTTCCTAAAGACAGATTTTTTTTCTACATTTTTAAGCTTTTGAGATTTATATTGTTATTAAGTATTTAGGCCAAAGAAAAGAAGACTGATTTTGTTATTTGTATTCCTAAAGGAGTATCAGTATTATTGTGTTTTCGATAAGAAGACTGTTTATTAAATATGGTTTGGTTAAAAAAAGGTTTTTTTTGTGTTTTACCCCGAAGAAAGAGGGGAGTGTAACGTGTCAAAAATGAAAAGGTTCATTTTCACACATTACATAATTATTATTTACTTGAAAATAACAAACACATTAAGATATTTTATGACAGATTATTGTCAAAGGGATATCTATAATTAAGTTCATTCCACGAAACAATCTTAGTATTTTATTTCAAACAAAATTCAAGAAATCGGACAGGCTTTGGTCTGGGCCTGCGCATCAGAGCATTGTTGACTCGGCGCCCGGTGTCGCTGAGGGGGGGAAGGCAGTCGCGCATGCGCACAAGTCACAACTCGCTCCCCTGGCCTCCGCCGCGGTCACGACAGCCAGTCGTCAGTCTAGTCTGAGACGAGCGAGAACCCGAGCGACACCGCTACTACTAAGGTAGGAAAATCGAACTCTTACGACCACTAGTTAATACTTAGACGATTTAACTTCCCATATTAGAGAATTGAGCTCTGTATTTAATACGATTTACGAATTTCTCGAAAAATATAATATTGATTTGGCAGAAAATAGTTGTTTATTTCGAATACGAAAATTTGATTGAGTTTTGAATTTTTAGACAAATAGTCACGGAAGTCTGTATTATTTTAAAGAGTGATAATAATTAGAGTATGATTATTCTGCAAGGAACTATTGACTTACAACTGGGATTGATACCAATGCACTATTAGGCCTAAACGAACCCAATTACCGATTACCTAATTTAGACTTGCTTGACACTTAGCTTGCTGCATACCTGTCGAAGCATGTTTGCACTGCACTGAAATAGTAACTTGGAAGTTTTACTCACCTTTTCAGCTATCCAAAATATAAATACCAGCTTGCATTCATCCTGCTTATTTAGCAATATCTGTTTGTTGTTATTATTGTTTCTAAAATTGCCTGATTTATGCTGATCATGTTTGTGCTGCCTAAATTCAGCATGTTGAATATGCCTCACCTGGCTTAGAGCTATGTGTGAATTATTATTCCACCTATGCAACCTGCTTGTTTCCCTAACCGGATAGTATATTTCCTTCCTACAGACGCCCGTCTGGCCAACATTTGAACCGACCTTGCAGACGATCGTCTGGACCTAGCGACAATAGGATTGTGGGTTGTTTGGGGATATTTTGGTGAATTAATAATATAAAAAGAAATACCTACGACCGATTGGCGATTATACTGGGTATTTTGTAGGCGGATTTAGATACATAAAAATTGCTTTGTTGAGGTTTAGGCCTAGACTGTGGTCACATAATATCGACCTTTGAGATTATTTGGTTTGGCGTGAAATTAGTAGTGGTAATGTGGTCATAATTTCGATCCCGTGATTTCCTTGCAACCTTTCACTCTCTCGAACCATACCTTACCGACGACCGTCGGGACCCCTGTTCCCTGCCAACTAGCGTTGGGAACCGAGGCTCCCGATTATCCGAACCCTCCGTTTCCTACCAACGGACGTTGGGATATCTCGAACCATACCCTACCGACGACCGTCGGGACCCCTGTTCCCTGCCAACTAGCGTTGGGAACCCAGGCTCCCGGTTATCCGAACCCTCCGTTTCCTTCCAACGGACGTTGGGTTATTTCGAACCATACCTTACCGACGACCGTCGGGACCCCTGTTCCCTGCCAACTAGCGTTGGGAACCCAGGCTCCCGATTATCCGAACCCTCCGTTTCCTTCCAACGGACGTTGGGTTATTTCGAACCATACCTTACCGACGACCGTCGGGACCCCTGTTCCCTGCCAACTAGCGTTGGGAACCCAGGCTCCCGATTATCCGAACCCTCCGTTTCCTTCCAACGGACGTTGGGTTATTTCGAACCATACCTTACCGACGACCGTCGGGACCCCTGCTCCCTGCCAACTAGCGTTGGGAACCCAGGCTCCCGATTATCCGAACCCTCCGTTTCCTTCCAACGGACGTTGGGTTATTTCGAACCATACCTTACCGACGACCGTCGGGACCCCTGTTCCCTGCCAACTAGCGTTGGGAACCCAGGCTCCCGATTATCCGAACCCTCCGTTTCCTTCCAACGGACGTTGGGTTATTTCGAACCATACCTTACCGACGACCGTCGGGACCCCTGTTCCCTGCCAACTAGCGTTGGGAACCCAGGCTCCCGATTATCCGAACCCTCCGGTTCCTTCCAACGGACGTTGGGTATTTCGAACCCAAACCTTCCGACGACCGTCGGGACACCTGATTCCCGCCAACGAGCGTTGGGACCACAAATTGTCTCTGCGGTTCTGGGCAGTGATGAGTCTCTTGGCTTCGGCCTAACTGTGGGATAAGTTCCCGATCTGAGAACAAGACTGAGCCCTTAACTGCTATCATAGAACCAAAATCACAGAACGAGTGGCGCACTAAAATAGAAAATCGTTTAGGTGATCGGAATACGGACCTTGGCTTGCTGACTGTCCGCGGTTTTGCATTTAGGAATAAATGTTAAATGTAACCAATTTAATCGGGTTGTTCAAAAACGTTGACTTCACCGATTAAACGTTACAGTACCTCCGTCTTCAGCTTCAAAAAATCCAATTAAATCTGGACTACCATTGTTTCGACAAATATACTATCATTACCGGGTCCGACTTCAATAATACAAACATTAATTGTTTATTGTCAAGAAAAAGACCACGTAACAAATAAGTTAAACATTTAAAAGATGAATGAAGTACACCCCCTCCTCAATACTTTGGAAGAATTAGAAATATAGAATAAATTTTAAAATAATCCTGAGAACATTTTAAATGAAAAACTAAAGAAATGTAAAACTAAAGTATGGATGTAATGATTTATTTATTATAATTAATTTGAAAAAAGGCAGGAGTAGGGACAGGGATAGAGATAAAGAAGTCCAAAGTACAATAGACCATTCATCATGACATCTTCCATCCAGCTTGTGTCTGCAGTCGGTGTTCACCTACGGCCGGTACGCGTTGTAGTACATTTTACTAGTTTTTTTAAATGTTTAACGTATTTGTTACGTGTTATGTGTATGTGAACTCTATTTTTTTGACAACGAATAACTGATGTTTGGATTATTGAAGTCGGACCCGATGATGAAAATATATTTGTGGAAACCATGGTAGTCCAGACTTAATTGGATTTTTTAAGCTGAAGACGGAGGTCCGTAATCTATTTATAATTGTCTTATCAGCTTCGGAGGGTTAACAACATAAATAAATCAAAAGATGTGGTCCGTGCGCCGATGACACATGACTTATTTGAGACGTGCAGCCTGAAATACTATGTCTAAAATACGTCATTCCGTAGATATTTTATTTAATATTTTATGGATAAGATTGACGTTTCTTTTTTCTTTAATTCGCACATAATGTTTATAGACTAGGAGTTGCCTATACTCAATTCCACATTCACCTTTCAGTATGGAATTTTCATGAGCCATGTGTTTCAAATGACAATTAAGGTTCTACTGACCATGGATAGCCAAAAATGTTTTCAGTGTGACTTATATAATCATTTTTGATGAGATGACTAGTACATGCTTTAGCCAACTAGGGTAACTCCTGCTCGACTTATCACCCTGACCATAGAGCAACAACCCTTAACCAAGTGTATATATGTAAACATACAAAACCAATTGACATAAAACGATTAAATTACTCTTAAGTGCATTGGCTAAATGGTCAAATAACAATGAATTTGATACAAATCCAAAATAAGGTAATGTATGAGAACTTAAAAATAAATTAAGACTATAAATAACACACAGAGTCAATTGATATAGGTAAATTACAGAATTCTAGTCCAATAAGTATTTGATCCCTTATATAACCAATCCCCGTTAAATTAGTAGTCACATGCATAATTCATTTGACTGCTGTAAATATCGTCCTGGGCTATGGGTCATATGAAAATTAGCGACACATTTAAATTAGCCATCGCACATTATTTAGAACGGAATCGACTTAAATGGCACAAAACTAAGTAACTTTAATTACAAAATATTTTCACATATAATTAATTCTTCGTCTTTCAATCAGTAATTGCAAATGCAATAAAACTCGAAATGGCTAAATTTAAACATTTTAGTTATTTTACTCGCAATTCCTTCTCTTCCAGTCGGTAGGCTATGAATATGGTCTGACTCGAAGTGGCTTTAGTCCGGACAATCGATAGTTCGATAATCGATATTTCCGTGACGTCACGAAGTAATTTCTGGGAATAGGAATTTTTGAGCACCGAATTTTCAGAAGGCGTATGAATATAGCGTCATAAATGACGTAGGCAACAACAGACGATAGTAATATGTTTTACTTCCCGTTCGCTTCTAATATGAAATAGTCGTTATTTTTATAGCTTAACATTAAAAATGTATTACGCATTTAAGAAAGCTATAAAATTATATCAGAAATACCCTCTCTACACTGTAATTTCCGAAGTTTTACATTCATAAAATGTAAGGTGTTGTAATTCCTGTAATAAGATTCTTTATATTATAGTTAGGCCTTTGGATGTCTTAAATTTGTTTGTGGAGGATACTTAGACGTATTTAAAAAATTGTTTATAGTTGAAGGATTTGATGTTGCTCTTTAAACTTAAAAAAAAACATTAGTTGGTCATTTTGCTCCTACCAATGGCTGATCCTTAGCTAAGTCGTTAGCCAATTTCAAACACTTACCGGAGTAGGCCAAAGTAGAGATGTCAATAAATTATAGGACAATTATTTCCAAGTGATGTTTATCTGTATTTGTAGTGTGTGTAAAAATTTGGAAATTTTCATGTATCACTATGCAATAAACGCATCTACAAACATGTTATGAAGCTAACCTCAACATTTTCTTGCATTTAGATCTAACTTTAGCGCTGGATATAGACTTTTACACGCATTCATCATTCCCATAGACTGTTATGTAAAATTCTATTATAAGTCATACTTTAGAAATGCAGATAACTGTAAAATGTATTATACAGTATAACTGTACGAAACCTTGTTGCCTTCGGTAATGAACAACATTATTGAAATACGCCAACAAAATGAGAAAAATACCTTTCCTGGCTTACCACTA
Organism: Flexamia atlantica; assembly: GCA_035578135.1. Taxonomy (NCBI): domain Eukaryota; kingdom Metazoa; phylum Arthropoda; class Insecta; order Hemiptera; family Cicadellidae; genus Flexamia; species Flexamia atlantica. Next base: position 357,337 of record JAQJVK010000033.1, read on the forward strand.
GCTTATGCTCTGATTCATGGGCCTTATTTCAAAACTATGTTGATAATTAATAACCCTGACTGTAATAGTTTGTAAAACGGAAAATCCCCGACAATTTCGGTGGTATTCCTTTAGTCCTTGATAGTAATTAGTAGGCAGTACTTGTATACAAGCCCCGCACGAATTTACTAAATTGTGTTATTTGTCTCCAGAAACACCGTTTTTCATATATATATCGGAAGTATCGATATTCACACCCCGATACATCGTGTGTATCAGTATTATTATTCATGATCTTAAATTCTTCATGTACTTAAATTATTCAACAAAGCGATGTATCGATTAATAATAATTGCCATCCTAATTTTAATCGGGGTAAGAGAATATTTAGTTGTATTTTTGAAAATTTTTGATAGCGAAGAATTTTATATTAATCTTTCAAGATTGATAAAACAGTAATAGGTTATTCAGCTCAAACCTATGACTGATACTTAGCTAGGTCGTTAGCCAATTTTAAACACACATACCGAAGAGGACCAAAGTATAGATGTTAATTTGGATAAAATCTATTTCCAAGTGAGGTGTGTCTATTTGTAGTGTGCGGAGAAAGTTGAAAACAGACAAGTATCACTATGTAACAAATTACGCATCTACAAACACGTTAAGAAACTAACCTCAACATTTTCTAACGTTTACATGGAACTTAAGCGCTGGATAAAGAGTTGTTTTCACCAGCACTCGTAATTGTTAGCCTGTTCTGTAAAGTTTTAATTTGAGTTATACTTTAGAACTGCAGACGATAACTAACTGTAAAATGTATTATACAACAGAATGATCCCCTGATGACGTCGATGATGTACAACTTTTATAAAATAGGCTATGACAACAAAAAGAGAAGAATACCCTTTCTGGCTTACCACTGGCTTATGTTCAGATTCAAGGGCCTTATTTCAAAACGAAGTTGTTAACATTGACTATAGTATTTCGTAAAACTGAAAATCACAAATAAGTATTGTAATATTCCTTTGGTCCTGACAGTAATCAATATACATATACATGTATAGAGAAAGAGAGTTATGTGTTGGTATATTTAATGCTAAAGCCAAAACTACAGGTCGTAGACCCTTGATCTTGGTACCAAAGTAAAGCTTAAAATCTCATGATGCACACTATGATGGTTGGGTTGCGATATCTTATAGGTTGTAGGCACAGGGCCGTCTGAACGGGACCTATGTCAAGGATTTTGTGAGTGCTTTACGTTTAATTAGTTTATATCAACACTTTTGGTTTCATTGAAATGGTTACCGTGGTTACAGTGGTTGCCAACAGAATGCTGCAGCTAATTGTTTTTGTACAATAGGTGGATGGATACAGTCTTATTTAGAAAATGTGTTTTATTTACGTTTTCTATTATTTCGATAATTGTTACTGCTAGTACAAATTTGAAGTTATTGGTTAGAAAAAATTAATTATTCAAAAGTGAAAACGCAAATTATGTGCTGCTTTAAAGGGCAAATAAGATTACTACCAACAAATATGCCACCCCCGGCTTTCTCATAAATGTGTATGGACAAACATAAAAATATATTAAATTGTATATACCTTTTATTAGACGTTACAATGCTTTCTTCCAAATTTCGACTTTCGGAGCTATTATTTAGTCATTCCACAGATGAAGAATTATAGTTCTTCATCTGTGGTCATTCGTAAGATTTTTCAACACAGTGAAGCGGGTTACCAACAGCTAGTTAGTAATAAAGTAATAAAGCATGAACATTATGAGATCTGCATTTATAATTAATTTCATAAACCTGGTCCTTTTAAAAAACTTGGGCGGTTTGGACGTTTGGAAATATATTAATGATTTAAAATAACGAGTGAGGGCTTTATGAACTAGCAACAAGATAAATTTAATAAATTATAACCTACATGTTTTGAAACCTTGAAGTTACGAAATCTGGATAATATGAGATACCGCTTAATGAATTTTAATCCGGACGTTTTTAAACAGCTGTTAATTTGAAATAAACAACTTGAACGTCATGAAAAATAGCTTTTTCTCAGTAATACAAGATTAACCTGGACATTCTGCACCTGGACATTTGAAACGTACTAAATGTATAAAATTTGTAGACAACCTAATAAAATACTTTTCCCCTTTTTTGACCTATTTTTGACCGATTATAGTTGCACATGCATAGTAAGCAATTGAAATGTTTATACAAATTTTTCAATAATTATTTCAAAAGTGACGCTATTCATTAAGGGACATTATCATTCCGTCATTTTGAGTTTGGGACCCCTCGAACTTGAGATTACTTGATTCAGTTCTAAAAGTCCGCAGTTTGATTAAAAATACAAGAATGGAAGATATATCATCAACATGGTAATCTAACATGCAATAATCTCCTGTTTATCTGCCTGTATCGGCAGGGAATCCAAGAAAAAACAAAGGGATATGTTTAACATTTACCAGAAAAAGTCTTATCTAGGTGCTTTTCTCTATTCTCTTTAATTGAGTGGCAACACTGTTCAGTAGCTCAGTAGCTGAAGCCGACCCCCATGAAAATTTTAAATCAGGTCTGATCAGATCTGTACAGGAATATATCAGATCTGATCATAAACCAGTCAGGTCTGACCAGGTCTGATTTGACATAATCAGGCCTGATCAGGTTTGATCCTGAATCTAATCAGGTCTGCTACGTCAATTCCTGAATCTGATCAGATCTGATCAAGACCGATCAGATACAATCAGATCTCATCAGGTCCGATCAAGTTTGATCCTGAATCCAATCAGATCTGATGTGTTAATTCCTGAACACGATCAGATCTGACCATGTCTGATCTGATATAATCAGACCTAATCAGGTCTAATCCTAAACCCAATCAGGTCTGATCCCAACTAATGAAGTCTGATTAGGGCTGATTTCAACATGATCAGGACGGATCAGGCTTGGTCATGAATATGATATCATATGATCTGACATAATCCCAACACATTAAGGTATGCGAACTAATAAATATTTGAAGTCATGTCTTAATATTCCTATATATATATATGTCGATAAAATATTAAATTGAAAATGGTTTGGTTTAGAAGAAAACAGCTTCAAAGATATATGTTTTCATACACGAGGTAATTTTCTAAGAATATTTTTATTCAATAATTAATTTATAACCCAGTCAGCACACACAATGTAAAAATAACGTTATTTTCACGTGAAAAAAAGTAAAAAACGTAAAAGTAAAAAGCGAAACATATTTTTCACGTGAAAATGATGAAAAAATATAAAGTGAAAAATGTAGTGAAATTCAAAACGTTATTTTCACGTGAAAAATATGAATCAAAAGTATATATAAAATCAAATTAAATAACAAATATAACGTTTTATTATTCATATTTTTTTATTTTGTTGTTTATTCATTTCGATCTTTATACGTTTTGATCAACAAGTCTTGTGCGCTTATAAAAAAACTATCATCCTCGGTGTAAAAAAATACACAAATTCTACAGTAATCGTTTATTTAGTCCAAACTTAAATTCAAAAATATAAAAATAATTTTTAAAAATTTAACGGATTTATAAATTATGTTATGAATTATTTATATAAAATTATTACACTATTTGTTAAATTGTTATTTGTTACGGTATACTTAATATGTTTTATAATAGTTTACTATTTAAAAAAATGCCTGACACAATATAAGCAATTTATTTCAAATTAATACAATCACCCTGCCAAAATAATATGGGCCATAAATAACAACACTAGCATAATGCGTGAATTGTGTCAAGACAAAACCTCTCTTCAGACGACGCGCGACGCCGCGACGTTTAACCAGTGCGGTGCGGTGGACTGGACTGAACTGGAGCCTGAGTGTGGACGTGTGGAGTGTGGAGTGAGACGCCGTTGGCCTCAGTTTTAGTTAAAGTTATAACGGCTTTTAAGGTTTTAAATTGGAAGTTTAGACTTAATTGCGGTCTTCAAGTAACTACGACACAATGAGTTAACCCTACTACGGGCTTTCATCGTTCTTGGTAAGTTTATACTTTGGATATTTATTTAGTCATGTATTGTGAAATCAAGATAACCTAACCTCAACTTTCAGCATTCCATTATAGTTGTTCTGATTAGTTGATACAAGTTTGGTAATTACCCCCATGAAAATTTTCCTTCAGATCTGATGAAAAAAAAACATCAGACCTGATCAGAAATACCATCAGAACTGATCATTCCTGGTCAGGAATTGGTGCATTTTCTGACCAGACCTGATCAGGAATGTTGTGATTCCTGATCAGGTTTGGTCAGAAAATGCACCATTTCCTGATCAGTTTTGATTTGTATTTCTGATCAGTTCTGATGTGTATTTCTGATCAGATCTGATCAGAAAATGCACCAATTCCTGATCAGTTCTGATGTACATTTCTGATCAGATCTGATCAGAAAATGCACCAATTCCTGATCAGTTCTGATGTATATTTCTGATCAGATCTGATCAGAAAATGCACCAATTCCTGATCATTTCTGATGTATATTTCTGATCAGAACTGATTACAAAATCCACCATTTCCTGATCAGTCCTGATGTGTATTTCTGATCAGATTTGATCAGAAAATGCACCAATTCCTGATTGTAATTCTGATCAGATCTGACAGCATTCCTAATCAGGACTGTTCAGAAAATGTATAATTTTTTAATGTATTAAATAGTTTACAGTTTTTTACAAAACTGCTGATTCTATTTGGATAGGTAATAAAAAATTAACACTTTTCAAAACTGAGAAAAATATTTTGTAATTATATTAGCAAAAGAACAGCAATGTTGAATTACATTTTACAATAAACGACTATATATATCAAATACATTCTGTTAATAGTGCATTATAATTTAAACTATACCATCATAAAGTAAATTATAATGTTTATTGTAAATTACTGTCTTACTTTTAAACATAATGTTAAAAAAAATTTAGTTGTAAAAGTATAACCTCAACTCAGTTGTAAGTAAAGTTATTAACAGTAGCTCAGTTAAGGTAACGTTTCTGGAACATCCTTATAACAATGAATACACACAAAAATGATAAAAAGCAACAAAAAAACTTTAAAATGGGCAAAACTATTTTTTAAATTATATTAAAATATGATATGAACAACACCAAAGGACCTGAAAATGCACCACTTCTAAAAACCATCAACCAAGCGATGTACATCGTTATTTGGTATTTATAACAAAATATATCAAAAACATTGTAATAAAAATTAAAACATTATATAATAAATTAAAATGTTTCTATAATACATTATTGTATTAAAAATCTCTTTAATTGTGTGCGGTCGATTGCAAGGGCACTTGGTACTGGCAAACTATTTTGATCGCGAGGAAGAGCGAGAGAGAGGAACATACACTGTATTAATGCCCTCTCTCTTCCTTGAAAACTTGCTAGCACTGTGTTAACATTAAAATTTGATATTAAATTAGTTATTATAAAATGTGTTACAGGAGTGCTGATGATGTGTGTGTATGGTTGTAGCTTGGAAGAACAGTAGTAATTCTGAAGATCACTTTTTGATTTGTTTTCAATAATATAATAGTACCATTCAATTATGTAAAAAAAGGCCTGGTTTGCACACATGACTAGTAAAGTTGTGAGTAGCCAGTAAAAACAAAGGATTCTTTGTAGTGAAGAACAGGATCCTTTGTTTGTACTAGCTACTGAAATCAGAACTTGTCACCGTATAAACCAGGTGATGATTCATCATTTCCTACACCGTAGGTTAGGAAATGATTTGCATGAAACAGTGTCAGCTGACATGTAACTTTTAAACTAAATAGCAGAGAACGAAAGAGAGGGAACGGGTACAGTGTATGTCGTTCGCTCTCGCTGTTGCCGCACTGTCTCGCGGTTGACCGCCTAAGTTAAAAACAATTGTAAGAATTTTTACATAAGACCTGCGCTTTTTAACCGAAATCCTTACTGTTTTTAACAATAAAAAACTCAAATAAGCTGTTTATTTTTGTTTGTGTATCTCGTAGAGCTATCTTCCCAAGTTTTTTTGTAATTTCTTGTTGATTAATGACTTGAAGGTTATGTTTAGTGGATAACATTTTTGCTGCATCTGAAAAAAGGATGTTGAAGATAATTTTAAAGGATTTGTAACCCACCATCTCAGAATTTGATGAAACTTGATGATTTTGTTCTTTTCACATGGAAGAATACCAAATTTTAGCTTCATATCTCAAACGGTTTTTTTCTTGCAGACATTTGAAATTAGTAAAAATCTGTCGTTTCTGTTGTTCCCGAGCTCCAAGATAAACTTGCATAGCTTAAGAAAAAAAATTTGTATCTTTGCCATTTTTAATCCAATTGTTATGAAAATTTGCAGTAATATTAAGTAAAGTGTGCTAAATCCAGAAAAAAATAAATCATAATTATCTTTCTATAAATAGGTCATTGAAAAGTTTTTTTAAACTTATCTACATTAAACAGATGCAGCAACAAAACTCATGACTTTTAGCATGCTTTGTAAATTAAAAAACTTTTTAAAAATGTCAAAATAAAAACAAGTTTTTTGAATTTTTTAAATGGAAAAATTTTAAAAATCTAATTTTGGCTTACACCATTAAATTCAGCTTGAAAAAAGAAATATTTTTGTACTTTGAATGTTTGTTCTATGTCTACTGGTTGCTGAGATATTGATTGTTGTTAATACGTTACGTTGTTTAATGTTAACCTTATGGAAAATAAATAAAACTCAATATCTCACTTATTTTTCAACTTATCACAATAAAATTTGGTATATAGCATCTCCTATTTGACTTTTCTTTGATGTTGGCTAAAAACATAAACATTTTCCATTCCTATGTCAGCAATCCTGCATACTCATAGAAACGAAGTGTTAGCTTATCGTAGCAAAAAATAAGCAATTTTGCTGCCTTGGGAAAGCAAAAAATAGTTGATTTTCAATGAACCCACACACCAAATTTTATTATGATAAGTTGGAAAACAAGTGAGATATTGAGTTTTATTTACTTTAGTAAAGAAATAATAGTATATTTCACTACTAGTCTCGAAAGTAGCCCGTTTTGGGGCAAGATAGTGTTTTACATGCGAGGCGTCAAGCCTCGCATGTAAAATACTATCGAGCCCCGAAATGGGACTTTTGTGATGAGTTTTGAACAATACATTTCATTATGATGCAAATAAGTAACCAAACTTGTAATAAAAAATCATCCAACATTTCATAATTTAGTCATTTCTCTATAAGCAAACACAATAGGGCTGAACTGTCTATTTTAGTTTAGAGTCAGATGGTTGAACTGTCAAAACTGGAACTTCATTTGTTTGGGTACGGCAAAATTTTGTTTGGGTACAGAAATGCAAAGTTTGGGTAACGAAAAATCTGCTGATCATTATTTCTTTTGATGTAAGGAAATCGAGGGTTTTCGTAGATCTCAGCTGTACGGTAACGGGCAATTTTCGTATACAGAGTGATGAAAAATGCTTTCTGAGGTCATAAATACGTTAAATCAGTTTAAACTGTTTTTTGCAGTCAAATATACGATACGGTAATACTACAAGGAACTTAAAGTTTCACCTAAATTTATTTTGAATTGCTGTTTTAGTAAGTAGACTTCTTGGCAGGTTACCTGTGTTAGTTAACACTGGGTTTGCAAATTATCGTGGCCTATTTATATACAATTCACAATTATAGTTTTTCACTCCAGGAAGAAAGCTTGTAGTTACAATACACGCTTGCTTACCTACATTAAATGCAAATTAGTTAAAAATTAGCAAAAATGCCTAAATACCAAGAATAATTGCTACCTAACATTATTTGTCAACCTTGGAACATCACAACGTCCAAAAGAAAACAAAACTTTGTATCATTATAGCCTACCATAGTTTTTTAAAATTCCTTTCACACCACATGAGAATTTCCGCAGATTGATGAAACATCCAAATGAAAATAATCTTTAGTGTAACATCGATTAAAAAATTACGAGCCAATAAGGAATCTGAAGAATGTTATGGAGTTTTCCGTGCGCTGATCATATAACATCTTAAGAAATATAAGACAAAAAGGAATCATAAGACACCCACAGAAAGCAATAGCCTACTAAAAACCTACCTGAATTTTTTCTCCTTAAGTTGTGTTTTGAAGCCAATCCATAGACTGAATCGATTCTAACAATTTCTCCAAAAAGCCTAAAAACTTGTAATATTTTCTTGGTGTTAAAAATGTAACAGCAAGCTCCTTCCTATAAGAAACACAAAAAACAAAAAATTTACAAAATAAACAAACATTATTAAATTGCAGATAAACAAATGTAAATTGCTTGAAGGCTACTTCAATATTTAAAAAGTTAAGTTGGCTAAGGTACTCATTACCAACGTTTCCAAATAGGCGGGTGCAGTTTTGTCAGCGGTCTAAATTTTATTGGAAATTGGCTATCAATCTGAAACTTTTGTACGTCTGTAACCGAAATTAAGATTATTCGATTTCATCGAGAACAAATCAAGACACTTCAAAACATCAATCATCTATTCTAAATAAACAGAACAATGTAATCAAAAGCATTGAGGTGGAGTCTGATAAGGTCTCACCTGATGGGCCTACCCAATCAGAGTATATTTAAGTTAGGCCTTTGATAAGTGCTAGTGACGGGCAAAAATAAAGAGTAGAAGTAAAATAGGTAATTTGCATTAGCAGAACGAAATATAATCAGAGGTTATACAGTTGGTGTGTTTCGTCTTAAGCTTTGGCCTATTCCGTTGCCGAAGCTGTCAAACATTATTTATTTATTCTTAAATGATCTGGGGCAATAAATAATGAAAAATTAATCTCAACAAATATTAAATGTGATTAAGTACAAATTACAGTAAATAGGTATATAAACAGCTATTAAAAAATGTTAACATGTCAATTTAACTTTAGGTATCAGCTGTAGTGTTCTGAAGATATTCACTCCACTCCAACCGCTTCAGGTGTAGGCCTAAACGGTTCCCATAGCTCAAGATAAAACGCCCAAACTGTATCCAAAAAGAAGTTCAAAATTTAGTAATTAGGCTGAGGCATACACGTAGTTAGGGGGTACGAGTTTCATAGCCTATCTGATCTTCTGCCGTTTGTTCCTATAGCAGACGATTCAACATCTGATTTTCTAAGAAACAATATCGAACGATCTACCAATAGTCGAAGTTCGATGTACCGTCTGTTGGACAGAACTCAACATCCGATTCCATTGTATTTGATATCGATTGATTTGTTACTTTACGAAAATATATTTATCGATAATATTTTAGTACAAGATGGCAGATGATGAGAAATAAGGTAGTAAGTTGTGTTTAGTTAGTTAATTATAGTAACGTTTTAATTTAGTTTTTATATTAGGCCTATGTTTAGTATAATTTTAGTTTTACTTTATTTACGTTTGGTATGGTTTGTTGTTTGTGAGAGAATCAAATGATAAAGGTAGGCCTAGATATAATTGACAATGGTTTCGGTATTTGTTAGTTATCGAAGTTTCTTCACTAGCCTACTGACGGTTGTTTGTTAAAACAGTACATCAGTTGAGTTAAACACGATAGGTTGATAGTTAATATCGAATAACCAAAATCTGAACTGAGTACCGAAAACAAAACTGATCTTTGCCCATGTTAAATCCTATTGAGAATTTCAGTTATCAAACCTATAAGCATTAAAGGTAAACAATGACAATAAACATAAACCTGGAAGATCAGATGTGAAACTCGTACTGAATTATCACATGGGAGTGTTTTGGAAAAGGCTAGGAGAGTTGTTATGATATGCATAATTACCAAACTTGTATCAACTAATCAGAACAACTATAATGGAATGCTGAAAGTTGAGGTTAGGTTATCTTGATTTCACAATACATGACTAAATAAATATCCAAAGTATAAACTTACCAAGAACGATGAAAGCCCGTAGTAGGGTTAACTCATTGTGTCGTAGTTACATGAAGACCGCAATTAAGTCTAAACTTCCAATTTAAAACCTTAAAAGCCGTTATGACTTTAACTGAAACTGAGGCCAACGGCGTCTCACTCCACACTCCGCACGTCCACACTCAGGCTCCAGTTCAGTCCAGTCCACCGCACCGCACTGGTTAAACGTCGCGGCGTCGCGCGTCGTCTGAAGATAGGTTTTGTCTTGACACAATTCACGCATCATGCTAGTGTTGTTATTTATGGCCCATATTATTTTGGCAGGGTGATTGTATTAATTTGAAATAAATTGCTTATATTGTGTCAGGCATTTTTTAAAATAGTAAACTATTATAAAACATATTAAGTATACCGTAACAAATAACAATTTAACAAATAGTGTAATAATTTTATATAAATAATTCATAACATAATTTATAAATCCGTTAAATTTTTAAAAATTATTTTTATATTTTTGAATTTAAGTTTGGACTAAATAAACGATTACTGTAGAATTAGTGTATTTTTTTACACCGAGGATGATAGTTTTTTATAAGCGCACAAGACTTGTTAATCAAAACGTATAAAGATCGAAATGAATAAACAACAAAATAAAAAAATATGAATAATAAAACGTTATATTTGTTATTTAATTTGATTTTATATATACTTTTGATTCATATTTTTCACGTGAAAATAACGTTTTTAATTTCACTACATTTTTCACTTTACATTTTTTCATCATTTTCACGTGAACAATATGTTTCGCTTTTTACTTTTACGTTTTTTTACTTTTTTCACGTGAAAATAACGTTATTTTTACATTGTGTGCTGACTGGGCTATAAATTAATTATTGAATAAAAATATTCTTAGAAAATTACCTCGTGTATGAAAACATATATCTTTGAAGCTGTTTTCTTCTAAACCAAACCATTTTCAATTTAATATTTTATCGACATATATATAGGAATATTAAGACATGACTTCAAATATTTATTAGTTCGCATACCTTAATGTGTTGGGATTATGTCAGATCATATGATATCATATTCATGACCAAGCCTGATCCGTCCTGATCATGTTGAAATCAGCCCTAATCAGACTTCATTAGTTGGGATCAGACCTGATTGGGTTCAGGAAGAAATGCATCAGATCTGATTGGGTTTAGGATGAAATGCATCAGACCTGATTGGGTTTAGGATCAGACCTGATTAGGTCTGATTATATCAGATCAGACATGGTCAGATCTGATCGTGTTCAGGAATTAACACATCAGATCTGATTGGATTCAGGATCAAACTTGATCGGACCTGATGAGATCTGATTGTATCTGATCGGTCTTGATCAGATCTGATCAGATTCAGGAATTGACGTAGCAGACCTGATTAGATTCAGGATCAAACTTGATCAGACCTGATTGGATTCAGGATCATACTTAGTCAGACCTGATCAGGCCTGATTATGTCAAATCAGACCTGGTCAGACCTGACTGGTTTATGATCAGATCTGATATATTCCTGTACAGATCTGATCAGACCTGATTTAAAATTTTCATGGGGGTATGCATATCATAACAACTCTCCTAGCCTTTTCCAAAACACTCCCATGTGATAATTCAGTACGAGTTTCATATCGGATCTTCCAGGTTTATGTTTATTGTCATTGTTTACCTTTAATGCTTATAGGTTTGATAACTGAAATTCTCAATAGGATTTAACATGGGCAAAGATCAGTTTTGTTTTCGGTACTCAGTTCAGATGTTGGTTATTCGATATTAACTATCAACCTATCGTGTTTAACTCAACTGATGTACTGTTTTAACAAACAACCGTCAGTAGGCTAGTAAAGAAACTTCGATAACAAACAAATACCGAAACCATTGTCAATTATATCTAGGCCTACCTATATCATTTGATTCTCTCACAAACAACAAACCATACCAAACGTAAATAAAGTAAAACTAAAATTATACTAAACATAGGCCTAATATAAAAACTAAATTAAAACGTTACTATAATTAACTAACTAAACACAACTTACTACCTTATTTCTCATCATCTGCCATCTTGTACTAAAATATTATCGATAAATATATTTTCGTAAAGTAACAAATCAATCGATATCAAATACAATGGAATCGGATGTTGAGTTCTGTCCAACAGACGGTACATCAAACTTCGACTATTGGTAGATCGTTCGATATTGTTTCTTAGAAAATCAGATGTTGAATCGTCTGATATAGGAACAAACGGCAGAAGATCAGATAGGCTATGAAACTCGTACCCCCTAACTACGTGTATGCCTCAGCCTTATTACTAAATTTTGAACTTCTTGTTGGATACAGTTTGGGTGTTTTATCTTGAGCTATGGGAACCGTTTAGGCCTACACCTGAAGCGGTTGGAGTGGAGTGAATATCTTCAGAACACTACAGCTGATACCTAAAGTTAAATTGACATGTTAACATTTTTTAATAGCTGTTTATATACCTATTTACTGTAATTTGTACTTAATCACATTTAATATTTGTTGAGATTAATTTTTCATTATTTATTGCCCCAAATCATTTAAGAATAAATAAATAATGTTTGACAGCTTCGGCAACGGAATAGGCCAAAGCTTAAGACGAAACGCACCAACTGTATAACCTCTGATTATATTTCGTTCTGCTAATGCAAATTACCTATTTTACTTCTACTGTTTATTTTTGCCCGTCACTAGCACTTATCATAAGGCCTGATTGGGTAGGCCCATCAGGTGAGACCTTATCAGACTCCACCTTAATGCTTTTGATTACATTGTTCTGTTTATTTAGAATAGATAATTGATGTTTTGAAGTGTCTTGATTTGTTCTCGATGAAATCGAATAATCTTAATTTCGGTTACAGACGTACAAAAGTTTCAGATTGATAGCCAATTTCCAATAAAATTTAGACCACTGACAAAACTGCACCCGCCTATTTGGAAACGTTGGTAATGAGTACCTTAGCCAACTTAACTTTTTAAATATTGAAGTAGCTAGCCTTCAAGCAATTTACATTTGTTTATCTGCAATTTAATAATGTTTGTTTATTTTGTAATTTTTTTGTTTTTTGTGTTTCTTTTAGGAAGGAGCTTTCTGTTACATTTTTAACACCAAGAAAATATTACAAGTTTCTAGGCTTTTTGGAGAAATTGTGAGAATCGATTCAGTCTATGGATTGGCTTCAAAACACAACATAAGGAGAAAAAATTCAGGTAGGTTTTTAGTAGGCTATTGCTTTCTGTGGGTGTCTTATGATTCCTTTTTGTCTTATATTTCTTATGATGTTATATGATCAGCGCACGGAAAACTCCATAACATTCTTCAGATTCCTTATTGGCTCGTAATTTTTTAATCGATGTTACACTAAAGATTATTTTCATTTGGATGTTTCATCAATCTGCGGAAATTCTCATGTGGTGTGAAAGGAATTTAAAAAAACTATGGTAGGCTATAATGATACAAAGTTTTGTTTTCTCTTGGACGATATGATGTTCCAAGGTTGACAAATAATGTTAGGTAGCAAATATTCTTGGTATTTAGGCATTTTTGCTAATTTTTAACTAATTTGCATTTAATGTAGTTAAGCAAGCGTGTATTGTGACTACAAGCTTTCTTCCTGGAGTGAAAAACTATAAATGTGAATTGTATATAAATAGGCCACGATAATTTGCAAACCCAGTGTTAACTAACACAGGTAACCTGCCAAGAAGTCTACTTACTAAAACAGCAATTCAAAATAAATTTAGGTGAAACTTTAAGTTCCTTGTAGCATTACCGTATCGTATATTTGACTGCAAAAAACAGTTTAAACTGATTTAACGTATTTATGACCTCAGAAAGCATTTTTCATCACTCTGTATACGAAAATTGCCCGTTACCGTACAGCTGAGATCTACGAAAACCCTCGATTTCCTTACATCAAAAGAAATAATGATCAGCAGATTTTTCGTTACCCAAACTTTGCATTTCCGTACCCAAACAAAATTTTGCCGTACCCAAACAAACGAAGTTCCAGTCTTGACAGTTCAACCATCTGACTCTAAACTAAAATAGACAGTTCAGCCCTATTGTGTTTGCTTATAGAGAAATGACTAAATTATGAAATGTTGGATGATTTTTTATTACAAGTTTGGTTACTTATTTGCATCATAATGAAATGTATTGTTCAAAACTCATCACAAAAGTCCCATTTCGGGGCTCGATAGTGTTTTAGTTAAGTAGCCCAAAACGGGCTACTTTCGAGACTAGTAGTGAAATATACTATTATTTCTTTACTAAAGTAAATAAAACTCAATATCTCACTTGTTTTCCAACTTATCATAATGAAATTTGGTGTGTGGGTTCATTGAAAATCAACTATTTTTTGCTTTCCCAAGGCAGCAAAATTGCTTATTTTTTGCTACGATAAGCTAACACTCCGTTTCTATGAGTATGCAGGATTGCTGACATAGGAATGTAAAATGTTTATGTTTTTAGCCAACATCAAAGAAAAGTCAAATAGGAGATGCTATATACCAAATTTTATTGTGATAAGTTGAAAAATAAGTGAGATATTGAGTTTTATTTATTTTCCATAAGGTTAACATTGAACAACGTAACGTATTAACAACAATCAATATCTCAGCAACCAGTAAACATAGAACAAACATTCAAAGTACAAAAATATTTGTTTTTTCAAGCTGAATTTAATGGTACAAACCAAAATTAGATTTTTAAAATTCTTCCATTTAAAAAATTCAAAAAACTTGTTTTTATTTGGACATTTTTTAAAAGTTTTTTAATTTACAAAGCATGCTAAAATCATGAGTTTTGTTGCTGCATCTGTTTAATGTAGATAAGTTTTAAAAAAAGGTTTACTTGATTGTCAATGTGCCTTTAGGAGATATTAATTTTTTTTGTAAAACACTGTAATCGGACTAAAAATATAAAAAAAATTTAATATTTTTTTCAATGACCTATATATAGAAAGATAATTATGATTTATTTTTTCTGGATTTAGCACACTTTACTTAATATTACTGCAAATTTTCATAACAATTGGATTAAAAATGGCAAAGATATAATTTTTTTTTCTTAAGCTATGCAAGTTTATCTTGGAGCTCGGGAACAACAGAAACGACAGATTTTTACTAATTTCAAATGTCTGCAAGAAAAAAACCGTTTGAGATATGAAGCTAAAATTTGGTATTCTTCCATAGGCATGTGAAAAGAACAAAATCATCAAGTTTCATCAAATTCTGAGATGGTGGGTTACAAATCCTTTATTTTCTGGATGATTTGACTTGGAATGACCCGGGGACCAAAGGAACAATAATTTAATAGGCTATACTCAATTGTTTTGTAATTGTATTGAAGCGTGTGAATTATAATTTTATGTGTAAAACTGGTTTTTGAATGAGAAATTTTTTACAAAATGGCTGATAAGCTAATTTCATGGCTAAATGGCTGATTTGGTACGAATCCTAATAACATTTTGAGATGGTGAAGTAAAATGACTGTGTTGATTTGTCATGTAATATCCCTTTAAAATTATCTTCAACATCCTTTTTTCAGATGCAGCAAAAATGTTATCCACTAAACATAACCTTCAAGTCATTAATCAACAAGAAATTACAAAAAACTTGGGAAGAAAGCTCTACGAAATACACAAACAAAAATAAACAGCTTATTTGAGTTTTTTATTGTTAAAAACAGTAAGGATTTTGGTTAAAAAGCGCAGGTCTTATGTAAAAATTCTTACAATTGTTTTTAACTTAGGCGGTCAACCGCGAGACAGTGCGGGCAACAGCGAGAGCGAACGACATACACTGTACCCGTTCCCTCTCTTTCGTTCTCTGCTATTGAGTTTAAAAGTTACATGTCAGCTGACACTGTTTTATGCAAATCATTTCCTAACCTACGGTTTAGGAAATGATGAATCATCACCTGGTTTATACGGTGACAAGTTCTGATGTCAGTAGCCAGTACAAACAAAGGATCCTGTTTTTCACTACAAAGAATCCTTTGTTTTTACTGGCTACTCACAACTTTACTAGTCATGTGTGCAAACCAGGCCTTTTTTTACATAATTGAATGGTACTATTTTATTATTGAAAACAAATCAAAAAGTGATCTTCAGAATTACTACTGTTCTTCCAAGCTATAACCATACACACACATCATCAGCACTCCTGTAACAAATTTTATAATAACTAATTTAATATCAAATTTTAATGTTAACACAGTGCTAGCAAGTTTTCAAGGAAGAGAGAGGGCATTAATACATTGTATTTTCCTCTCTCTCGCTCTTCCTCGCGATCAAAATAGTTTGCCAGTGCCATGTGCCTTTGCAATCGACCGCACAAAATTAAAGAGATTTTTAATACAATAATGTATAATAGAAACATTTTAATTTATTATATAATGTTTTAATTTTTATTACAATGTTTTTGATATATTTTGTTATAAATACCAAATAACGATGTACATCGCTTGGTTGATGGTTTTTTAGAAGTGGTGCATTTTCAGGTCCTTTGGTGTTGTTCATATCATATTTTAATATAATTTAAAAAATAGTTTTGCCCATTTTAAAGTTTTTTTGTTGCTTTTCATCATTTTTGTGTGTATTCATTGTTATAAGGATGTTCCAGAAACGTTACCTTAACTGAGCTACTGTTAATAACTTTACTTACAACTGAGTTGAGGTTATACTTTTACAACTTAGTTTATTTTAACATTATGTTAAAAAGTAAGACAGTAATTTACAATAAACATTATAATTTACTTTATGATGGTATAGTTTAAATTATAATGCACTATTAACAGAATGTATTTGATATATATTGTCGTTTATTGTAACATGTAATTCAACATTGCTGTTCTTTTGCTAATATAATTACAAAATATTTTTCTCAGTTTTGAAAAGTGTTAATTTTTTATTACCTATCCAAATAGAATCAGCAGTTTTGTAAAAAACTGTAAACTATTTAATACATTAAAAAATTATACATTTTCTGAACAGTCCTGATTAGGAATACTGTCAGATCTGATCAGAATTACAATCAGGAATTGGTGCATTTTCTGATCAAATCTGATCAGAAATACACATCAGGACTGATCAGGAAATGGTGGATTTTGTAATCAGTTCTGATCAGAAATATACATCAGAAATGATCAGGAATTGGTGCATTTTCTGATCAGATCTGATCAGAAATATACATCAGAACTGATCAGAAATACAAATCAAAACTGATCAGGAAATTGTGCATTTTCTGACCAGACCTGATCAGGAATCACAACATTCCTGATCAGGTCTGGTCAGAAAATGCACCAATTCCTGACCAGGAATGATCAGTTCTGATGGTATTTCTGATCAGGTCTGATGTTTTTTTCATCAGATCTGAAGGAAAATTTTCATGGGGGGAAGCCATTGACACTGACATTACGGTGTCAATAATTTATTTACAGTTATGTTTTGGTATTGTAATATTTCATGGTGAATATATTAAAGCTAAATGGCGTATTTAAATACAGAAAGTAGTAAATAGTAGTTTTAATAGTCTCTTGCGAAGTTCACTGAAATCATAAAGGAAATGAAGGAAAGTTTCTTTGTCGCGATATCAAGGCTGAATATTTGATGTGTTTGAAGGTTAGTTTCTCCTAAATGAACATACTTCTTTATGTAGGCCTATCCCATTTAATGTTAAGTTTGTGATGATTTTTGTGCTATAGTTATGTGTGACTATTTTCAATTTTATTTTTAACTTTAAGCTCAAATCCATCTTGAAATTCGATATTACTACTTGCAGGCAATTAGGACTTACTTTATTATGAAAATAGCTAACGACCTGGTAATTTATTAACGACAGTTTATGGATTTTTTTGCATGAAACCAAGACTTGAAATAAATGAACTAGTGTCCCAAAACATATCTGCGATTAATAGTCTATATAACATATCCCGATTCGGCTACAAACAGGATCATCGCTGGTGTAAGCCGTAAACTCAACTTGGCTGACGTCAGCTAACGAGAAACCTGACTGGCTCTTGAATTGAAAGCAGAATTACAACTGGCTGAATATACAATGAGTAAACACTATATACGGTAAAACTGTCAAGCTGTGGCAATTTATTATTACTATTAATGAAAAATGAATTGTGTATCTACCTTTTTTTGTAAACACTTCGGACTGCTGACACAATAAACTAATGAAAAGTCGTAAATGTCAATTTTTTTAGGCCTCACTTAAATTTCCATCTTTAATTATAAAAGTTGTTGATGATCCTCTCCATGCTTTAAATGATTTCATGGTGTGAAATACTAAAGTTGGGTTTCCACTGGTTGTGTACGGCGAGCGAGTTACTCGGCCCAGTCACACCAACTCGCCCACCTTCTGAACTGCCTACACCAGCCAAATTGGAAAGGCTGATAACAATACTAGTTTAAAAACATGTAAATATGCACTGTTCAGCGCCTTTCGAAGTTTTTGTTGACTTCCTCTACACTCTTCAGCCAAATTACTAGCACACAAGATTGTTAGTAGCCTAGGAGCATTGGTTAGCTCTGAAATAAAATTAATATAAATATAAATTAATGGTAGGAAAACTTTATATGATAATCTGGGCAAAATGTTAGAAATTTAAGTAATGTTCACGTCCGTGAAGACAGCTGTCGCGAGCTAACGGCAGCTGCGATATTCCCCCACTAGTCTTACTCCGTACAATCTGTTAAAATGAAAAAAGACTCTTTTAAGAAAACGTTAATGACAAAACCTGAAAAGCTCTTTCGTTTAGATATTCTTGAAAAGCTCTATCCGTAAAATCGTCGTATGACGAAATAAAAGTAGTGGAAAATGATCAAAAGTGACTCTGAACTTTGTATTTCGCGCGCCAACTCACGATCCGTCTAAGTTCAATCGCAATCGACGGATACTTAAAATTAAATTCTACAACTTTTTATTGTTTTAAATTATTCTACCGACTTAACAGATTTTAATATAAATTAATGGTCAAAATATTCGTTTCGTTAGCTCTGAATCCAAAAGGGTGTTGTCATAGTGATTTCTTCCCGCCCGTATGTTTTGAGGAATGTGAATATAATGTGGATGTAAATAGAGCTAGGAATTGAACTAATGTGGTAGTCCTACTTGGTAAAATTTGGCATCTAGCTTCCAACCCTTGGTATCTCCATTGCTCTGTTATTAATTTAGTTTTTGATTTAGAATATATTCATTACAATTTAATTTTCAATAATTTATTTTATATTCTACCTATCGAAAATATTACGAAATTTCAGAGGTTGTCACATAATATAGGCCTAAGCAAAAACTATAAAATCATTACCTAACAGATCCTTTTCATTGTTAATATAGTAAAATGTAAATTTTAAGTTAACAAGTATTATGAAATATGAAGCCAAAGTAACATTAATGAATGTAAACTTACAAGTTACATTAAATAATCCCTAAATTAATAAAAAACAATATCAAAACAATATTAGGAAAGGGTTTTTATCATTAAAGTAAATACATTAAAACACATAAAACTTGTAGACTAATTGTTAAAAAGCCTAATCAAGAATAAAACGACTGAGTCACAAGCCAAGCTTTTGGAACAAATTTGAATGGCGCCAAAGAGTTTTTTCTTAAAATTTTCCTTACTAAATGTTGAAGGAGAGAATTCCTGTATAAGCTGAGCTATTCTTAAATGCTGCCGTTCCATCGGTGAGGGAGGATGGTTCAGCGTCGATCCCTGTCTCCTATCATATTCCTCAATATTTACATAACGACTTATTTTTTTATACCAAAAACAAAACACCCTGGACTCAAGTGGGAAAATAGTGTGAGAATTGTTCTGCTCAAAATCTGTTATCAAGGACTCTAAGGAAAAGGAAAAAATAACATTCAAAGTATAAATATATTAAAGTTCATAAATAGTTTATAATTAAGTTTAAAGTTCATAAATTTAAGATCAAAGTATAAATAAATTAAATAACAAAACAAAGTAAAAAAGTAATCCTTTTTTAATTACTGTTTTACGTTAACTATGAATTAAAAGTTTATAATTTAAAACTTAAAAAATATTACAAAAATGTTCAACTGTAAACGGAGTTCCGCCTATGACGAGTATTTTCCCATCAGTGGCCGCTCACGATAAACGCGAGTTACCCACATACAGAAGCAATATTTGCATAATTTTAAATCCCTCAAATATTGTAAGAGTGAATAGCATTATTTCTATACATTTTAATTATTACTTTCATTTTACGCCTTATACTTCATTCATTGTGTTCATTATGTATGCTTCTTAAATATTACATTACGTTTAGGTTACGTCCCATATTTCTGTGTCAAATAGTATGTCTTTGTTTCTCATAGTTAAGGTGAATTGAATATTTCTTTCGTTTAATTTATTTATCTTAAATAGATTAGCATAATGTGAGTGCGGACACTGCAGAAAACCGCTCTGTTGTCAGTGGATTTTGTCGTGCAGCTGAACGCACCTTATCATGAAGTAGAACGCTGTTTCATAAGTGACTTTTATTTTACTAGCAAACTACTGGACACCGGCTAGTAATAATTGCCAACTGTGTACTCTTTGTTTTGCATGTATTGATTATTGAACTGGATGTAAATAAAAAACGTCTTACTACACTTAACTTTATATTTACATTTATACTGTACTTACATACAAGATGGTAAATATACAAAAATGGCAAAAGATGGTAAATATACAAAAATATACAAGGTGGTAAAATTTAAAACAATATTGAGTAATTGTACAATTTGATAACCTGAAACAGAACTATTTCAGGTTTAACAACAGATCAGCCTGGAAAACAAGAAACCGGAAAAATCGAATGTTGCCAAACACCTGTTAGAAGATGGACACACATAAGGAATATAAAAGAAAACCTCAAAATAATGAAATGTTGTAAAAAGGGAAATGTAATGAACGCATGGGAAGAATTATATATATTTAAAGAAAAATGTAAAGATAGACACAAACTGATTAACAAGAAAGTGAACTTTGACTCTGGTGGTACGTTCAAAAACCTGTTTCAAGCGGAACTTCCGGTAGCCAATACGTTAAAAGGATGGACGCCATGATGGATCTGCCAGTCTCTCATTGGGCCTGAAGATGATTGGTGTGACCAATCGAAATTGATCGCCATTTTCCACAATGTTTTGTATATTTTCCATCTTGTATGTAAATTCAGTATAAGTTTATATATTATTGTTTAGTGTTGTAAGACGTTTTTTTATTTAAATCCAGTGAATAAAACAACACGTATCATGCTAATCAAGAAATTATTTGATTATTGAAGCATTATATCACCATGTATTTATTTCAACATTTCATATAATTTAATAAAGCTATACAGTTTAGCTTTATGAAACATTTTTGTAATTTCAAGGTGATCGGAATAATTAATTAAAAACCTCAAATTCACATATAATATGTGTCTCGCTCTGGCTTCTTAGAGTTTGAGAGCGTCTAAATCGATTACCAGGAGGAAACGTGAATGTAACAAACTGTTATCATTAATTAGGATCCGACCAAATAGATTATTCTTAATCTTTTTCTTGGCAAATTGTTCTCGTTTAGTTTTCTTCAATGAATTTCAACGTAGTTGATTGACATTTTTCTTCCTAAGTTTGGCCAAAGAATTTTAGCAACGATGGACATATAGATCTCTACACAAATAAAACTTATTTCTTCATTTTAGCTCTCAAATTTTAACCTTTGACATAACAACGTTTTTTATAATTATATCTATTAATAATAGTACTATTTTATAAGTGTGTAAAAAAGTACCTAAAGTTTGAACCGAGCATATCACAGAACTGTGCACATGGTCCTTCAGCCTCCCGACTCATGCGTAATGACCTTATAACCCAGGATTTAAATCCGATCACTACAGATACACTTCACCTTGTGGAAGTAAAAATTGAAAAATCGTGAGTTTCAACATTAATCAACGCACAAGAGGCAGCCAGAGGTGCTTTATTAATAATAGTTAGTTTTCCAATTAAATAGTTTTTTATTTATTTATTTCCGTTTGAAAAGTCATTAACGAGATACGTAGGTATTACATGAACGAGAGTCGATTAGCTATCAAATGTCAGCAACTATTATAAAATAAGTATTTACAAAATGTGTGTTTTATATCGTTGCTGTTTTGCTTTATTTTTTAAGCGTGTTTACTAAAAAATACTTCTGTTTCAGGAAGAAGTATTTATCGGGCTGAAATCAGGAATAAGCCTTGCAGTGAAAACTTACTTTTACCAAAGTTAAAAAAATATAAACTAAGTGAAATGATAGTAAATTTATTGTTGTTTCTACGCTGTTTGAAAGACTAATAACTATGATTGATAAAGCTACGTACTTTTACCATTCACTTATAAAAAATTATAAAAGGAAAGTTAAAGTATAACACGTTATATAAGCTCACAGTCAAACACATTAGTTAGCTTTGATTCCGTCGTCTTGTTAAAACGTCTTCTGTACGGAAGACAATTTCTTGAAGTCTTTAAACTGAATATTTATTTTTTGCCTTTCTGGAAAAATAAGACTATGTGCAGTAAGTTTATCACAAAGCTCCCCGAAAGCAAAACTTTGAGGTAATTTTTTACTCAACGAGAGCGATTGAAAACGCTATGGCAGGTGTCGAGGGGCGGTCACACAAATTTTTATTATGTGAAAAATCCTTCAAACGTTTGCAGCAATTGAAGCTCCACACGCTGACACATACTGGGGAAAGGCCATATAAATGTTTAGTGTGCGAAAAGTCATTTACTGCAACATCAAATTTTAAGAAACACATGCAAATTCGTACTGGAGAGAAGCCATATAAATGCGAATGTTGTGACAAATCCTTTCGGTACTCAGAATCTTTTAAGAGACATAAGTTGGTTCACACTGGAGAGCGACCTCATAAGTGTTTAGTGTGCGAAAAGTCATTTACTCAAATTGGGACATTAAAGATACATACGCTAGTACATACTCGTGAGAAGCCATATAATTGTGAATGTTGTGAAAAATCATTTTCTCAGTTAGGAAATCTTAAGACACATATGTTGGTTCACACTGGGGAGCGGCTGCATAATTGTTTATTGTGCGATAAGTCATTTACTACAACAGCAAAGTTAAAGCGACATTCGCTGACACACACCGGTGAGCGACCATTCAAATGCGAATACTGTGATAAATCCTTTACTACATCTGGAGGTGTAAAGAGGCATTTGTTGACACACAGTGGAGAAAGACCACATAATTGTATGTATTGTGAGGAGTCATTTACTACATCAGCATGTTTGAAGAGGCATTTGTTGACACACAGTGGAGAAAGATCACATAATTGTATGTATTGTGAGGAGTCATTTACTACATCAGCATGTTTGAAGAGGCATTTGTTGACACACAGTGGAGAAAGATCACATAATTGTATGTATTGTGAGGAGTCATTTACTACATCAGCATGTTTGAAGAGGCATTTGTTGACACACAGTGGAGAAAGACCACATAATTGTATGTATTGTGAGGAGTCATTTATTACATCAGCATGTTTGAAGAGGCATTTGTTGACACACAGTGGAGAAAGATCACATAATTGTATGTATTGTGAGGAGTCATTTACTACATCAGCATGTTTGAAGAGGCATTTGTTGACACACAGTGGAGAAAGATCACATAATTGTATGTATTGTGAGGAGTCATTTACTACATCAGCATGTTTGAAGAGGCATTTGTTGACACACAGTGGAGAAAGACCACATAATTGTATGTATTGTGAGGAGTCATTTACTACATCAGCATGTTTGAAGAGGCATTTGTTGACACACAGTGGAGAAAGATCACATAATTGTATGTATTGTGAGGAGTCATTTACTACATCAGCATGTTTGAAGAGGCATTTGTTGACACACAGTGGAGAAAGACCACATAATTGTATGTATTGTGAGGAGTCATTTACTACATCAGCATGTTTGAAGAGGCATTTGTTGACACACAGTGGAGGGCGGCCATACAAGTGTTCAACCTGTGAGAAAGGTTTTACTCGATTGGGAATGTTGAAGAAGCACATCCTAACTCACACTAGGGAGCCGAGTGAGCAGCTATAAACTACCTCTTTGTGTGCTGGCTCTTTGTGTGAAACCTCTTTGTGTGCTGGTTGAGTGACTATGCATACTGTAGAGTATCAATGTTTTTTAACGATCAAGGTTTATTTTATTAATATTATAATTATGATTATTAAGCTTAAGTCCATCCCGTCTAATTTTAATTTTTTTTCTCGAGTGATAAGTTTTTACTAAAAAAAATACACGTATAGCACTTGAAAAAATCCTTTGACGATAAATTTTAATTAAAACTCGTTTGTTGATCACACAGCTGGCTCTGTAAATGTGAATGTTGTGAGAGATTTTATGTTACTACTGGTAGATAAAATATATTTTTGAAAGTTTTTAATCTTGAGGCCTTTTCTGTAACTAGACTGACTCTTCCTGGGGGAAAGTCTTTCCAATGTGAACATTGTGTTAAATAGTTTACTAAACTGAAGAATTTTTAAAGGCATTTGTGACACATTTAAAGGAGAGACCATATACATGTGCTTGCTGTGAGTAATCGCTTACTCAGATTGGTAAACTTAACTCACATACATGGGAGTGGCCATAATAATTTTAAAATCTGTGTGAAATCGAATAAATTTGGGACTTTGAGAACCAGTATGTTTATAAATACTGGAAAGCAACCACTTTAATGATCGACTTGTAAAATTACATTGATTCACTTGGGAAATATAAATAAGCACGAGATTACTCAGAGTGCAGAGCCACCAAGAGTGAAAAAGTTCAAGCTACACGAATGAGGCCTTCATCATCTCCACAGTGAACAGTGTTGGTTATTAGGTATAAAATAAAACAGTGAATCTTTTTATTTTTATTTAATAATTAAGAGTACCTATATATTTGCTGAGCTCCCGGCTATATTATTAATTCTTTTCATTAAATCAATTTGTTTCAACAATTATAACAGTGATAAATTATCACTGCTAATATCTTTATTAACTGTATTTTTAAAATTCATGATAGCGAAGGATTTGTAATTATTATTTACTTAATAATTAAAGTGAGTATGTCACTTTTGATTGTAGTTTTTGTGTGCCTAAAGATGTAGTATTTTCAAGCTTAAATGAGGAGGTATTAGATTGTGGAATTTCATGACATTCCATGACATAAGGTTATTTTGGTTGGAGGCTAACGGACTTTATGGGTAGTCACTGATCATCTAATTATCTAGTCATATGATAAATGTAACACGTATATTTTTCCATATATATAAAAATTACAACATTAGTTTGATTTTTGTTCCAGATATGCGGTTCATGTAAGAAGAGATTGCTCCTGCTAACATTCAGATACAATAATTTAATATTTAATATCATGAAGCCATCGTAATTCACACAAAAAACACCATGTGATGTGATTCCTTCCCTTATGTACCTTAAGTGAAACCTTTCGTGGCTTAAAAATGACACCCTTAAAGTGTCCTATATGTGACAAATCATTATCAAACATACGTAATTTGAAAATTCACGTGTTGAGGCACACTGGAGAGCGGCCTTTTAAATGTACGAATTGTAACAAATCATTCGTCCAATCACACCACTTGATGTCGCATATTGTGACACACACCGGTGAGCTTCCATTTCGATGTACAGTTTGTTACAAGTCGTTTTCACACTCATCTGCTCTAAAAAGGCACATTCTTATTCACACTGGAAAGCGTTCATTTGAATGCTCAACCTGTCACAAATCCTTCGCACAATCGTGTGATTTAAGAGTACATATCAGGACACATACAGGAGAACGTCCTTATAGGTGTTCAACGTGCGAAAAATTATTGCCAACTGTTGGAGGCCTGAAAGTACATATGGTGAAGCACTCGGGGAAGCGTGATTACAAATGTCCCGTATGCAGCAAAACATTTCCATACGAAACTAGCTTGAAGAATCACGTGCTGACCCACTCTGGAGAGCTTCCATTTAAATGCAAAATTTGTAACAAATCATTCTTGATTGCCAATACTTTGAAGAACCATATGATGACACACACGGGAGAGCGTCCGTACGAATGTCCAATTTGCAATAAATCATTTTCAAGATCGAGTAGCTTGAAAATACATCTGTTAGCTCACACTGGAGAGCGCCCGTACAAATGTCTTGATTGCAATAAGTCATTCTCAATATACGGTAACTTGAAAAGACATATGCTATGTCACACTGGAGAGCGTCCTTACGAATGTCCAATTTGTGGGAAAGCTTTTTCAATGTCAAGTAACCTAAAACGTCATGTATTAACTCACACTGAAGAGCTCCCTTTTAAATGTCCAATATGTGAGAAGTCTTTTATAGAATCAAGTAACTTGAAGACACACATACTAACGCACACTAAAGAGCGTCCCTATAAATGCTTAGAATGTAAGAGGTCTTTTTCCGTTAAAGGAAATTTGAAGAAACATAAGTTGATCCATCGTAAGCAGCCATCATCTCTATTGAATGTTTCTGGTGGTGCTATTGCTACACACACTGAGGAGTGGCTACAAAAGTGTAACAAATGCAACAAACATATTTCCACAGTAACAGTGAATCTCACCGGCGAGTGCCAGCAGTGTCGGAACATTGTACCGTGTTATGTTCTTCTGAGACGCATAACTCACACTGTAACATGATGCAACTGATTTTAAAAATCAATATTAGTTCGTACAGTAGAACCTTTATTTGGCTTAAACTTTCGTCTTTTGCAAAGTATGACAGGTCTAACAGATGTCTTAATACTAGTAGAGAATGTGGTAGTGGTGGATGTAATAAAAATAGTGATGGTGCTGGTGGTAGTAGCCTTGTGGTGGTAGTGGTCGTCGCAGTAGTGGTAATGTTATAAAAACAAATAATTCAACATAAGTCAAATATTTATATGAGTAAAACAACAGAGTTTTTACTTCAGAAACATCTGAGTGTAATGATGATCGGTTCAGCTAGTCATAATCTTTTGTAGTCATGATATTTAGCATCCACACAAACCATATATACAAATCATTATTTTGTAATTAAAAAAATTGGTAAGCGTAAAGCGTAAAATTTACACGTAAAGAAAGTTAAATAAATCCTACGATTTTAAAAATAGAATTATTATATTTAACATATTTATGCCTAACCAATAACAGTTTTGATATTGTTTGGAACAAAAATATTTTATGTTTATAAATAAATAAAGAAAAGGTAAACTAGTGATTCAGCAGAGTCGGGACATTGTGCCGTGTAATGTTCATCTGAAACACACGTTCACTCTATTATGTGGTGTCAATGATCTTTAAAACTCCTTATTTCTCAGTCAATTATATATTTATTAGTTTAAGAATCCTGACTTGTGCAAAGTATTAGTGACCGAACATAAGTTGTTATGTTACTATTGGTTGTGGCAGTTTTGGTGGTGGGGCGTTGTTGTTGTTGGTGGTGGGGGTGTTGGCAGTTTTGTAAAAGAACAAATATTTCAACGTAGGTTTGATATTAAATAAGAAAAAACTGTAAACACCTGTTTGGTAGGTAATTTTAACAAAATGTAAAATAATTTTTTGTCTGGTCTATTTGGGAAAGGACTGACTAATACATGACTGACTCCTGAACATTTTGTAATTTTTAATATAATTTTAAATAATAATAAGTTATACTGTTATGTACTTTTTTACCATATAACTTTCAGAATGTCAGATTACACTTATAAAATTTGTTTGAATCATGTTATGTCTTGTAAATGTGCTTGGCTAACGTGTCTATGCACTCTTGTTCACTTTTGTCACGGTGCTTATTTTGCACATATTTTCCACTTACTGTTCTTTTACATTTTACAGAAATTGGCTTAATGTAGCAGGTAAATATTACACATTGACCTTATTATAACATATAAATATCAACGGCCGCCGGCATTGCTCCGAAAGTCAAAACTCCTAATGACACTGCTCCGACACTTTTTTCGGAACAGTGCATTTCTGAGTTATGCCTGTCGGAGCAGTGCCATTCAGAGTTATTGCTTTCGGAACAGTGCCTTCTGAAACTATATTTTAATTTCGTCTTGAAAATTGTGAAGCGAACTTTTGACTGGAGAGGCTTGTTTTGTTGAACGACACAATTTCGACGGTCAGAACCTAAATAACACTACTCCGAAAGTCATTACTCCGAAAAGCACTATACCGAAATTCATTACTCCGAATGTCACTGCTCCGACAAGTATAATTCCGAAATCCCACTGTTCCGAAAGTGTCGGAGATATGCCTGTCGGAACTGTGCCATTCGGAGTTATGCCTGTCGGAGCAGTGCCATTCGGGGTAATGTCTATCGGAACACTACACTTCGGAATTATGCCTTCACAAAAATGTATTTTTTCGGAGTTGTACCTTTCAGAGTCATGACTTTCGGAGCAATGCACGGATTTCAAATATTAAACACTAATTCTTTATCTGCCATTAGGAAGGTATTTAGACTTAGATATGAATTCCATAAAATATCGTCTGTACGCAAACCTTATCTTCAAACTAATTATGTATAAAAATGTGACTCTTTGTTAGTTAAAAATCGTTTAAGTGTTTTCAATGGATAAATTAATGATTATGTGCTTTCCAAGAGTCTAGTGGTATATTTTCAACTTTTTTCCGTCCACGTCTACTATTGCTTTCAATTATGTACGGTTATTAACTTATTTTACAATGGATTCTGAAAAATTGGTTTATATTAGATTTGTTATTGATGGAATTGGTGACTTGTTTGTAAAAAAAAATAATATATTTTCTTGTATTAAAACCTCTTAAAACAATAAAGTATTCGTGCTCTTTTACTCTGGATGCAAATCAAAGACATCTTGCATGGGTCAAAATATAATTTATGTAAATCATTTACTTGATGATATCTAGCAAAGTTTCTGCTTCGCCAACAGAGTTGCGACAGTAGAATCAGAGTTTAATTCCAAATGTTTAGTTTATTTGTACCGTGACATGACGCAAGAAATTGTTTCAAAAGGGATAAAGTTAGGTTAGTAATAGCTCTATTAACCCAACAAAAGCAAATCATTTTGACTGTTATTGATCGCAAAACGATAACATATTGAATGTTTATATCTAAATTCAACAAAGAAAACAAAATAAAATTATCTTATCTAATGTGAAAATTAAAAAAAGAGTGAGTTACCATTATATATTTTTGAGGTTCCGGTCGCATAAGGTTGTCGATTCCACAGACCAAAAGTTCCATTCTTCCTGTTGTAACTAACAATTGCAACCACAAACCCATGCTAAGACTCAGATAATGGGGAGTGGGATGACAGAGTACTGGTGAGCCGTTGTCCTCGTAGGAAGGCTCCACCTTGTTGGCTGGTAGCACTCAGGAGGATGAATAAGGAATGTCTTCTTGCAGCCGGTTGAATATCTAATGTGTTTACCCTTGAGGACCCACTGTCGATCATTAAGGCTTTTGCCAAGTTTTCTTAAGCCTGTAACCTGATTTGATTAATTACTAAAATTCGAAAAATGTTATGTGAATTTACCAAAACCCAAATTCCTTACACAATATATCATAAAATACACAACAGGTTATCAATTAAATACACAACAGCTGTGGTACAATTTAAAATTTTTATAAGTAAAGAACAAAATTATCAAATATTTTGTTAGTTCAGCCTCAAATTCTACTATACAATGAGATAGTTTACCTCATGGACGCATAGGCTGAGATCAAATATCAGTCTGTACCATGACCTATATATATATATATATATATTAGGACTATTGTTATTATTATTTTGATTAACATTTTTCAATCAAAACAAAGTAACCTTTTTCTTTCATAACTTTTATTAGACTTAGATTTTCTAATTTAAGGTTTCATTATATATATATCTTTTTGAAATAGCATTTTTTTATATGTATGTTGAATTCAGTAGCTTTTTTAGGATATTTCCACAACGCAAGATGTGATCCAAATATTTCGTATGTCGCTGGAAGTTCTTAGGTTTTAAATTAATACAAACATTTCAAAGCCAATAAATTATATTTAAAAACTATTAACTGTATCAAAGTGTAAGTTAGGTGTTTGAAGCTAAGCAAACATAACAGTGTAAACTGGAGGACTGGGAATGCACGCCTTGTTGTTGTCTGACACTCTTACAGGTCGAGCCAAATGCCACGGCCTCGTCCGCAAACAAGGCTAATGTTCATTTTAGCACTGACCTTATAGGGACGCCTAACCACGCCATTTGATGCAACTTAAAATAACAATTTTCATCTTGCTTCTTCATTCGGGCTTGGCATGATTGCAAAGAAATGAAACGCAAAAGTGATTTGTAAGTATTAAAAATTATATGCTGCTTGAATGAACGAAATAAAGCCTCATTGATCACAAAACAAATACAGTTTAAACATTACTCTTGCTTATATTAATGTTTTCATGGGTTATTTCTTACAGGATCATTTAATGAGATTTATTATTTTCTAATTAACAGGGCAAATTAGTTAAAAGTAATTAACTGTGACACATCTCGCTGTATAAGCTTCTTTGGTAATAAAATCAAGAAATTTCGTTGACTGTTCTGCATATATTATAAAATTATTCAGTACTAACAAGTAGAGATAAGATTTTAAAGTTTTGATTCTTTTTCATCATACTGTAGTAACGTCAATCCCTTTCCTGGTCTGACATCAATATTAGCCGATGCGTCGCTTAGGCCATTACATATTTTCCCCTTACAACGAAGTATGTTAAAATTGATATAGTAATAATTCAAATAACAACACAGTTTATTTCATAAAATTTTAAAGGTTAAATGAGTTATAAATTACCAGAATAATTTATAATTTATACATTTATTTAAAAACTCTCTAAGCACAAGCACAACTTTGTACATGAAATATATAATACCACTGAAAATGAAATCTGATATGTAAACAATATTTCTAATAGCATAGGAATGTGTAAATGTATTGATTTATTATTTTAACATATTTTTACCTAACACTGGACTGGTTGAAAAGATCCACGCTCCTAATAAAAAACAAAATGAATTATAGTTCTTTAATCAACTAAAATTATTACATATAGGTAATTGCTAACCTCAACATTTTGTATTTTTATTATAAAATTTTGTACAGTAAATAATGCACATTAAGTTTCGATCTACATATAATAAAAGCATAGAATAGAGAGTTTTATCTTGGATGTTGTGACTTTTCTTTAAAAACTCTCTATTCATAGGTACAACTTTGTACATAAAATATAATACCACTGAAAGATAAATCTTATATGCAAACAAGATTCCTACTAATATAGGAATTAATGTGTAAATGTATTGTTTTTAATTATTTTAACATATTCTTACTTAACTTTAGAATGGTTAAGAAAATTCCACGCTCCAAATACATAATAAACCAAACTATAGTTCTCAATTCAACAAAAAACATTGCACATCAAGATTCGATCTACATATAACACAAAACATAAAACAGAGAGAGTTTCATCTTCGATTTTGTGACTATTGCAAAGAGAAAAGTTGCGTAACATAGTTTTACTGTCGGACCTGGGTGTCCGTCTGTCTGTACCCTTGGGACACTGGAATTTTACACCCACGAATGAAACTAGTTTTAATTTTTGCAAAGCAGATTTGTTAGGCCTGTATAATTCGCTTGCAACTGCACTTGGGAAAATGTTTATTTATGTAGCGACCCAGATCAAGCGCTAAATGAGTTTTATTCGAATTTTAATTCTTGCTTAAATAATAATGTCCCTATAAAACGTAATAATGTATACAAATATCCAAGGTGGTACAGCCCGGAGATAATTAATATGTTAAAGCTTAAAAATAATTGTCGGCGTAAATTTAAGAAAACTAAGTTACGTAGATATTTTGATGAATTTAGTGCATACAGACGTAATATTAAAATCCTCATTCGGCGAGAATATGTTAAATTTGTTTCAAACGCAGAAATGAACATAAAAAGAGACCCGAAGAATTTCTGGAATTTTATTAGATGTAGAAAGACATCTAAAATAAATAATGGGAGTAATAAATTTCAATGGGGAAATGATAAATTTCAAGATGGTGCGTCAGTGGCAGATGCGTTTGCTAGGTATTTCGGCTCTGTGTATGATGTCGGTAGTAGTGTTAGTTTTTCTGATATTAGCGATTCTTTGGTCATGTCAGGAGTCCAACTCCTTTCATTAAATAAAAATTTTCCCTCATGAGGTTAAAACAGCTATTAAAAAGTTACCTTCGAAAAAATCCTTTGGTCCCGATCTAATTCCTACTTATATTTTTAAAGGTTGTTACGAGTTTCTTAGAAATCCTCTCTGTCATATATATAATATTTGCTTGAAATCTGGTACATTCCCTGATCTTTGGAAGGTTACAAGAATCGTACCATTGTTTAAGAAAGGAGACATGCGGGAGATTTCGAACTTCAGACCTGTCTCGATACTTTCGACACCAGCTAAAATCTTTGAAATAATTTTGCACCAAAACATCTTTCCACACATTAAGCAGTACATTTCAGAAAAACAACATGGTTTCTATCCTTCCCGATCAATTTCCACAAATCTTGGCAATTTTGTAAATTTTACATCCAGTGTTTTAGATTCTAAACGTCAAGTAGATACAATATATACGGATTTTTCTAAAGCTTTTGACAAAGTTGATCATCTTATTTTACTTCGTAAGTTGCACTATTATGGATTTTCTAACAATTTGGTCAGGTTTTTTATTTCATATCTCCATAACAGGCAACAGTATGTTTCTTTTGATGGTTTTAAATCAGAAAACTTTAGAGTTTGCTCAGGGGTTCCTCAAGGTAGCAATTTAGGTCCTTTAATGTTCAATATATTCATAAATGACTTGCCAAATCATCTTAGCAACGAGGTGTTAATGTATGCCGACGATTTGAAACTTTTTGCGATTGTTGATAGCCTAGATAATTGCTTATCTCTTCAAAATGACTTGAGGCTTTTGGATGTTTGGTGTGATTCGAATAGGTTAAAATTAAATCTCTCTAAATGTATGGTGATGTCCTTTCATCGTAAGAAAAATCCGATTTTATTCGAGTATACACTGAGTGGTGTTGGTTTGGAAAGAATACACGTGTTTAAGGATTTAGGTATTCTTGTTGAACCAAATTTATCCTTTAATCGTCATATTATATCTTCAGTAAATAAAGCTTATAGTATCTTGGGTTTTATCTCTCGAGTATCTCATTATTTTAACGATATAAATACTATCTAGTTGCTTTACATGTCTCTGGTTCGATCAAGACTGGAATTTGGTTCCATTATTTGGTCTCCCAATTCATTTTTGTACGTAAATATGATTGAAAAAGTGCAAAAGCGATTTCTTAGAATCCTTTATTATAAGTTTGTTGGTATTCCTAATCATCCAATTTGGTTTATTAGCCATAAGGAAATGTTGGAAATGTTTGGGTTTCAATCGCTGGAGATAAGGAGGAAGGTAGCTTTGTTGTGTTATCTGCGTGATGTGGTGGCTGGGGACGTAGACGACCCTGTGACCTTGGCCGGAGTATCGTGGCTTGTGCCGCGGTACGGCGGTCGGGTTAGCCGGGCGATCTACCAGTCCTTTTATAGAACATCTGCTCATGCAAATTCACCCTTAAATGAGTCTGTCCGTCTGTACAATTCTTTGCATAGCAATTTAGATTTTTCAATGAGTCGATCAAAATTCAAAAAATTGTGTCAGCAGCTTTTGAGCCAATAAATTTAGTAATATTTGCAATTCTCTCTGCTCTTAAAGTTTGTCTTTTTTGTTCTCAACTTTTGATTTTATTTTTTTAATAAATGCATTGTAGATAAAGCTTATTTATTTTTTTTTAGTCCAAGGTTAAATATGTTAATACAAATATTTGGTCATGTT
Source organism: Flexamia atlantica (assembly GCA_035578135.1). Lineage (NCBI taxonomy): Eukaryota > Metazoa > Arthropoda > Insecta > Hemiptera > Cicadellidae > Flexamia > Flexamia atlantica. The sequence goes on from JAQJVK010000033.1 coordinate 391,224, forward strand.
TTTCTCTAAAAAATATATCAAGCTCCCCCTATAATTGGGCAGATGTGCCTGTTGGGGAAGCCTTTGCAGGTCATAGGTTTTTATAATAGCATGCAAAATTTTATTTTGTTTTTACCAGTTGTTTTAAGTTATTTTATGTAAATGGAATTTAGTTTTGTTACATTATTTATAAAGTTGCATGTTATGTATTTTATTATGTACCTATGTATACCTGCAATAAATCATTTATTTATTTATTTATTTATTTTTAGGATAAAAGACGGCAAAAACAATTCAAAAATCCTTTGATGGTTTCATGTATTCCTGAAAATTACAAATAGATTAGGGGCCTATTTATATTTTTAAATCCTTTCAGACATGATTTACAGTGATTAAAATGCCAGAGAAAAGGCTGGCGATAAAAACTCAGTTAAAACAAAAAAAGACAGCCAAAACTTACCTTTCTTCTTCCAATTTTCAGTTGTGGCTTCGAGTGCTTGTCGTGCCTTCTGGCTGTCACCAAATTCAAAAATCCTTTGATGAAATTCAATGGTTTCATGTATTCCTGAAAATTACAAATAGATTAGGGGCCTATATATTTTAAAATCCTTTATCAGATTCATAACATTTGAACTTTATTGCCTCATTTGACAAAACACAAATAGGATGATTAATATTAGTTTATTTTTTGTTTAATTTGATAATAGTCCAGTAAAAAGGTACAAAAATATTGGGCTGCTATGGTAGTAGTGATTTTAGCTAAACTTTTACTGCAGTACCTACTCATAGTAAAACCTACGCCCAATACCATGACTTTTTGTTTTAAGATCCTTAAAAGCAAAAAACTCCATTCATTCATTTTCATAAATTAGCTTTGAGTGCTTGTACACTGGCTGTCTTCAAATTTAAAAATGCATCTGACGTTTTAATTCAGTAGTTTTATGTATTCCTGAAAATTGCAAATTGATTATTTATATTTTAAAATTGTTTATCAAATTCATAACATTTGAAGAGCTTCATTGCCTCATTTGACAAAACACAGAGGCTAATTTAAATTTTATTGTGTATTTTGATAATAGTCCAAGTGATGTTTTGTGCAACCAGTAAAAATATTAACTAGGCCTAAGCCATAACTTAAGTTAGGCTAATGCATTAGATCTACAATTACACTAACAGTCACACCATACTATTATTGAGCATATAATAACCATGAAATGGACGTTCATGGCGCCCATAGCGCTTTTTTTGGCCAGGGTAACATTTCTATTTATTGAAGGTAACTAACCTTCCTGAGATGTCAAAAATTGTTCTCATTACTGCGAGACGCGTTTCGCATCTTGACAGTGCATCTTCGGTCGCTGAAAAACTATACTATACTTCACACATTAGACGTGTTTGTCACAGTTCACACGATGGAACACAATCTCAACATTTAAAACAGTTATTAGACATACACGGACACTTATTACATTAACACTAAAACGATGAAAACGATAAAAACTTTTACTGCCGGCGCGGGTAAAGGACATGTATGGTATAGGTTTTCAGTGACCGAAGATGCATTATCAAGATGCGAAATGCGTCTCGCAGTAATGAGAACAATTTTTGACATCTCAGGCAGGTTAGTTACTGTACCTTCAATAAATATATTTAACAGATGTCAAGGCTATCAAACCAAGTAACATTTCTGTACTGTAGATAATGCTTGGTCAACACCAAAGGCGAATATATTAGCCTACCTAAGTATCTGACTAGGCTATAAATTGATATACTGATAGAAAAATCGAGTAATTACTGGTAACTGATACAATGAATGAATACATTAATAGACATTCCCCAAAGAGGTGTATGAACCGAGACATAAATTTGTTGACTAAAATCGGTTGAGACACACTCACGTCATGTAAGATAGCCAAAATCACTAACACGTTGAAGGGAACACGTCCAAATGCCTAAAATTTATCTGAATCAAATTCCAAATTAAGCAACACAATTGGAATAACAAGTAACTTTACTTTGACATAACCATCTAGAGATGACTATGACTTCGACCAACACCACTAACAATGAAATCCTGTGTAAAGCCAATGTGCAAGTCAAGTTATGCGCAAACTATTAGCCAATAACAGTTGATAGTGTAGTAAGTAACAATTTAAGTTTTTTCATACCTTACTATTTATCGAATAGACCAATGCAGAGTAGGCCTACTAGGCCTATTAGGCCTACATGAAAATGAGCTACATTCTCATTACTACTGTACTTCGATCCTACCAATATTGAGGAGACAATAGTCCATGTCCATCATAATTAACTAGTTTTTTGTTTCCTTTTCGAAAATTAACATTGAGAAAATTAGACATTTCGTGTTTAAGTAGGCTTAGTACTTAAAAAACCTATAACACTAGTTTACTGCTAAAAACTGAGAGGATTAATACGAAACGAAGAAACATACTTATAACATTCTTTAATGGTTTGAGAGTAATTAGATTTTTAAGTGGTGGCTTAAACTAAAGCTACACAAGTAACAAGTAACAAGTAACAAGTAATGACCGGGAAATGAAGCACACTAGCAATCAGTCTGCTCCAATACTGTAAATTAATTACAATTAAATTCAAAACGATGACGTCAAACAGTGACGTCATAACTTCAAGAAATTCGCTCCGTTTATGCCAGTGACTATAGGACTGTATTCGTTCAAATCGTAGTGGGACTCCTCCTGACCCCAGACGCTCGTCGATAAGGGTTGGTTCTCGGTTGAGAATGAAAAGTAAACTCCATTTCGTTATAGTAATAGTTGAACGAATTATCCATGGTTTTAAAACTTGCTACAACAATTAGTATTGCTGAAATATGTTTTTAGGTAACAAAGATGATTATATGCAGTATTGAATATAGTTATCTTAATTAGTTTGCAAAGAACTAGTAGAAGACGAGCTTTGAGGTTATGAATGATAAAGGAAAGGCGAAGCACTCTTTTTCAATAAAAGGTAAACATACCGTATGTTTCAGGTAACCTCTTAATCCTACAACTTCATTAATATGTCTTCCGCCAGCTCATAACACTTTACGTTTCTAAAAGTATCCCTAATCTGACATTTCTTCCTCCACGGAGCCCATTTTGCGCCGCTTACACGGTACCAAGAGTCAGAGTTAGCTAAAACAAGCTAATCGTCAATTATAAATAGAACACGAGAGATGAAACGATTTTTCAGTTTGACAATAGGTTCAACGAAACTATCGGTCGAAATCCGCACTGGGATCAAGGTATTTTGTTTGTAACAAACGGCTTAAAAATCATACATTTATAAAATTAGTATTACTACCGATTTTTCAAAAATCTTAAAATTCTGCCAAGCTTCATTGTTTTGAATTACCTTGTTTATGAAATAAATTTTAATATATAAACAGATTGAACTATTGCATAAACAGTGTGTTACATATACAACTTATTTTAATTGGGCCCATTAGGGGAGGTTGTTGCGATGTAAAGAAATGGTTCACAATGACTGGTAATACGAATAAAATATAAATTAAAATATATTCTAGTTAGTTTTTGCTAGAAATTATGTGTTAGTATAAAAACTAGTATTATTATGGAAATCTGATTTGTCTGAGTCTGAGAGCGTCCACATAGATTGGCTTGAGGCAACGTGAACGTAACAAACTATTTTCATGGATTAGGGTCTGATCGTAATAGTAGCCTAAATATTCTTGGCAAAAGTATTTCTCCTATAGTTCTCTTTCATCGATTTCAATGTAGTTGATTGACATTTTTCGTCCCAAGTTTGGAAAACCAACATTTTACCGTCGATGGATATACTGATCTATACATCACACACATAATTTCTTTATTTTAGCCCTTAAAATTTGAAACTTTAATATTTTTCACTATTACCATTAATGAAAGTATATTCTCTAGTCTGTAAAAAAAAACAACTCAATTTTGAGCCGACCATATCACAGTACTGTGCACGGCCTTTCAGCCTCCTCGACTTATGCGTGATGACCTTATAACCCTGGATTTAAATCAGATTACTACAGATACACTTCACCTTGTGCAAATCGGAATTGAAAACCTTGTGAGCTTCAACATGAATCAACACATCTGAAGCAGCATGGTGCTTTATTAATAATAGTTCGTTATTTTATAAAAAAGGTTTTTACTCGTTTATTGCCGTTTTAAAAGTCATTAACGTGGTACGTAACTATTAAAAGGAAAACCACTTAGCTATCAAATGTCAGCAACTATGATAAAATAAATTTTCTTATAAGAAATGTGTTTTGCATTTTAGTTTCATTTTCTGTGTATGTTATGGTTAAAGAGAGTTCTGTTTCAGGAAGAATTACTTATTGGCCCAGAATCACGAATAAGCCTCAAATAAAAACTTACTTTTAACGAAATTTAACAAATTACAAACTCAGTGAAGTTATGGCACATTTATTATTGTTGCTATGCTGTTTAAAAGACTATTGAGACGAATAACGCTTTTTAAAACCATACAATTTCGCCAATCAATCAAAAAGAATTATAAATGAATATTCAAAGTAAAACACATCATACAAGTGATCAGTTAGCTTGGATTCCGTTGTCTTAAATGTTTAATGCTCATCACGGGAGAGAGTTTCTTTAAGCGTTTGAACTTCATATTTATTACTTTCTTTTAAGGGAAAATAATAATATATCCAGTATGTTTATGAAAAGCTCTACGTAATTAAAACACTTGTATTATTTTTACTCAATGAGTGAGATTGAAATGGCTATGGCAGGTGTCGTGGGGCGGCCACACAAATGTTTATACTGTGAAAAGTCCTTCAAACGTTTGCAGGATTTAAAGAGGCATTTAATGACACATACTGGGGAGAGGCCATATAAATGTGAATGTTGTGAGAAATCTTTTTCTCAGTTAGGAAGCCTTAAGACACATATTTTGGTTCACACTGGGGAGAGGCCACATAAGTGTGTGGTGTGCGAAAAGTCATTTACTAATAGAGGAAATCTTAAGATACATATATTGGTTCACACTGGGGAGCGGCCACATAAATGTTTAGCGTGCGAAAAGTCATTTACTACAGCATCAGATTTAAAGAAACATATGCTGATTCATACTAGAGAGAAGCCTTATAAATGCGAATTTTGTGAGAAATCCTTTTCTCAATTAGGAAATCTTAAGACACATATTTTGGTTCACTCTGGGGAGCGGCCACATAAATGTTTAGTGTGCGAAATGTCATTTACAGAAACTGGGAAATTAAAGAGACATACGCTTATCCATACTGGAGAGAAGCCATATAAATGCGAATGTTGTGAGAAATCCTTTTCTCAGTTAGGAAATCTGAAGACACATACTTCGGTTCACACTGGGGAGAAGCCATATAAATGCAAATTTTGTGCCAAATCCTTTTCTCAATTAGGGCATCTTAAGACACATATTTTGGTTCACACTGGGGAGAGGCCACATAAGTGTGTGGTGTGCGAAAAGTCATTTACTAATAGAGGAAATCTTAAGAGACATATGTTGGTTCACATTGGGGAGCGACCACATAAGTGTTTAGTGTGCGAAAAATCATTTACTGAAATTGGGAAATTAAAGAGACATATGCTAGTACATACTGGAGAGAAGCCATATAAATGCGAATTTTGTGAGAAATCCTTTACTCAGTTAGGACATATTAAAACACATATGTTGGTTCACACTGAGGAGCGGCCGCATAAGTGTTTAGTGTGCGAAAAGTCATTTACTGAAAGAGAGAATTTAAAGATACATACACTTACACATACAGACATACACTGACACATATTGGTGAGTCACCATTCAAATGCGAATACTATGATAAATCCATTACTACAACTAGAGGTGTAAAGAGGCATTTGTTTACACACACTGGTGAGCGGCCATACAAGTGTTTAACCTGTGAGAAAAGTTCTACTCAATTGGGAAGCTTGAAGAAGCACGCCCTAACTCACACTAGGGAACCGCCAAATGAGCAGCTTTAAACTACGCACCTGAAACATTCTGCTTTTGGCTGGCTGATTAATTGACTAGGCATAATGTAGAGTATCAATGTTTGTTTTAACAATAAATATACTCTTATTAATATAAGAGCTATTATCATTTAGTTGGGCTTCTAATTGAAATATTTTTTCTGGAGTGATAAGTTATTCACAAAAAATGATTGTTTAGCGCTTGAAAAAACAACTTTTTCCGATTGAGTTTATGTAAAACGCATAGGTTGACCACACTGGGTGACTCTGAAAGTTTGGCTGTTGTGAGAAGTCTAATATCACTACGAGTAGACTCATGACATTAGATGACTTTCCTGAATCCAAACAAACAAAAAGAAAAAAACTATTACCATCTGGAAAGCAGGAATTTTTATGTTTTATTTGTGACAAATTGTTTCGGCAATCATCCTGATTTACTATCCTGAAAACATATAAGTACTGCGGTAAACTCTCGAGTCTGAGGCTGAGACCTGAATGCGCTAATCCACCCCCCTCGCTATAGATAGCAGCACTTCTAGTCAAGCTACTTCTATGTTTTGCGAAGACTACTACACTCCTAAGTCACCACTTAATGCCTTTGAAATGCTGACAGTTATTAAGCACTGATCAAGCCAATATATCTCAAACGGTGCTACAAACATAAACATGCTCTATATTTGCAAATAATACTATTTCAGCTATGAAGCACAGATCTCGGCCTATATTTCAACAACTTACAGTTCACTGTTAAAAATAAACTTAGTTATTGAATCCTTATGGTTGTTTGTTTTGGAAATTCGTCATGAATGAGTGACAGGGGGCGGCTGCTCTGCGGGTTGCGTCGCCTTCAGTCCCACATTCGTGAACTTCGTACAGTAGTCACAACTAAAAGGCACGTTAGGAATAGGAGATAAGCTACACTGGGACGTTAATGATTATATTTTGCGAATCCTTTACTCACTTTGGCTATGTTAAAAGCAGAATATTATCTTATTATGAAGCAACCAGTTACACTTTCGGATTCATACAATATAAATTCCTTACAAGTGGAAAACTTTGATATTTTACTGAGGAACAAGAAGTAATATGGATATTTACTAGTTCGTTTATATAAATTATAAATGGATGATTTATTACATGGCTCTTCTTCAAGAATCAATTGAAAGGAACTCCTCCACAATGATAAGCCACATGATAAGAATATTACATAAAATATTTGACTTAAAATAATTAGTTAATTTGACAATAATTTCAGTCTTTGACAATAAAACAATTACGACATGTAACTTTTCTTTTAGCAACAGTCACAACATCCGAGATAAAACCTTTTTTTAATTTGTATTATATGTAGACCAAAACTTGATGTGTATTTTCTATTGTATTAATGTTTTATTTTTAAAAAAGTACAACTATTTTGAAGTTAGTATTGTTTTTAAATGTATTCATTTTAGCTGAGTAAAGAACTATAATTTGGTTTATTATGTATTTGGAGCTTGGATTCTTTTTCAACCATTCCAATGTTAAGTAAGAATATGTTAAAATAATTTAAAACAACACATTTACACAGTAATTCCTATATTATTAGGAATCTTGTTTACATATGAGATTTCTCTTTTAGTAGTATTATATTTTAAGTACAAAGCTGGCCAATGTTTTAGAGTTTTTAAATAAAAGTCACAACATCCAAGATAAAACTCTCTCTTTTATATTTTTATTATATGTAGACCGAAGCTTGATTTGCATTTTATTGTACAAAATGTTATTAAAAAAAACTAAATTAATTTTCCATTTCTTTAATACAATAATTTTAGTTGAATAAGGAACTATTATTTGGTTTATTATGTATACGGGGCGTGGATTTTTCCACCTATTCTAATTTCAAGTAAGAATATGATAAAATAATTTAAAACAATACATTTACACATTCTAATGTTATCAGGAATCTTATTCATTTATAAAATTTCATTTTTATATGGCATTATATATTTCATGTACAAAGTTGTGCTTATGTTTAGAGAGTTTTTAAATAAAAGTATAAATTATTCTGATGATTGATAACTCATTTAACCTGAATTTTATAAAATAAACTGGGCTATTATTTGAATTATTCCGTCAAAGCAAAAAATATGCATTACCGTTACAACAGTATGAAGCGATAAAATCAAAACTATAAAATCTCACTTTTATTTTTTTGTACTGAGTAATGTTTATAATATTTGCAGAATAGTCTCAGAAATTTATAGATTTTATAACCAAAGAAGCTAATACAGCGAGATATGTCACAGTAATTTACTTTTAAATAATTTGGTCACCCGGGCCAGTGCTGCCCAGGTCCCGGCCAGTAATGCCTAAGCTCTTGTTGGGACAGTTAAGATTAGTACCAATACTGCCGATGTTATATAAGTTTAATAGTTTTTCATTTATTTTGAAATATACAACTTTTTTCAATACATTTTTACGTTATTTATCTGACGATCATAACCTAAAAATTAAATGAATACTTTGAATAGCAAATAGGAAATTTGAATAGAAGATTAAGTAATGTCATGAATTATTTTATTACAATTGTCAATGCATTGTATTTAATGCATGTTTGATTAGAATTTGAAAAAGTACACAAATACTATGGGTATAATAAGTATGACATATCATAGCTTTATCACATCAATCACGTGTTGAGTTTAGCTACCACGGGAGGGCCAAATACTTTGCATTTCCAATGTTTTTAACACGTTAGCATAAGAATTATCTAAGCTGTCAGAACATTATTAGGATGATCGCAGGTTCAAATCCCATATTGGGCAACCAAATTTTGAGACTTTCTTCAAAAATAATTTATTTTAATCAAACAAATCAGTATGTATTACTTTTATTCAAAATGCTTATTTACATATTCCAGTGGCATTTTCTGAGCAATACTGGCCAGGTTCTAGGCTAGATTCTGGCCCAAAACCTGGTCAGTACTGGCCAGAACCTGGCCAATAAAATGTTTCTCACCTGGGTAGATGTAATATGTAAACTGAATACTTTTAACGAATAGCTAATACATAAGAATTAATGCAAGTACCTGTTTACAATATTCCGGTTTTTAAAGGGTCTGGCATATTAATTTAATTGAAATGCCTATTCTTCAAAAAATTTAATCTGTGGGCCTCAAAAAATGATAAAAGGAAAGTAACCTTTATGTGGATTTCCTAAGCCTAATGCCATTATGTTTCTTGAATAATTACTCTTAGGCGGGACACTAAACATGGTAAGGGAGTCGTGTGCTAAATAATGAGTGCTATAAAATTACTCAAGAGATGGGTAGTAAGAAGGATCAGTATACGAACTACAAATATACCACCGACTGCAATACTTTTAAACACATTCATACGTTTTACAATAAATTTAAAGTTTTCGATATAAGGCTATGCTTACCAGAATAATTTATGTTTAGATAGCAAAAACATTTACCATTTCGGTACTTTGGTATTATACGGAGGCCACTGTTTTTAGAGAGATTGTTTTGCTGGTCACCAAAATAACCACACCATTAGGAAGAACGTACTATAATCGACTTACTGTCCAAATTTGACTTAATTATGATGAACGGTATTTGTGTTCTGCTTCCCAGAAAGCAGCGATGTCAGCGAGGATCGAGTGTTCACTCCTCACCGCCGCTATCATCCACACCCGATTGCCACCATTTTACAGCGCGCTGCGGCGGTTACGTTAGGTTAGGTTATCATAAATACGCTAGTAGGACTTTCCTCGTTATGGTACGTATCAAACGATACCAGATAAGTCATACTTTCGCCCGCCACATCCGCTCCAAGTAGGCCCAGGTCTGGTGGTTGACCAGAGCACGCGCATCGTCTGTCAACGGGTTTTGGCAGTCGAAAGTATGACTCATTTAGTAGGCCTATCGTTCGATTCGTATCGAAATGAGGAAAGTCCTAATAACATATTTATGATAATCTAACATAACCGCCGCAGCGCGCTGTGTGAGGGTGGCCTCCGTATAATACCAAAGTACCTGAATTTCAATTGCTCTGCAGGACGAACTTGGCCAGTTATCCGTACGACGCGCTTTCAAATATTCATGCTCAGGAGGAGCTGGGGGCGACATTTCACCACCGGCTCCAGCGCCTCTGCCGGTCCGTGGTCCAGACCCGGGGTCGTCTTGTTCTTCATGGATCTCTACAACTCCACAGTGGGATCTCTTCGACGATCACTCGCGAAGTGTGTTGTATCCGACCTGGTGATCCGGGGAGAGTACTAAACATGCATATTATAGAACTTAAGTCATTGAGTTTTGTCGCTGCCGACAGGATCAACTGGCTCGTGGAACATTGGTGAGTCTACGTTATTACTGTCTCTTGACGATATAATGTTCTTTGTTTCAAATTTTCGATTGTCAGTTGTTGATGGGCTCGATCATTTCCTTTATAAGTGGAGGATAAACAATTTAAAGTATCAATTCCTTAATATCAATGAATAACTAGATAATATTTTGTTATAAACTTAGTACGAATCATAAATTTATTAAATCAGTTATTAACACGTGTATTTTTATATAAGATAAGGTTAGAACATTACATTCGATAGTTACTGAGAACCTACTTTCAATCTTGCCATTACATTGTTTCTACAGTAATTTTGGAAAATTAACCACATGTACATATTGTAATTAAACGTATAAATAATCAGTGGCAGCCGGCCCATATGGACTCTCGGACGCCGCCCCCATAAGATTTTCAAACGTACTGAATTAAATTAGTTGACATGTGTATCCGATAAATGAGTAAAAACTACTAATTTTTATTATACTGACCATTAATGATAAATTCATTTCAACTATATGCATCGAAAAATGCTGCGAAAGTATTTAGGTGTCAACTGCTATTGCGCGTATATCCCGCGGACGCTGCCCGGAGCGTCCCAATCCTAACGCATGCTATCTTATGGCAAATCCAACAGGCAGTCGTGAGGGTGCTCTGACGTCACTGCCATGTTGTGAGATACGGCGGCTCGGGCAGCGTCCGAAGATGCGCGCGCACATCAGTAATCAGTGCAGCCACCACAATCTCTTTACGGCAATAAGAAACTGAACCATTGCTGCCGTTATGATTGCACGATTTATGTTGGCTCACCTGTTGTTATTTGTTTTAGTAACCATAGCAACCCAAAAATCACTCTAACCTCCAAACCGTAACCGAAACGGCGAGACATGGGAACTGAAGTGAGGTTATTTGTTTACATGCTGTTTTTCATGTATCTATTTTACTCCAATGAGTCGGTAATCAGGGATGGTGATAAGTGACTGTTATTATTTTAATAGTGAATCCAGCGGATATTGGTTATATTATCACCATGAAATGTGAATAGCAATCGAAGGTAGGTTTAATTAATACACAAGATCCGTACGGTAATACTCTTTTATTAGTTAGTAAGAAGCGAGCCCTCCTGTTCTTTTAACCCACCAGCCGCCACTGCAATTGGAATATGCTGAACACGTTATTTTTGCGATGATGGTACATCTAGTGCTCTCTGATACGACCTTCCCTCATGCATGACCAGATGCCCAGTGCTCACTACGTAGTAAGTAAATACACCACCGTTGGGTTTACATCAAGTAAGTAGGCAATCAATGCCACACGCAGTACGCCACATGTGTGTGCAGTAAGTTTGATGGGGCGTTACAGGCGAGGAGCTGCAGCGGCCCACCAACTGCTGCTCTGGAGTAGAACCACCTCCGCCTGAACCTTCTGTTTATTTACATAGAGCATTTAGAATAAATTTACTATAGCTGTTTTGTTCTTTCTTATTTCTCTATCAAACAAAAAATAAGTTAAATATCAAAAGGTTTACCTAAAAAAAGGTTCTTAAGCCTTAAAAACTTAAATATAAGTTTAATAGACGAACGTTTTGAATAATTAAAAATTTAGCTCCTAATAACAAATAATATATAAGTAATTTGAACGATAAAACACGTCCTTTGAATACAGCTAAATATTTTTAACCTCAAAAACTGCCCGTCGCCATGGCCAAATAAACCTGTGCAGCAATCTTAAGTCAGCGAAATGCCGTATCTTCTATTGCCACATAGGCCAGCCAGAGGTGACCGTTCATGACGGAACAAGAGTCGCTCGCATATGGGATCGACACCAAAGCGTCCGCGTTTTGGTGTTGTAAACTATTGATCTTCCTGGGCCATCTGGTTTCTGCAAAGTGCAAAGAGCATCCGTACTGATCTAGAGCGCACTCAAGGAATAAGAAATCATAATCCTCCACAATACGGTAATGGAGTTGCTATATTTCTAGTTATGATTGGATTTTACACAGATATTTTGCTCAAGGTGGCTGGATTATCGGAACCCCTGAATGATCTTTCAAACATTTGCAAAACTTGTCTAGTAATTAACAACTATTATTTTTCTCTCGGGTACTTTTCAACATGTGTTGAAAAAATAATTTCAAAGATGATACAGGATGTCTTTATCCATACAGCGAGAAGTTGCACCCTCGGATTTTTGAAAACTATTAAAACTATGAGTGTGTTAAATCTTTACTTGGCTCATTTATTCCCTTTATATTAAACCCCTTATTATTTAGTCGTTTTATACTAAACAGGCTCTTGAAACTATATGTATTTTGAAATATCTTTAACTTAATTAAACTAGCTCAAGCATAATGGCTGCTCGCAGAATATATGTGGCCCCTTCAGAATCCATGACGCAGTGTTTGGACATCCTTTTTGACGTGGGGAATCCCCACGGAAACAACTTCCAAATTTGTCAATGCATTTGGAACCTTTTTTGTTTTATATCGTAGAAATCTTCTGTTTTGTCAACATCTGTAGTATAAAATTTAAAATATATTAAGAAAAACGGATTTGAGATCACTTTCACAACTGAGTAAACAATGATCGTTGCGAAAAAATAGTAAAATAGTAAAAAATAAAGTCCTCACAATGATCCTCAGCTTTTGAAAGATATTCACAAGAGATTGAATATTTTAAAAACATTCCCAAAGGAAGAGAAAGAATCCCTAAATTTGAATAAAACCCTTGCAATCCAGGAATTTTAGGAAGATCGACCTAACACATCCTGACCAAGTGCTCCCGCCACCAGCAGGTGGTTTAAAAAACTTTTGGTCCGTTTGTCTATATATACATTTGTTCTATTAAAATGAAAACCGAAAGAGATGGGAAAAAAGTCAAAGCAAATTTTTTAAGGAATAAATAATGATAAACATATAAACACAATTTTTATAATAAAAGCTGATATTATAGATTGCATAAAATTCTGTATTTCTAATACCCCTGCTTTAAAGAATGCATGTGCAATACCAAGGGGGCGAAGCCCTTTGATCTTGATGAGTAATTAATTATATTCATAGAATTCTGATTGAAATTCAATCAGTACATATACACCACCAAAAATTGGTTCACAAAAAGGAGGGGGTGAGCTCAAAAAAATTATTCCTTATGATAATATTTCCTTTTAACTCCATAATATTTCTTTTGCTGTCTAATTATTCATATGGCTTCCACTAATTTGTCACCTCTTTATGAGTAGTAATGCTAATTTATTAAAATCTTTAAATTATTCTCCTCATAAATAGTAGTAAATTTGTATAGCTTACAATTTTTCAAACTTTCAATGCATATTAAGACTTTTTTGACAGAGATAAATTCAAAGCAAAAAAGTAAGCCAAGATATTCCAAATACCTATACATATTAGAAAAAATACTTAATTCAAGCATGATTATGTTACTTGATCAACATACTTATGCTTCATTTAAGTACGAGATAAAATATGTAATCATTATTATACTCAGTCCTAAATAAACGTCATCTGAAAATAGGGGAATCAAGATGAAGGATAAAGCATTGATGGTAGGTTATGGTTAATGGAGGAGGGGTCGAAGGTAATTTCGCGTCATTTAAAATACAGTTTTTATTGCAAATGTGTTTGTATTTTTATTTGATTCTTTATACATGTAAATAGCTTACAACCAGGGAAATAAACAATTACGATATATTATTGTAGCATGAAACTGATTATTTAACAAAGTTTAAATAACGTAAAACAATTCACTTATTTATATGTACAAATGTTCGCTTAGTTTTTTTGTTTCTGGTATGGCAGGTATGCGTTTTTCCAAACCATAAAAATGTGTCACATTGTTTCTGAGACGTCTCCTGAAAAGATGATGATCACCAACCGAGCCACTGAAATATTTAACTGAATCGATTAAATATAGACACTGTAAAAAAATAAAAAAACTTTAATTAAAGCCAACATCAGTTCTATTGAAGGAGTTTATAAATTTTCCCAGAGCACATACAAACTCAATAAAAGAAATTTAAAAATGGTAAGGTACTTCTACATTTATCAGAGCGACATGTGGCCAGACGGATCACTTTTTTAGGTTGAAATTAGTACACTTACCATCAAACACGCTTGCACATTGATGGAATTCAGAATGTCAATTTGCTCAGTGTCTAAAAAAGTTTATGACGATGTACTAATAATTGCAGTGAATTCCATACATCGGTCACTAATGTCTGATACACACGTTTCGAGCAACGACAAAATAACGTTTCAGCCAGAATAAAGTGAGAAAAAGCCTATAAAATATTAAATTTAGCATTAAATTAGCCAGGCCATTTGTCGTAAGCGAGTGCAAAATCACAGCTAATTATGAAGCTCCTTCTTTATCAGCGACCAGCTAGGGACTGAAGCTTCTTTACCAGTGTGTGTGGCTGAGTGTCTGTTTAGGCCGCTTGACGTTGTAAAGGACTGTCTACAGAATTGGCAACTGTAAGGTTTATAACCATTGTGTGATTCTCAAGGTAGCTTGATATTTTCAATGATTTATTTTATATTTGACATGTGTGATGTTTCTTTCCAGTGTGTCAACGTGTGCCTATTAAGGTTGATTGATGTTGTAAGTGATTTCTTACATATTTCTCATGTGTGAGGTTACTCTCGACAGTGCGTCAATGCATGTTTAGCCAAATGCCCTGACTGGGTAAAGGACTTTTCACATGTTTGGCAACTGTAAGGTTTCTCTCCAGTGTGTGTCAGCGTGTGAGTCTTAAGGCCGGTTGATCTTGTAAATGATTTCTTACATATTAGACATGTATGAGGTTTCTCTCCAGAGTGCGTCAATGCATGTACAGCCAAATGCCCTGACCGGGTGTAGGACTTTCCACATGTTTGGCATCTGTAAGGTTTCTCTCCAGTGTGTGTCAACGTGTGAGTCCTAAGACGGTTTGATGTTGTAAATGATTTCTTGCATATTTGACAAGTGTAAGGTTTCTCACCAGTGTGGGTCAACGTGTGAGTCCTTAGGCATTTTGATGTTGTAAATGATTTATTACATATTTGACATGTGTTAGGTTTCTCTCCAGTGTGTATCAACGCGTGAATCTTAAGGTAGCTTGATGTTGTAAATGATTTCTTACATATTTGACATGTGTAAGGTTTCTCACCAGTGTGGGTCAACGTGTGAGTCTTCAGGTACATTGATGTTGTAAATGATTTATTACATATTTTACATGTGTGAGGTTTCTCTCCAGTGTGTGTCAACATGTGAATGTTAAGGCCGTTTGATGTTGTAAATGATTTTTTACATATTTGACATGTATGAGGTTTCTCTCCAGAGTGCGTCAATGCATGTGCAGCCAAATGCCCTGACTGGGTAAAGGACTTTCCACATGTTTGGCAACTGTAAGGTTTCTCTCCAGTGTGTGTCAACGTGTGAGTCTTAAGACAGCTTGATGTTGTAAATGATATCTTACATATTTGACATGTATGAGGTTTCTCTCCAGTGTGTGTCAACGTGTGCATCTTAAGGCCGCTTGATGTTTTAAATGATTTCTTACATATTTTACATGTGTGAGGTTTCTCTCCAGTGTGTGTCAACGTGTGAGTCTTAAGGTTGCTTGATGTTGTAAATGATTTATTACATATTTGACATGTGTTAGGTTTCTCTCCAGTGTGTATCAACGCGTGAATCTTAAGGTAGCTTGATGTTGTAAATGATTTCTTACATATTTGACATGTGTAAGGTTTCTCACCAGTGTGGGTCAACGTGTGAGTCTTCAGGTACATTGATGTTGTAAATGATTTATTACATATTTTACATGTGTGAGGTTTCTCTCCAGTGTGTGTCAACATGTGAATGTTAAGGCCGTTTGATGTTGTAAATGATTTCTTACATATTTGACATGTATGAGGTTTCTCTCCAGAGTGCGTCAATCCATGTGCAGCCAAATGCCCTGACTGGGTAAAGGACTTTCCACATGTTTGGCAACTGTAAGGTCTCTCACCTGTGTGGGTCAACATATGAGTCTTTAGGGTGTGTGATTGTGCAAAAGACCTTTTACATGTTTGACATGTGTAAGGTCTCTCGCCAGTGTGAGTCAACATATGAGTCTTTAAATTGTATAACTGTGTAAAATACCTTTTACATATTTGGCAACTGTATGGCTTTTCCCCAGTGTGAGATAACAAGTGGTTTCTTAAGTAATCTTTCCTCGCAAAAGTTTTGTGACAAAGGGGACACCCATGTGGTCGCTGCCCAGTATGTGTCAACATAATATGAGTCTTTAGATCTGCTGACCGTTGAAGAGAACTTTCATATGTTTGGCAATTGTAGGGGTTCTTCTCAGAGATACGTCTAATTACCCAGTTTTGTCGTTTGTGTAGACATAATTGTTTTCACTTTGGACGATGTTGCAAATTTTTACCTCCAAACTTTTAACTCGACATTCGATCATAGTCATGCATGGTTTCCAATGTCGTGTTAAAGTTAACACTAAAACTTCTTTTTACGAGCAGTGAAATTAAGATCGGTATCAGCATAAAACTGGTTTTCCATTTTTTAAATCTTAAAACAAGTCCATCTTTCTCTTTCTTGCGCCGCCATTTCACGAGCATTTCATTCATCAGCTGAAACAACATATCATATTAGTTCAAGAGTAACTAGAAGCTCCGAGGAAATATGTGGAGTTGAGCTTAAAATTACCCCTCTTAAAGTTTTTTTCACATTTTTCTAAATATTAATTCCAGACTAACCCAAACATAAGTAGTAAGTACTTCATTTTAAGTCAGTAGCTATTTTCGGGTGCCATCATGGATACGATATATAATTTCACGTGTAAAGGTGTAGTGTCTTATAATTTTAAAGTAGAGTTTTACAATAGTTTTAATATAGCGATCCGTTTTAACAGCGAAGTACACGCGGTTTTTTTAATTCGCCACTCAGTCTTTACTCAATGGATACATTTGGGAGTTTTTTTACAACCGAACTAATAGCCTCATTACAGATTTATACGTTTAATAGAGTTGAAGCGTTCACCTTTAACGTTAAAAACACAATGTACACGATTAAATGACTAAGAAATTATATAGCGCATTTAACCATATAGGAATAGAAAAATGTGTTAGTTTAACAAAAATTTCCACTTATGTTGAACGAAACATTTTGAATTTTTAATGTAATGGATAACTTAGTAAAATAAAAACATATTAAACAGGAATGTTTGAATAAAGCGATAAACTTTGTATACATTATATTCATTTTAATAAAAAGTAAGGTATATAATAAAAAAAAACTTTTTTTCATAGAAAATATCAATCTTAAACAATTTTGTTTTAAAAAAATATGAATAAATTTAAGTATGTAATATATTTTTTGTTATACAGCTACGAAAACGCCAGGTTTTATCACTTGTGTTGCAGGGCTAACGAAGTTCTTTCTCTCCTCAGGTAGAAGATGTATCATCTGAAGCCAAGGACGTCAGCTGGTCAGTTTCACTGTTAAAATACCAAGACATGTAACAAGAGGAGAACATTGATATAAGATTACCTAATAACTTCCACAATACCCCTTTAGCCAAAGCTTGTGACATTAATACATACTGAGAAAATAAATCGACAATCGAGTTTTTAGTTATTTCTTTCCTCTGATTAGTGAAGATGGAAATCAATATTACGAAACTCTTTAAATTCACCAATCGAAAGTTCAATGTACTCGATACATCAGTTGTTGGTTACTGTCCGTCTTATCTAAACACAAATGAAACAATTGATTGATAAGCGAGAACAAGATGAAAGTCTCGTTGGGAGGGACTTTCGACTATAGTTGAAATGTACAAAGACACAACGTTCGTATAATAATAACCCAGTCAGCACACATTGTAAAAATAACGTTATTTTCACGTGAAAAAAGTAAAAAAACGTAAAAGTAAAAAGCAAAACATATTTTTTACGTGAATATGATGAAAAAATTTAAAGTGAAAAATGTAGTGAAATTAAAAACGTTATTTTCACGGGAAAAATATGAATCAAAAGTATAATCAAATGAAATAACAAATATAACTTTTTTATATTTTTTTATTTTCTTGTTTCTTCATTTCGATTTTTATACGTTTTGATTAATCTTGTGCGCTTATAAAAAACTATCATCCTCGTAAAATACACAAATTCTACAGTAATCGTTTATTTAGTCCAAACTAAAATTCAAAAATATAACAAATAATTTTTAAAAATTTAATGGATTTATAAATAATTATGTTATGAATTATTTATATAAAATTATTATACTATTTGTTAAATTGTTATTCGTTATACTTATTATGTTTTAAAATAGTTTACTATTTAAAAAAGTGCCTGACACAATAAAAGCTATTTATTTCAAATTATAAAAAAAATTAAATCACCCTGCCAAAATAATATGGGCCATAAATCGTGAATTGTGTCAAGACAAACCTCCCCTCAGACGACGACGCGGCACAAACCGGTGCGGTGCGGTGGACTGAACTGGAGCCTGAGTGTGGAGTGAGGAGTGAGACGCCGTTGGCCTCAGTTTCAGTTAAAGTCATAACAACGGCTTTTAAGGTTTTAAAGTGGAAGTTTAGACTTAATTGCGGTCTTCAAGTAACTGCGAACAATGAGTTAACCCTACTACGGGCTTTCATCGTTCTTGGTAAGTTTATACTTTGGATATTTATTTAGTCATCTATTGTGAAATCAAGATAACCTAACCTCAACTTTCAGCATTCCATTATAGTTTTTCTGATTAGTTGATACAAATTTGGTAATTATGCATATCATAACAACTCTCCTAGCCTTTTCAAAACACTCCCATGTGATAATTCAGTACGAGTTTCATATCTGATCTTCTAGGTTTATGTTGATTGTCGATTGTTTACCTTAAATGCTTATTATAGGTTTGATAACTGAACTTCTCAATTGGATTTAACATGGGCAAAGATCAGTTCTGTTTTGGGTACTCAGTTCAGATTTCGGTTATCCGATATTAACTATCAACCTATCATGTTTAACTCAACTAACTGATGTACTGTTTTAACAAACAACCATCAGTGGGCTAGTGAAGAAACTTCAATAACAAACAAATACCGAAACCATTGTCAATTATATCTAGGCCTATATCATTCGATTCTCTCACAAACAACAAGTCATACCAAACGTAAATATAATAAAACTAAAATTATATTAAACATACGCCTAATAATATAATAACTAAATTAAAACGCTACTAGGCCTATAATTAACTAACTAAACACAACTTACTACCTTATTTCTCATCATCTGCCATCTTGTACTAAAATACTGTCGATAAACATATTTTCGTAAAGTAACAAATCAATCGATATCAAAGACAGGTGTTAAGTTCTGACCAACAGACAGTACATTGAACTTCGACTATTGGTAGAGCGTTCGATATTGTTTCTTAGAAAATCAGATGTTGAATCGTCTGCCATAGGAACAAACGGCAGAAGATCAGATAGGCTATGAAACTCGTACCCCCTAACTCCTAAGCCTCAGCTTTATTACTAAATTTTGAACTTCTTGTTGGATACAGTTTGGGCGTTTTATCTTGAGCTATGGGAACCGTTTAGGCCTACACCTGAAGCGGTTGGAGTGGAGTGAATATGTTCAGAACACTATAGCTGATACCTAAAGTTAACCTGATATGTTAACATTTTTTAATAGCTGTCTATATACCTATTTACTGTAATTTGTATTTAATCACATTTAATATTTGTTGAGATTAACTTTTTCATTATTTAGTGCCCCAGATCATTAAGAATAAATAAATAATGTTTGACAGCTTCGGCAACGGAATAGGCCTAAGCTCAAGATGAAACGCACCAACTGCATAACCTCTGATTATATTTCGTTCTGCTAAAGCATATTACCTATTTTACTTCTACTGTTTATTTTTGCCCGTCACTAGCACTTATCAAAGGCCTAACTTAAATATAGGTAGGCTACTCTGATTGAGTAGGCCCATCTGGTGAGACCTTATCAGACTCCACCTTAATGCATTTGATTACATTATTTTGTTTATTTAGGTTAGATATTGATGTTTTTTAGAGCGTTTTGATTTGTTCTCGATGAAATTGAATAATCTTAATTTCGGTTACAGACGTATAAAAGTTTCAGATTGATAGCCTATTTCCAATAAAATTTAGACCGCTTGGAAAACTGCACCCGCCTATTCGGAAACGTTGGTAATGAGCACCTTAGCCAACTTAACTTTTTAAATATTAAAGTAGCCTTCAAGCAATTTACATTTGTTTATCTGCAATTTAATATTGTTTGATTATTTTGTAATTTTATGTTTTTTTGTGTTTCTTTTAGGAAGGAGCTTGCTGTTACATTTTTAACACCAAGAAAAGATTACAAGTTTCTAGGCTTTTTGGAGAAATTGTGAGAATCGATCCAGTCTATGAATTGGCTTCAAAACACAACTTACTTAAGGAGAAAAAATTCAGGTAGGTTTTTAGTATTGCTTTCTGTGGGTGTCTTAGGATTCCTTTTTGTCTTATATTTTTTATGATGTTTTATGATCAGCGCACGGAAAACTCCATAACATTCTTCAGATTACTTATTGGCTCTAATTTTTTAATCGATGTTACACTAAAGATTATTTTCATTTGGATGTTTCATCAATCTGCAGAAATTCTCATGTGGTGTGTAAGGAATTTAAAAAAAACTATGGTATAATGATACAAAGGTTTGTTTTCTCTTGGACGATATGATGTTCCGAGGTTGACAAATAATGTTAGGTAGCAAATATTCTTGGTATTTAGACATTTTTGCTAATTTTTAACTAATTTGCATTTAGGCCTAATGTAGGTAAGCAAGCATGTATTGTAACTACAAGCTTTCTTCCTGGAGTGAAAAACTATAAATGTGAATTGGATATAAATAGGCCACGATAAATTGCAAACCCAGTGTTAACTAACACAGATAACCTGCCAGGAAGTCTACTTACTAAAACAGCAATTCAAAATAAATTTAGGTGAAACTTTAAGTTCCTTATTATAGCATTACCATATATTTGATTGCAATAAAACAGTTTAAACTTATTTAACGTTTTTATGACCTCAGAAAGCATTTTTCATCACTCTGTATACAAAGATTGCCCGTTACCGTACAGCTGAAATCTACGAAAACCCTCGACTTCCTTACATCAAAACAAATAATGATCAGCGGATTTTTGTTACCCAAACTTTGCATTTCCGTACCCAAACAAACGAAGTTCCGGTTTTGACAGTTCAACCAGCTGGCTCTAAAGTAAAATAGACAGTTCAGCCCTATTGTGTTTTCTTATAGAGAAATGACTAAATTATGAAATTTTGGATGATTTTTTATAAGTTTGGTTACTTATTTGCATCATAATGAAATGTATTGTTCACAACTCATCACTAAAGTACC
The DNA here is from genome assembly GCA_035578135.1 of Flexamia atlantica. Classification (NCBI taxonomy): domain Eukaryota; kingdom Metazoa; phylum Arthropoda; class Insecta; order Hemiptera; family Cicadellidae; genus Flexamia; species Flexamia atlantica. Next base: position 412,934 of record JAQJVK010000033.1, read on the forward strand.
ATTTCACATCAAGACTAATAGTGAAATATACTATTATTTCTCTATTTCCTGCCTTTATTCCCCATAAAACAGTAATTATTAATTCACTGACCCAGTAACCTCCTGCCTGCTATACCGAGTTTGCATGGCTTTTCTTGATAGACCAAAGTAAAAATATTTTTACAGTGTAGTCTCCCAGTAAATTTTGATTATGATATTAGTTTGCTTTATAATATTAATTGGATTTGTTTTGATTTACAGGAAGCAAGATTTTGTGGAAGATGGAGTTGAAAATGGAACATGAGGAAGCGTACAAACTAATGTTGTGTTGGCCTATTAAGGTTTAATAAAAAAAAAACTTAGCCGATACTGTATTGAGTATATGTTAATTTTTTAACATTTTTCATGTCAATACATAAATTTATTCAATCATCGTTCTATTTATTTCACAAGGCCTTAATTAGTCAAGAATAAGTTAAAATAACTGCTCACTTTGAAATTATATATATATTGCAGACAGATTCACTGATAAGGGATATTATGGTTTGAAATTATATATATTTTTCAGACAGATTCACTGATAAGGGATATTATGGTTATTACAAAAAGTAGAACAAAATCCCCTTTTTCCGTGGTTTTATTCGTGCTTAGCATTAAATTAAACCATGATTAATGGGTATTTAGTTCTACTTTTTGAAATAATATATAGTAATAATAACGATAATAATTGATAATATTTATATACAATCTCTTTAAAACAACAGTGTTTGGTGTAATACTTTTTCAGTATTATTCCTTGGTTATAAGGCCTAGTAGTAATTTGTAAATTTTACAACATTTTTATTGTTAAATATCACAGAATTCAAATATGTTGACTTTTAAGTTTTTTTAATGAGTTTGAATAAAAATATGCTATTCATGCTAACATTTTTTTGAAGTAGTTATTTGAACATAAAATTAACAAAAATGTTTTTATGTAAAAAGTGTTAAAGATGGTGAAGGTATAAGGTGTATAAAACGTAATTTTAACCAAAAAATTTCAAATATGTGAAAAACATAACGAAATTAAAACGTAATTTTTACATAAAAATGTACACTATGTGAAAATAAAACAAAATTAAAATGTAATTTTTACGTGAAAATGTTAAAAATGATAAAATAAAGTGAAATAGAAACGTGATTTTTGCGTGAAAAATGTACAATATATACAAATAACGTGAAATGAAAACGTAATTTTCACGTATTTTTTTCACGTGAAAAACACGGCCAAAGTTGTGACATTTTCACTATATTTTCACGCGAAATAAACGTGATATTTACTTTTTTTCACGTGAAAATCACGTTAAAAATGTTCAAAGAAAACGTTATTTTCACGTGATTTTTTCATTGTTGTGCTATCTGGGAATATTATCAAAGAAAACAAAAACAGTAGGCTAATTTATTATCAGTAAACAGTAAGGTAATAAGTTCATCATGAACTTATTACGTTTACCAAGTTGCGTAATCAATTGCACTGCATAGAATTAAAACACTTTATAAAGGGGAATAAGGTCGCTTGCAATGCTTACTATTAGTAGAGTCAGTCTTGATCGTACTACTGAGGCACCTAGCCATATTTTACTTAATCTTTTGAGTCATAATAACAAAAGTGTTCTACTTTATATTAGTATTAAGTATATTTTGTATTAGTAATAGTGACACTTGTAATGAACAAATGTAAAATATGGAATAAATATTTCTGAATTTCTGAATACTATAAGTTTCATGTCGTCCTCCTTTAATTAGACAGCGGCAGCGTCATTAGCTATCTTCACATCGGTGCCGACTTGGAAACCATAATTGATTTCCGCGTTAGAGATTGAACAGTATTAGAATTAATGATGTACTAAAATAAAATTTTATATTAAATCACACAATAGAATATACCAATAGTCAATTAGTATGACTTTATAAAACACCGATAATAAGTGCCTATGACATCCTTCAAAGGTTATTTTACGAATTTCCTTATACTTAAGAGACGTCCTCTTTCATATTTGGCTCACTCCTTATAAATACAAATTTTAAATAGCCTTCCACCGGATTGTTTTCGGCAACCAAATACGGCCAGATTAACTAACTGTCTGTTGTTAATTATTTTTCAATAATCGAATTGGGTTCGGCAAGATACGAGATATTTTCTGCTCAATAGCGCCGAGAGTATTTTTCGGAACGAAACACTGGTGTTGAAATCAGTAGCAATTTCTATACTGGTAATGTTGACAAAGTCGGCTGTTAAGTCTTTCAAATTACCACTATATTCTCATCGAAAGCAATATTCCAGAACTTTACACGACTACTTTTGACATTCCCTTCTTCTAAACTATTTATTTTTATTTCACACCGAAAAATTAATTAACATAATTTGTGAATATCAAACAACAAATTATTATATTTGGCCTCATTAAAATTGATTTTTAAATCAATTTGTGTGATCCCCTTAAGCAAACTGATTTAGCCGCCTAAGCCCCCTTTATCCATGGATCAAATTTAACCAGATTAAATTTGAAATAAACTAAATTTTTAACGGTACTGTAGGGCCATTAGCTGATTTCATACAAAGAAAAACTAAGGCAATAGTGAGTGAGTAAGCAAGGCCGACTCTGCTGAAAGTAGATCAGTTAAGGAAGATTTATTAGCGATTTCAGTGATACGCAATATATCATCAACAGTCCAAGATAATTGTAAAATCCGATTAATGAGACTACCGACAAAACATATAAAAGTAGGCCTAACCTCAATTTGGTTACGACCTTCACCTCAGCTTTGCAGTGTGTTCCAAATCACTGTTTATGAGTAGACAGTGTACTTTATGGTAATCACAAATATTTTATCATCTGGACTGAGTTCCATCAATCGTAAATTTTATTCTTCTAATACAAAGATGAGGCCAACAATAAATAAATAGGTTTCAAAACTGGCTATTGGCTCAAGGTTACTCACTCGACTTTTATGTTGGCTTTCTTTCCCTTGTCTTTTTGCCTAGCGAACAGTTAATCAGTTTGTATTATACTGCAAGAGAACGAAAAGCGGATATTTATTCCAGTTTTAACATACAACCTAATTGCTTAGACTAGGGACAATACAACTAGTCTAAGCTAATTGAAAATAGTAGTAATTTGTTTGTCATTATAATTGCGGTAAATAAGCATGTTGTAATGTTCATATAATCATTGATTGCACACTTGGTTTCATAATTACCTCAGAATTAACTATATATTTGTATGATTTTGACAATTTCCATTATATAGTGTTAATGGTAAAAACATAAATTAATGTTAACGTCATCACCCCGGGACAGAAAGACAGGAGTGAACAGAGGAGAAGACAAGAGCGCGCAAATGATGAAGTAGGGGAATGTGTAGGCCTATAATGTGTAGGTATAGAAAATTTGCCATCCCAATATCCCGATTGAAGTATTGATCCCTCTTTTACTTAGAAGCCCCACCCGAGGTTAGTGAAACCCCCCAAAGACTGTCCCTGGTTCGCGAACCAGTTTAAATCAAATGTACCAAAAGTGTTTCACTACAGCTGGTGCCAAGGTTTTAGCTAGATTTACAATAGTATTTAGAACTGGCGTAAAATTTTCTGGCTTGTAAGTGGAACAACAAATTTCCAAAATAAATTTCAAACGACGTGCACTTTTTTGCTGACGTTTATTAAGAGACATACATGATATTTTAGGAGTCCGAGGAACATCTCCGTAAACTTACTAGAAAGCGAAAGTGACGCCACTGTTACGTGCAAGTGTTAACAGGGATTTACTAGTGTTAATAAAATTTAAACTTAAATAGAATATTTATACAATATTTTCGGCGTATTCACGATGACGCGCGTTGTAAATTTCCCCACGAAAAAGAGGCACGGCAGTAAAGGTTTACTCAGTACATAAAGAGGCTCTTAAAAGCAGGTAAAAGTAAAATTCTCGTACAATCCTAAATTAAAATTAAAGATAGTTGCCATCCCGCTAGTTTGCGTATTATAATATAAATTAACAAATCAAAATATTTTCAGTATATATAGGACTAATAAATAAATGTTTTCACTAAATAAAATGATAATACATCAACTATAAGCTGTTCGTTAGCCGACAGGCGCAGCGCAGGTCAATCGATATGTGTTAGTTGAGAATGGAACAACGTTGTGTAAACCCTCCATTTCGTTATAGTCATAGTTGAACGCATTATCCAGGGTTTTATAACTTTCTGCGACAATCAGTATTGCTGACAATTTTTTAGATAATTAAGGTGATTATATGCAGTATTGAATTTAGTTAAGTGTCTTAATTGATATACTAGAAGACGAGTTTTGAGGTTATGTACGATAAGGAAAGGCAAATAACCCAATTTTAATAGAAGGTAAACATATAATGTTTTAGGCAATCTCTTAATCCTAAAACTTTATTTTTAAGTCTTCCGCCAGCTCATAATACTTTACGGATTTAAAAGTATCCCTAATCTGACATTTCTTCTTCCAGTAGGCCTATTTTGCGCCGCTTACACGGTACCAATAGTCAGAGTTAGCTAAAACAAGCTGATAGTCAATTATGAACAGATCAAGTGAGATAAAACGATTTGTTCCAGTTTGACAATAGTCTCAACGATTCTCTGGACGTCTAAATCCGAACTTGTATCATGGGATTGCGTATTTTACTGCAAGAAACAAGCTAATCCAACGACGAATATGTTTTTTATTTTACATGATGTTGATTGATATCAGGGCTGGAAGTTGAGAACCTAGCTCATTGGGTTTTTTGGAATTATGCCCTTTATAAGGTCTCCGGAAAACAACCCTGGTAAACCTAGGCAATGGGCATGGCTTTAACCCACTCATAGGAACGTTCCGATTCTTCCGATGCTGGTTCATATCGATACTTTTACTTTCTATATTCACAATATTGTTGTCGTATCGAATCATTCTATACGATCGAAAGCAATTTTGGAGTATCGGATCAAAAATATTGAATCGTATATAAATTATTAAACGCGTCAGGGTAGGAAAACCTTATATGATAATCTGGGCAAAAATGTTAGAAATTAAATACTTATAATGTTCACGTTTTTGAAGTTAGCTGTCGCGAGCTAACGGCAGCTGCGATATTCCTTACCCCCACTAGTCTTACTCCGTACAATCTGTTAAAATGAAAAGAGACTCTTTTAAGAAAACGTTAATAAAACAATGACAAAACGTGAAAAGTTCTCTCCGGAAAATCGTCATATAACGAAATAAAAGTGGTGGAAAATGATCAAAAGTGACTTTGAACTTTTGTATTTCGCGCGCGAACTCACGATCCGTCAAGTCAAGTTCAATCGCAATAGACGGATACTTAAATTTCAACTCAACAACTTTTTGTTTTAAATTATTCCACAGGCTTAAAAGATTTTAATTTAAATTAATGGTCAAAATATTCGTTTCGTTAGCCCTGAATCCAAAAGGGTGTTGTCATGGTGATTTCTTCCTGAACGTTGGTTTTGGGGATTGTGAATATATGTGGATGTAGTCCTATTTGATAATATTTAGCATGTAGCTTCGTACCCTTGGGAACTCCATTGTTTTTTTTATTAGTTTAGTTTTTAATTTAGTAGGGTTTTTCATATTACATTTTAAATTTAAGTAATTTACTCTTCATTCTACCTATGGAAAATATTACAAATTTCCAAGGTAACGTAAATAATAGCGTATATAATATAAGCAAAAACAAAAACGTACTAATCTAAGACATTTCTTTAATACAGCATTTCTTTAATGTACATTATAAGTTAATTAGTAATATAAACTATTTAACTTATGTAAAATCAATGAGCGTAAATCTAAAAATTCGATTAAATAATCCCTAAATAATTTACAAAAACATCAAAACAACATATACGGAAGCGTTTTCATAGTTAAAATAATTACACTAAATCACTAAAAAATAACAGATTGTAAAAAAGCCTGATCAAGAATAAATCGACTGAGTCAAATTCCAAGCTAATGGAGCCAGTTTGAAAGGCGCTAAAGAGATTATTTCTCTAATCCTCTTGCTACATGTTGAAGGAGAGAATTCCTGAATAAGGCGGACTTTTCTTAAATGCTGTTTTTCCATGGGTGAGGGGAGCTCAGCATCGATCCCTGTCTCGTATTATAACCTTGAATAATAACTTAACGGCCTCTTTTTTAAAGCCAAAATGAAAACATCCTAGGCTCAAGTGGGAAAACCGTGTAATTATTGAGCTGCCAAAAAATCTGTTAGGATGAATTCCAAGGAAAAGACCAAAAATAACACTCAATAATAAAATAAAACAAAAAGTACCGTAATCATGTAGGCCTATTTTGAAATTATTATTGTATGTTAACTTTGAATTAAAAGTTATAAATTAAACACAATTCACCCGGCTACAAAAGTATTCATGATTTTAAATCATTGTAGGCCCTTCTTATATTGTTAGGATAAATAACGTTATTTCTATAACTTCTAATTAGTATTTTTATTTTGCGCCATATACCACATTCATCCTGGTTATGTATGTTTCTTAAATATTAGTAATGTTTAGGTTACGCACAATATTTCCGTGTAAAATAGGATATATGTTACTCATACCTAAGGATACTTATATTTGGGTTATGTTCAAATTATTTAGATCAGCAGAATGTGTGTGCCGACGCGGCAGGAAACTGCTTTGTTATCATTGGATATTATCGTGTAGCTAAACTCACCTTATCATGAAGTAGAACTAATGAAGAAGTGATTTTCTTTTGCAGCCAACTACTGGACCACGGCTAGCAATAATTGCTAGGTTTGTTCTCTTATTTTGCATAGTATTGATTATTGAAAAAATAATTCGTTATTTAAGGATTTCATTATTTTATATGGTTCAGTAAAGATAAGTAGTAAAAAATCGCAATTATAAAAAATCGTAATTTTAGAATTATCTGTACAAAGAATTTTAAAACTCAATTCTCATCCGTGCACTCACTCTGGCTTGTCTGAGTCTGAGAGCGTCCACATCGATTTGCTTGAGGCAACGTGAACGTAACTATCTGTTTTCATGGATTAGGGTCTGACCGTAATAGTAAATATTCTTGGCAAAAATATTTCTCCTATAGTTCTCTATCATCGATTTCAACGTAGTTTTCTCCAAAGTTTGGCCAACCAACATTTTACCAACGATGGACATACTGATTTATACACCACACACTTAGTTTCTTAATTTTAGCCCTTAAAATTAGAAGCTTTTTAATATTTTTTACCATTACTAAAAGTACGTTTTCTAAGTCTGTAAAAAACCTAAATTTTGAGCCGACCATATAACAGGAGTGTGCACACGGCCTTTCAGCCTCCTCGACTCATGCGTGATGGCCTTATAACCCTGGATTTAAATCTGATAACTACAGATACACTTCACCTTGTGCAAATCAAAATTGAAAACATTGTGAGCTTCAAAATCAACGCATCTGGGCCAGCATGGTGCTTTATTAATAATAGTTACTTATTTTATAAAAAAGCTTGTTTTTGTTTATTACCATTTAAAAAGTCATTAACTAGGTACGTAACTATTAAAAGGAAAATCGCTTAGTTATCAATGTATGGCAAAATAAATATTTTATACGAAATGTGTTTTGCATTTTAGTTCCATTTTTTGTGTATGTTATGGTAAAATATAGTTCTGTTTCAGTAAGAAAAGTACTTATCGGCCCGGAATCACGAATATAATTAAAATTATAAACTCAGTGAAGTTATGGAAAATTTATTATTGTTGCAATGCTGTTTGAAAGACTAATTGAGCATAATAACGCTTTTGAAAACTATTCATTTTTTCCAATCACTCAAAAAGAATTATGAATGAATATTCAAAGTAAAACACATCATACAAGTGATCAGTTAGCTTGTATTCCGTTGTCTTAAATGTTTAATGCTCAGCACGGGAGAGATTTTCTTCAAGTGTTTGAACTTCATATTTATTATTTACCTTTTAGGGAAAATAATAATATGTCCTGTAAGTTTATGGAAAATCTCCACGTAAGTAAAACTCTTAGATTATTTTTACTCAATGAGGGAGATTGAAATGGCTATGGCAGGTGTCGTGGGGCGGCCACAGAAATGTTTATGCTGTAACAAATCCTTCAAACGTTTACAGCAATTGAAGATCCATATGCTGACACATACTGGGGAGAGGCCATATAAATGTGAATGTTGTGAGAAATCGTTTTCTCAGTTAGGGAGTCTTAAGAGACATATGTTGTTTCATACTGGGGAGCAGCCACATAAGTGTCTAATGTGTGAGAAGTCATTTACTGAAAGAGGAAATCTTAAGAATCATATGTTGGTTCACACTGGAGAGCGGCCGCATAAGTGTTTAATGTGTGAGAAGTCATTTACTGAAAGAGGAAATCTTAAGAATCATATGTTGGTTCACACTGGAGAGCGGCCGTATAAGTGTTTAATGTGTGAGAAGTCATTTACTGAAAGAGGAAATCTTAAGAGACATATATTGGTTCACACTGGAGAGCGGCCGCATAAGTGTTTAATGTGTGAGAAGTCATTTACTGAAAGAGGAAATCTTAAGAATCATATGTTGGTTCACACTGGAGAGCGGCCGCATAAGTGTTTAATGTGCGAGAAGTCATTTACTGAAAAGGGGCATCTTAAGACAACATGTTGGTTCACACTGGGGAGCGGCCACATAATTGTTTAGTGTGCGAAAAGTCATTTACTACAGCATCAGATTTAAAGAAACATATGCTGATTCATACTGGAGAGAAGCCCCATAAATGCAAATATTGTGATAAATCCTTTTCTCGGTTAGGAAATCTGAATAAACATATTATGGTTCACACTGGGGATCGGCCGCATAAGTGTTTATTGTGCGAAAACTCATTTATTACAACAGAAGAGTTAAAGATACATACACTGAGACATACTGGTGAGCGACCATTCAAATGCGAATACTGTGATAAATCCTTTACTACATGTGGAGGTGTAAAGAGGCATTTGTCGACGCACACTGGAGAGCGGCCATACAAGTGTTTAACCTGTGGGAAAGGTTTTACTCAATTGGGAAGCTTAAAGAAGCACAACCTAACTCACACTAGGGAGCGGCCGAGTGAGCATCTTTAAACTACGCAGATGAAACCTCCTGCAGTTGGCGTGCTGGTTAATTGACTAGGCTGACTGTAGTGTATCAATGTTTGTTTTTACGATGATAGTTTATTTTATTAATATCATATTTATGATTATTTAGTAAAGTTTATCTCGTCCAATTTATTTTTTTTTCTGGAGTGACGAGTTATTTACTGAAATAAATTGATGTTTATCACTTGAAAATTCCCTTGACTATAAATGTTATTAAAAACTCCTAGATTGATCACTCAGCGTGGCACTGTAAATATTAATGTTGTTTGAAATCTTTTGCCACTACGGGTATATGTAAGTCATTTTTGACATTTGTTAATCTTAAGACCTTAACAAATGTCCTTATACATGTGGCTGCTATGAGGAAATGCCTATTCGACTTGGTAAACTTAAAAGCCACACGTAAAAAAGTGGCAGTGATGAGTGGCAGTTTGATTCTGATGTTTTTTTTTTGTACATGGGAGCGGCAATTGAATAAATTTGGGGCTTTGAGAATCAATACTTGATACATACTGTAAAAATACCACTTTGATGATTGACTTTATAATTACATTGATTGACGTGGGAAATATAAAGAAGCACAGGATTGCTCATAGTGGAGAGCCACCAAGAGTGCAACTTCAAAGTTCACGGACGAAGCCTTCCCCCTCTCTACAGTGGACGGTGTTGGTTCTTGAGTTTGGAATAAAGCAGTGAATCTTTTTAATTTCTATTTTCTTGTAATCAGGCTATATATTTGCTGAGATCATTGTGTTAAAATGAATAGATATACAGATCATAAAATCTTTATAGATTGTTTAATCAATGTGTTTCAACAATATAACAGTTGTGAAGAGCCTCTTATATGTTAACTTTCTTACTTAAGAGCTGAAAAAAATCATACAAAAAATAATTCAATATCCTATCAATTTAGTCTGTAAGCCAACATCTATTTAATAATGTCATCAATTAGTTAATCAACAAGTGGCAATCATGGAAGAAAGGATGTTAAGAAATAAATATGATGATAACATTTTAAACAACAAAATAAAATATCAACTTAGGATTTTGTTGTTTTGGAATACGCTGATTTTCTATGGACGATTTGTTGTAAGTTTCCACTTGTACTTACTGGATACTATAACTACTGTTGTGTCAATAATACTTTCATTTCACTTTAATTTTAGTCATAAAAATTAACCATAGTGTAAACAGTGGCGGCTGGTGGGTTAAATGAACAGGAGGACTCACTTACTACTAACTACTAAAAGAGTATATTTATTAAGGGTTTTAAGTATTAGGTACACCTAGGCCTACCTTCGATTGCTATTCACATTTATGTTCTGTAATATTACCAATATCCGCTGAATTCACTATTAAAATCACAACAATCACTTATCACCACTACTGATTACCAACTCATTGGAGTAAAATACATACATGAAACACAGCATGTAAACAAATAACCTCAATTTAGCTCCCATGCCTCAACGTTTAGGTTAAGTCTTGGAGGTTACAGAGATTGGCGGGTTGCTATGGTTACTAAAACGAATAAACAACAGGTTCGCCAACATGAATCGTGCAATCATAACGGCAGCAAAGGTTCAGTTTCTTATTGCCCTAAAGGGATTGTGGTGGCTGCACTGATTACTGATGTGCGCGCGCATCTTTGGACGCTACCCGAGATTCCCTATTCACAACATGGCAGTGACGTCAGAGCACCCTACCGACTGTATGCAGGATTTTCCATAAGATACTATGCGTTGGGATTGGGACGCTCCGGCCAGAGTCCGCGGATATACGCGCAATAGCAGTTGACGCCTAAATACTTTCGCAACATATTTTGATGCATACAGTTGAAATTAATTTATCATTAATGGTCAGTATAATGAAAATTAGTAATTTTTTACACGTTTATCGGATACATTTGTAAACCAATTTTAATCCAGTATGTTTGAAAATCTTCTGGGGGGGCGGCGTCCGAGAGTCCTTATGGGCCGGCCGCCACTGAGTGTAAAACTCAAAGTATTGTTATTTTTATAACAGGTCTTTTGTTTATAATTAACGTTACATTAATATGTCACAAAGAATAAATGTTTGACATGATAATACAGTAAATTCTACCCAAATACATTACCTTTTATTTTTTACCCTTGGTTTTTTCTTCTAATGTAACAAAATAACCAAACCTAACTTTATCATAGCAAAGTGACAACTTACACCACCACGATTTCCTCCAGTTTCGCTATTAGCAATGCCTGAGAGAGACTCGCGCCACACTGTATCTATGTTCTTTGCGGGTGCAAAAAACATTACTCGGGTAGACCGGGGAAATATAAATTTTACCGGGGGCCAACACCTTAAGATAATATTAATTTTAATAATTTTTTAAGTCTACAAGTATTCTAAGTTTTTATTAAGTTACATATTTTTGCGGTGGATTCCATGTAATTGGTATGTTCCGCATCAGAAAAATATATTAAGTTGGTAATATAGCATACTTTTCAAAACGCATACCGGAGCTCAACGTCCAGGTTTATTGAAATGATAAATAAATATTTCATAAAGTAAATAGTCATTGTTTGAAATTATTAAAAGTGGCTATTTAGAGTCGTACGAATGGTGCTAGTAGAATTGTAATAAATTGTAATTTATTTCAGCCTTTATTGTTTTTCTTGTTTGAACCTATGGTGTAGGAAGTGCAGGTTTCAAATTTATTGCAGGTTTATTTTCTTATTTATTTTATTTAAATCATGTCTGTTTCTCCTGCTCTGGACTCTTATTTAATTCTTGTAAATTTCATTCTGTGGTGGAACCACCTCTCATGATTCATTTCCATGAGTGAATCTTAACTAAAAATAACTTATATGATTGAATGTAAACTAAAACTACATTTTTAGGTACTCTGTTCTCTGGTATTTTTTTTTTTACCTAACTACTATTGATATACCGAGTACCGACAATTACACAATGCATTTCTTAAGGGAAAAATTCAAACTCTAACGGCCTATATCTACTTGAATATTGGGTTTAGGAAAAAATTTCAAAGAGTAAAACGTTCTTACAATCAAGCGTAAAACCCAAATACGCTATAAAATACGGGTTGTTCTGTAAGAAAAATCAAAGTTGTCCGCCATATTGGAAAATAGCGGCAATTTATAAGAAAATGGAATTCATATTTTCAAATATCTTAAAAAAGTAGGTGAAGTCCTCCGTTTAAGGTTTTCTCTAAATCCAATAGTTTCTGAGATACCAATGGTGGCACAGTTAAGATGAACACCCTGTATACTAACATATATATATAATACAAATAGTATACGTTGTCTCAATGTTATCCTCATGGGAAAAACTGAAATTCTATACCTCGCTTTTTTCTCAACATATCTCAATAAAACTTGTAAAACTTCTTCTAGTTTAGATCTACTTTTTTAACTTTTTATGTGAATATAGGCCTAATTTAAAAGAAAGAACAATCTACCCTACTTATTTGAAAAAATCTTAGATTTTTGTTATAAATCTTCTTTTGTTGACAGAGACTTTGTAAAGCAAGCATTGAAATATTATTTCGATATATAAATGTATCACTTGTTTACATTTATTCTTCCCATAATAATGGATTAATTACTGGATATTTTTGATTTGGAATTCGCTGAATACGCAGGTCTGCTGCGACGGAAGTATTTTATTTCTATCATTAAGAGGGGGCTCCAGTAAACCCAGGTAGATTTTTAGGCCCATAAGCGTAATGTTAACTTTCAAATTCTGCACAGCCTCAATGGATGGTCGGATGTCTACGATATATGGCTTATTTGAAAGAGGAAAAAATAACGAAGCGACTTCAGTGAGCAGAATTTTCATTTTTTGTTTAGTTTTTGAATAATAAAATGTTCAAAGTCGGAAATTTAAATATTTTATTAAAGGGGTATAAAAAGGCAAATCGAAAATCTGCTCACTGAAGTCGCTAGATAAATACAAATAGATTGCTCATACCAAACTTGGAAATTTTATTTCCAAAAATAACCGCTGTACGGACGTTGAAAGAAAATAACAAATGCCACTGGTTCGAGCGCTGCCTGGTGGCTGGCCATAAACTACTTGGGGCAGGCCGAGATGCGTTTCCTGCGGCTCAAACGGCGCGAGTTTTCAAATTCTACAATATCCGCCACAAACTGTCTAGCTCTACGTGTTTTTAGTTTATTTGGCATTTTGAATTAATTCTAAAAAATTAAAATGTAAATTTGTATATATAGAGGTTTTTGCTCTGAACTGTGGTTGGGTAATTTCATATATTATTAAATTTAATTGGCTACACATCATTAAAATTAAACATTTTTATTAATTTTACATTAATAAAATTGATGAAATTAAACGCTATTAATTTCATATAGTTTCTATCCTACTATCTCACTTTAGGGATTATTTAAAATTTACTTATGGTTGGTGAAAATATTTTATCTCTCAAAATGATTAAATTTAGCCTATTATTTATAATATATTTGGTAGAAGGCACCAACAAAATATTTCTGAATTATTTTTGAACCACTGTTCAATTGAAGATTAGGCGTTCAAGTTACAGATCAAGTTTCATTAAAATATGTCGAGACATAAGCGAGTTATACGATTTTATTTATTTCCCATATGGCTTAACATAGGACGATGTTTTGAGTTCATCACCGGTAGTATCTCAGTAACCAATGAACATAGAGCAATGATTCAACATACCAAATTGTTTGTTTTTTTAGGCTGAATTCAATGGTGTGAGCTAAAACGTGATCTTTGTGATTGTTCTACATGAAAATTGCAAAAAACCCTTTTTTATGGGTCATTTTCATGTTTGTCCACCTTGAAGAAAGCCGCCAGATTGAGGGCTAAAAACCCCATTTTTGACACGCCCTAGGGTGCCTCTTCAAAACGATATAGCTTTTACATGTGCACCTTATGACGTAATTTTTGACCTCCCAGCTCCCGGTCTAAACCCCATGTTTAAATAAACGGTATCAGGAAACTGACACATACTTTCTCCTTTCAAGTCATTTAAAACCAGAAAACACATTTAGTGAAATAAAACAAATTAACAATTAATTATCGCACAAATATATACCAAATGTTATCAAAATCGGTTAGTAAATAACGGAGATATCGTTTTTTAAATATTTGCCATAAGAATAACATTGGACAACGTACTGCGTTTACCGCCGAAATAAAATATCAATTATCTCCGCAACCAGTTGACGTAAACTCATGATTCAAAATACTAGATTATTTAGTTTTTCAAGTCAAATTTAATGGTTGCAAGTATATTTTCTGTAGAGGTCACAGATTTTGTGAAATTTCAAAAATATGAATTTTTTACCACTTAAACCCCCATAACTTCTGAACCTGAATTTTTACAGACATGCGGCCGGTGTCATTTTGTTTGTTATCTTAAGCACTAAAAACCATGAAATTTTTATCAAAATCGTTAGAGCCGTTTTTGAGAAATTTGGATTTTTGTAATTTTTTATGGGTTTTTATGGGGTAAATACCCTTAAAAATCAAAAATTCAAAAAAATGAAAAATCCGCCTGTAGATACCACGGCTTTATACCTACATGCCAAATTTAATTAAAATCGGTCCTCTGTTGTCGTCTCTAGCTTTGTTTACATCCACACACACACACACACACACACACACACACACACACACACACACACACACACACACACACACACACACACACACACACACACACACACACACACACACACACACACACACACACACACAAACACACACACACACACACACACACACACCACACACACACACACACACACACACACACACACACACACACACACACACAACACACACACACACACACACACACACACACACACACACACACACACACACATCCACACACACAGACAGACAGACACCACGCCAAAAACCACTTTTTTGGATTCAGGGAGCACTAAAACGAATATATACACTAACAACTCAAATTCGAAAATTTTGACGAAAACAATACTTTCTCCGTATACATTGTATAGGGCAGGAGGCAGAAAGTAAAAATATGAGATGGCTCAAACTAAAGATGGCTCTTGATGCTGGAGACTCGGGGAAAACACTGGAATATCTTGAAACTATTATAAATTGAGGAATAACGTAATATGTCTGCCATTAAGCCTAAATAGTATTGGGATCTAAAACCTCAGAAAGCTATAAAACGATATTATTTAAAAGACCAAAATGAACTTAATACTTATTAGGATTGTTAAGGTGAGACCTTATATTATTAATTTGTATACAAACAATCCAGAGGCTAAGATGATTGAGAACTTAATACCTTGTTTAGAACCGGAGATATGCATGCTTTATTTAAAAACCAATTTCCCAAAAATTTGATTTTTAAGTTACATATTGAGCCTTATAGTCCAGTAAATCTACGCAAAAAACACCCTTAACCTAGAACAAATTGCAACACGAGCGTTTTCGGTGGAAATCTGTCCAAAAAATGTGCTTTTTAACATATCCAAAATCGGACAAAATCGGTCCATGGGAAACTCCCTAAAATTACGTTTCAAATGGCGGATTACAATGGAAAAATTTAAAATTAAGTTTTACTCTTAGTTTTCAACATCATCTCTAGAGATATAAAATTAGAAATGCTACAGAAAACCGTTAGGGGGGTAATACTTCATTTTCATAGGATTTTAAATTTTGGCCGCCATCTTGGATCCGCCATATTGGATTCAATTATTTTTTTCAAATACAAAGGTGGTCATGTGACACATCATTTAGAACTAGATTTTTACGCTGATTCCAATGCTGAAGTCCGTTTTCAAAAACCTGTTTATGTTTTTAAGATATAACGAATTTATTTTTTTATTTGTTTTAATTTGTTAAAATGCTCACCAACTTATACCAAACTGCAACACAACCTTTTTTCATGAAAATATAACAAAAAATACTTATTCAAACATATCCAAAATCCAACAAAATTGGTCTACGGGAAACCCCCAAAAATCACGTTTCAAAATGGCGGTATTTTTAATATTGGGAAGTTTTTGAAAAAAGCCACTCGACCGCATTTTTTATCTACATTTAACAAGATATTTAGTTGGGACCACCGCCAATAATTTTTGAGTGGCTAGTCGTGCATTTTGTCTAGTAAAAATTTTTGGCCGCCATCTTGGATCCGCCATATTGGATCCAAAATGATTCTTCCAAATGTAAAAGTGGTGTTGTGACCCATCATTTCAAATTAGATTTTTTCACTGATTACAATGCCGCAATCAGTTTTTTAATATATCAATTAATTCTCAAGAAATGGGTACTTTTAATTAATTTATTTTCAACCAATTTAAACATTACAAATGGATAAAATAAGCCCATAACCACAAAATAATGCTTAGTGGCGAATAACCACCATCAGTCGTTGTTGAGCGATTTACACTTGACTTTCACCGATGTAAATTTTTTGGCCGCCATCTTGGATCCGCCATTATGAAATGAGGCAAGTTATTTCAAATATGAAGTTGGTATTGTGACCCATTATTTCAAACTAAATTTTTACGCTGAATTCAATGCCGTAACCCGTTTTTTTATTTTAGTGTTTAGTTTTCAAGATATTGACATGTTTCTAATAAATATCTCAAAAAACATGAATTTTTCAAAAAATAAGTTGTATAGCTAAAAACGGGTTGCGGCATTGAATTCGGTGTAAAAAGCTAGTTTAAAATGATGGGTCACAATACCAACTTCATATTTTAAATAGCTTGCCTCATTCAAAAATGGTGGACCCAATAAGGCGGCCAAAAAATTACATCGGTGAAAGTTAAGTGTATAGGTATCGCTCAACAATGACTGGTGGTGGTTATTCGTCACTATCTAGCATTTTTTGGTGGTTATGGGGCTATTTTATCAATGTGTAATGTTTAAATTGGTTGAAAATAAATTCATTAAAAGTACCCATATCTTGAGAACTAATTGAGAAACTAAAAAAACGGATTGCGGCATTGTAATCAGTGAAAAAATCGAATTTAAAATGGTGGGTCACAACACCACTTTTACATTTGGAAGAATTATTTTGGATCCAATATGGCGGATCCAAGATGGCGGCAAAAATTGAGTACCCTCTCAAAATTAAGTATTAACTACCCAATAATGTTTGGGGGTGGTGTAAAATTGATATTTGAAAAAATATAAGAAAAAGGTAGGGGGGCTATTATGGGACACCCGGTATATATATTTACATATATAATTAATTTCTTTATGTATTCATGTATGTATGCATTTATTTATTTATTTATATAATATGAAATAAAGGTCGTTTCGGTGTTGTTTTGTGTAAGTTGTTTCAAGTAAATGCAAAAACTTCCGAGGGGAATAGGCTGAAATTTCGCACCAAGGTATATCATCTACCCAGGCAAAACATGGGTCTACCCAGGTCCTTAATATCCCTTTAAGTTTCACCCATTATTTCTCACTAGTGTATGGAATAATGTTTGTAGTTTCTATTTGGTTTCCATAGGAACTACAGTTAATTTTATCTAATATGGTCATAGCAGTTACCATAGCAAAACTGAGTTGGCAAGGATTAAGAATTTCTAAATAGAACTAAAATACTTGTGGTGGTTTAAAACAAATCCAATGTTTTCCGAAAATACTGGAAAATATCTCTAAAATGGATGCCTTTTGAAACGGCTAGAGATAATTTAGTTCAGTTTTCCTCAAAATGTTCCGTTCAGCAGGACCTGTAAAATGATATAAAACGAGGTATAGGTTTACTTAACAATATTGTGATATTTTTACCCTAGGCCTTAATTTGTGGAACACCCTGTAAATAAATCGCGATGAACACATTTTCAATGAATTCTACATATCTGAGTTAGTGGAGGACAATTCTGTTTAGCATTCCTGGATTACACAGTTTCCCCTTTAAAATAGGTAAATGGTTGGTTTTATTGATACCCTGTAAGCTTTCAATATGACACAAAAAATAGTTCCAAAAAAATTAATAAAAACAATATAACTCACTCCAAACTTGTCCAATTTTAATGATCAATTGCTCAAATGAAAGCTGATAGCTCACTGAGTGTTTTGAAACCATTCAAATCTATATTCCTTAAACAAAACTGGAATCCATGGTCCTTAACTAAATTAAAAATTCTGAAAAAAATTATTTTTATGTTGATTAAAGGTCCATAATCGCATCTAACTCAACCTATTTAAATGGTTAAGAGCTTAACTTAAAGCCAGTAATGTACTGAGTTAATTAAGACCTTAATTAGGCCTGAGTCTCAGCTAAATTCGGAGATATAAGTCTTTAAGTGGTGACAAATTTCGAAAGTTAGAAGAATTTAAGTTGTATTATGGATCATACCTCCATTTATATTAGTCAGATTTCGATTATTCATAGTTCATATGAAAGCTTATACTTTACCGAGTAATTTGACACCAGAAGGAACTTTTTAACTCATTTCAAACCTGAGATATAAATCTTCAACAAAAAACAAATAAAAAAACCAATTTTCATGTAGCATTTAGCTTTATAGCTCGTTTCACACTAGCCCGATTTTAGTGATCAATAGCCCAAATAAAAGGCAAAAAATCACTCATCATTTTAAGATCAAAACGAACTGAAAGCCTTGCTTGGTCCCTGAGATATAAGAAAAATAATCGTAAAATTGTTATTATTTATTTAGCCCATATAAGAAATGTACAGCGAAGAATTTTATTTTGAGCATATCTTAAAACCGAATCGATATTTTTGAAAACGAACTTCAGCATTGAAATCAGCGTAAAAATCTAGTTCTAAATTATGTGTCTCACGACCACCTTTACATTTGAAATTTACATTTGAATAAATCCAATATGGTGGATCCAAGATGGCGGCCAAAAATTTTTACCCTGTCAAAATGCACGACTAGCCACTCAAAAATTATTGGCGTCGGTCCCAACTCAATATCTTGTTAAATGTAGATAAAAAATGCAACCGAATGACTTTTTTCAAAAACTTTCCAATGTTAAAAAAGCCGCCATTTTGAAACGTGATTTTAAGGGGTTTCCCATGGTCCGATTTTGTCCGATTTTGGATATGTGAATATGCACATTTTTTTTGAGCAGAATACCGTCAAAAACGCTCGTGTTGCAATTTGTTCTAGGTTAAACAGTATTTTTACTGGACTATTATAGCTCATCTGGAGCTTTACATCTCACTTACTCTTTACATATCACTTAACCCTTTGACGTAGCAATTTTTTTCACATTTCTCAATTTTTAATTGTAATATTTTTATTTTGTCTATATTCGGTCTAATATTTCGGTTATGACCTTTGTGATTGTCAATATGTATTGACAAAGAACAACATGGTTTTAGACCAGGAAAATCTACAATAAAACCTGAAATAGAGTTTGTTGAGTCCATTAGAAATTAAGTAGATAAAGGACAAATAATTGTTGGTATATTTTTAGATCTTAGTAGAGCCTTTGACAGTGTGTCACATTGTGAACTGTTTCACACCCTAAATGAATTGGGAATTCACGGAAAGAGTTGAGGTGGTTCACTTCATATTTAGAAAACAGAGAGCAATTTGTTGAAGTGGATTATACAATAGAACAGAATAATGCACGATTCATTGGAAAATTCAGCTCACAGCTAAGAGATTTAAAAAAATCAAATTTAATTTGATTTTCAACTAAACGATAAAAAATAGATCTTGAATTTAACAATCGTATTAAAAAAATAAAATAGAACAGGCAAATCAAACAAAAGTTTCTCGGCCTCATTATTGACAAGAATCTCTTCTGGGATAGCCACATCAGGCATATAGTAAAGAAATTTTCTTCAGGTATTTATGCTCTGCGGCAGATGTCCAGGGTTTGCAATTTGGAAACTCTAAAGATTATATATTATTCATTAATTCACAGTAATTTATCTTAAGGAATTGTAATTTATGGGGCAAGAACTAAAACAAATTTAAATATGATACTTTTACAGCAAAAAAGAGCTATTCGAGTTATTATGAAAATTAAAGTAACAGATTCAGTTAAACATGTTTTTTTTGCGAATTGGGTATGTTAACAGTTTACAACTTGTACATTTACGAGGCGATAATATTTGCAAAAAATTAGTTGTCATCTACTTCAAACGAACAAACACACGTTTCAAAACTAACCTGCCGAGACACAATTTAGAATGTCATACTAATAAACTATCTTATGCAGGACTTAAATTTCTTCAACGTTTACCAGGACCACTAAAGCAAGAAAGCAATTTCAATAAATTTAAATATTTACTAAAAGATTTATTACTAAAAAAACCCTTTTATGCAATCACCGAGTATTTAAAATCAAAGCTTTAATCATTCATTTGAATTCCAAAATATGTTTCGCCTATATCAAGCAAAATTCTAAGTTTATTATTTTAATTTAGTTCATAACTTTCTTCAAAGTCTTATGACGCTATTCAAGACATATAATGTGACATATTATTGAATAAAGATGATTTGACTTGACTTGACTTGAACTGTAACTTGTCCGATGTTGATGATTAATATCTCAAATGAAAGCTTGTTTATTAATCTTTATTGCTTTCTTAAACACGTTCAAACCAATTAGTATAACTGGTTGTACAACACAAGTATATAAAACAAGTTGTATAGTATGAATGCGGCTAAACAAATTGATGAGTTTACAGTTTTGCCGCCCTATTTCGGGCACTTTAGTCAGTTTTTCTAACTCGAGAATAACATTTAGGTAGTTATTCTCCTTATTATTTAAGGTAGTAGGCCTATACATAGATATTTTATTCGATCATCGTAAAATATCAAACGTTTGTTAGTCCTTTGTTAAAATTTATGATGTTGAAATGAATGTTTGTCTATGTGTCACCAATATAGTTATGTCCATTATCAGGGCCTTTCGATCCCTAGTATTTTTTCCAACTTGAGAGTACAGTATAATTTAGATTACTCCTTATTATTAATGGTAGTGTACATCGTAGGCCTACATCGATATTTTATTTATTATGTTATATATTATTATATTTATTAATCGATTGCTTTATTTACTAACTTTTTAGGTATAAACTATCATACTTCACTCATCTGTAATTCATACTTGGCTTAAAATACCTACCTGGGTAGGTCGCCATTTCAACTAATGTATATAATGTATCATTGTAGACAGAATGTTAATTTTGCGTGTTATTGGCCTTCATTTTTCATGAAACATTTCTATTCACTTGGTGATGGAAAAATCCAAATAATATATCAAATTCGCTATGCTATATAACATGTTGCTAGTGGTGGTTTTAGCACAAGTTTGGGAGGGTTGGACGTACTCTGAGGTCTCGGGGACTGTTGAACCGCAGCGGCGGGGCATTTAGCCCCGGCCTGCTAGCAAGGTCACTCACTGTCCCTAATCACAAGGTCAAATGACCCTTGTACAATAGGGTGGCGAGCAAGGGGTGGTGGGCGGGGGTGTGAGAGAGACAGAGAATGGAGAACCGAACTTCCGGCGGACTGTGTCGATGTAGTTCAAAACGATACCGCATTTTGGGGAGCGCTGTAGTCAGCAATGAAATCTCTCGTGACTGGAGCCCCCTCTTAAATCGTTAACGTTAACGATTCTTCAGTTGATTTTGTATTTTTCTATACTTATTTCAAATGAAAAAACTTGAACCAAAAAACCAAAGGCTGCGTCTGTCTATCTCAACAGAGAGCAGAATTCGATTTGCTCTAGAAAATAAGACTTTATTTACTTATTATAACAAAGATATTAGTCACATAGTTGGGATTTACTGGTTTGTAGCATATAGTCGCCAATTTTCACATTTCTTCGTCAGAAAACCTGCGTAAATAATTTTCGATGATTTCCCTGAGGAGAATATTTTTGTTTGATTTTTATGGACGTATTTTGATTTTACTTGACGTAAATTAAGCATTTTAAAGCGCACCAAGGAAGCGGGAGTATTGTTGCACCCCGTAGTTTGATAAAATTTATTCTTCCGATGATAATTTTGGGGTTAAAAAGAATATTTTTAGATTTTGACCATCCACATTTTTCACAGTTTATTTTTTATGTCAAATGAAATGTCGGGTCACGTCAGTCGACGCTACAGCTTCAGAGTCAAGAATCCAGCTGAACCGTCATGAAACGGTGAACAAAACTTAGGCTCAATTTAAATTAATTTTTACGTTTCCCTCGACTTGTGTTCCGAAGCTTTATTTCCTTATATTTGTGACCCGCCAAGGTAAAAGGGTCAAGGACAGTATAGGGTAAAAAACACATTTTTTGATTTTATTGTTTCTTACTGTTTATATGTTTCCAAACAATATTTGGTCCATCTTACACCTGAATTTAACTGTTAACATGGTTAAATTAATTTTTTCGGAACCCTTGCAATCTGGAGAAAGGGGCCTTGACTTCCCCCATGCTATTTTAACGCTCTGAAGTTAAGAAAAACCGAGAGTTCTGTGAGGAATAAATGCAAGACTTGCTAAGCCCAGGAATCAGATCCAGGAATCAGATCATAAAAATGTTCAAGATCTTCCAAAAGAAGTAGTTGATGACGTAGCTCCAAGTGAAGTTTCAAAACAAACAAAAATGTACTAGAAGGTCAAAAAATAAAAAGCAAAAACTCGGACACTTAATATAATGTCATATTTTGTTGAGATTTTTCATAATAAATTCCTATTTATTTGAGTATAACATTAAAATTAACTTTAGTGCTAACAAAAGTATTGAGGTTAGAAATTTGCAAAACCTTAGACTTCAATTTCCTAAAATTGATGCTTTGAATATTTTATATTCAAAAATTCATAACTCAGGCATTTTTTTAAGATATCTTGAAAATTCTTTCACCAGTTTGTTTGGTGTTTAATGTAGGTTAAGGATAGCCCTTACTAATACTCAATTTTTTTAATGGAAGTTAAGGTCCTTTTTCCCTTGGTGGGTCACATTTTTAAAAAGGAAATTTGAATCGTAATTTAAAATCATTTCAGCATGAAATCAAAGTCATTGTTACCAGGATATTTAATGACTCGTGGTTTCAAATTAATCTTTCGAATCTTAACTAGCAGCTATTCTAATTTATTGTTTTCTCGCGATAATATTATTTTTGTAAGTCAGTATCAAATAAAAAATGAGGCATGTTCTTTAAAGTAATTTTATAACTCAAAATTAAACAATATTTATTGTGCGTTTCGATTCAGTCGACACTGCTTGACTTGTTTTTAAAAGTAGTCTTAGAACTTATAACTATTCAATCATACACAGCTTTTCCGAAGCTATTGGGTTATATCTTCTATTATTCATGGCTAGGGACATTACAAACAACGACCGGACATCAACAAAAGTGGACGTAAGAAAAATGGACAAAAAGTATTGGCCATATGTGCGGTAGACCTACAAAATTTACATTTTGTCTGTGAACATAAAAAATGGGCTAAACAGCCATGGATCTACATGATGCTATAAAGCATTACAAAAAATGATTTCATAACGTTTATCTTACGTGGTATTGTATAGCAATAGAGAGTGCCGTGTGGGGCGGACTTGACGTACAAAAATAAGAGGCAAATCTGAAATGACATTTTTTTCAATCCATAACATCTAGCCCCCATATGCCAGTCTGTGTTTATCAAATGTTTTGAAATAGTTAAAAAACTATTTTATAAAAAAATACAAACTATTTATTTTATTTCACTGGTCAATCTACATTTTAGATCGTATTTTGTTTATAAGAACATTTTGACAAATTATATGTTCACCTCAGCTCAGCTCAGTAATTTTATTGCAAATTTTGTGGAAAAGCGTATGAATTTGAATATGAATTTCGTTAATGTGAAAAAATGTCTCGGTACACATGGAAAAATAATCTCTGTCTGTTGTTTGGAACTAGACATATTCTCATATTTTATATTGAAAATTAACGTAAATAAACAATTCAAAGTAGTTTAAAGTATACTGTATTTTCACCGATGGTTTTTTAATTTAGGTATATTACAAACATTTATACAACAGATCGACATAACTATACTGTGCCTTCGATATAGAAAATAATATGTTTAGTTATTCAATCGTCCAACTAACAACTATAGCAATACCACCGAATTAACACAGTAAAACTGGTAGTATTTTTTAATGAAAGGAATATTTTCAATGCAAAAATGTTTTGTAAAAAGAATTACTCTCAAAATGAAAGAGTATAGCAATATTTCCTGAAATATGATTACGAAATTGACTTACTATGATTCAAACAGATATTTTAAAAGTTAAGGCACTAAGTGCGACTTTACTGTTCGAGGGGACTTCATCCTTTCGTAAAAACCTATTATTTTCATTTGTACTACTTCTTCAATCTCTTGCTTACCCCTCTGCAAGGCCATCACGGACCACCGGTTGAGAAACACTGAATCACAAGTTTGAACAGAGGCCCTCAAGG
Organism: Flexamia atlantica; assembly: GCA_035578135.1. Taxonomy (NCBI): domain Eukaryota; kingdom Metazoa; phylum Arthropoda; class Insecta; order Hemiptera; family Cicadellidae; genus Flexamia; species Flexamia atlantica. The sequence goes on from JAQJVK010000033.1 coordinate 437,479, forward strand.
CACACTCGATTCTCGATAAAACCGAATAAAAATTTAATAAACTGGATTATACTCTCTCTCAAGGTGTAAAATTTGTTAAATTAATGGAAATTAATGAAAAACCCAGAACAGTTCTAGTGTCTAATAACAATAGATTATTGATATGTGATTATTTTTCTAGGACGATTTAATGAATTTGGAAACCAGTGAAAACTCAAAAACTGTTCTTAAATTTAAGCTTCACACAGTTTAAAGCTATTAAAATTTTATTTAGTGAAAGTTTTATTTCAGTTAACTCAAAGGGCATCAACAGGATAAACAAACAACATTAATTCACTTAATACCGCGATTGTGTTAGGGCAGTCATGCAGTTCTTGGTCTTACCTTAACATGGAAATTGATAGGCTTCTTAGCAGTTTACATAAATCAATTACTTTCTGCATTTCAGTATATCCTACTAAACAAATAAAAAGTCATTATTTAATATCATACAGGGTGTTCAAAAAATGTGGGGCAATAATTTACGTAGTGATTCCTTGGGTCAAAGTAAGCAAAAAAGTTTGTATAAACATAGGTCCTAAAGTGCTTCGTTTTCCGATTGTGTGTCTGTTAGTGATTTGTAAGTATTTTATCATATTTCATGAACCACTTAAAGTATTAACTTGGTATACGGATAACACTATTAAATATGCCCTGGATTATTGAAAAAAGGCTCTCACATTTATATTTCCATGGCAGGAAAACTGCATACTCATTTCCCTTGATATTCTGATGGAGAAAATTGTTGCATGCTCATTTTAGGATTTAAGTAGATTTTACTTATTCTTAGCTGCAATTATATGTTTTACTTGGACATTTGAAATTCGCTGAGGATGCAGGTCTGCTGCAACGGGGGTATTCTTACTTCTAACAGGTACTGGACGTACCATTGAGGGTTAAAACCCTTTTAGTGCCAGGATCTCGTAGCGAGACGCGCACACGAACTACCGCTAGTGCCGGGATCTCTTAGCGAGATCCTGTCTCTAACTGCATAGTATGCCAGGATCTCGTAGCGAGACGTTTACATTTTTATACATATAAAATATATTTTTTCGTTTTTACTGGCTGGAATTCGTGCCAAATGCCTTTCTATAGTCAAATCTTTCGTTTCATGTGACTTTTATCCTGAACTGTCTTTATGGTTAGCTGAAATGACATACTGAAATGCAAACAGCTGTTGGCAGACAAATAACCATGCATTTCATATGGCGGTGATGCAACTTCGATTGTGTAATTTTTAGGCTATGTTTTTGTTTTACCTATAGGGTTATAATTGAAATAAAGTTTGTATTTTGTTATTGTGGATCTTTTTAAATGTTAAATGATGTTTCTAGTGTAAATATGGAATACGAATACTGTTTTAAGTAGGTTGCTTAGTGACGTTGTTCAACTCTGCATTGTTGCAAGGTTATCGTTTTATTTTGTTAATTCATAACCTATTACAGTAAATTGATGTTTTATACATGCTTTTTACTTGTTTTTTAACGTAGTTTCACATAAAACTAATAAAAATTGCATCAGAGTAAAATCTAAATATGTTTTTTTAGTGAAAACATAAAAAATGAGTATGATGCAAAAATTTTTTAAAATTTATTAACATTTATTTTTACCAGAAACTTGAAATTTGTCTTTCTTCTTGTCATTTATATATAGTAGAGGTATTTAGAAACAAATAGAAAAAAAAGATTTGATAATTATGTTAATAAATAAATTTTTAGTGTTTTTTTCCCCAAACCCTTACATTTTTGCTAAAAAAGGCCTGGCACTTCTTGCAGGTAACAATGAAAAAATGTCCGGCACTTCTTGCACCTACATTACATTTTTTTCCGGCACTAAAAGGGTTTTAAAAGGTACCAGATATGCACGGTGTTAAAAATTGTCAATATTAATTTATATTTAAAATAATTCTTTAACTACCTTTTTGATAAAAATAAATAAATACGAGGAACTGAAGATATTCCGAACAGCTTGTATTTAACCTTTGGGCAAATTAAAATACTAAATGAATGTTAGCATATATGTTACTGAAAATAACAAACAGAAATGAGCTAGGCTAATGAACTAAATAAATTGACATGAAGAAGTAAAAGGAAAAATATTCCTTTTTTCCATAAGAAATCTTCGAGTAAATTTTCATATTCTTGTAAGTAGCCTTATCTTTTATTCCGCTCTCTTTTATGTAGTACCTGTGCCAGAACCTTTCAATCTCTTTAACCTTGCTCATTCTCTTCAATCTTTGCTGCAAGACGTACTTTCATTTTTGAGTAGGTACTTTGAGTTCGCTTGCTGAAACGGTCGTCGCTTTCAATCGAAGAAACTCTTAATTCATTCGAGAGAGGTTCGAGTGAGGGTACGTTTGAGTGGCCACTAAGAATTCCGCCCTATGGCCATATATTATTAGTTGTAACTCAGACATAACACAATGATCAGGTAGCAAAACTCCCGGGAAAATTCTGAAAATTAAAACTTTACACCTCAACCCCCCAAAGAAAGGGAAAAAGGGGGAATTATTAAATTAGAAAAAATTACTTTTCGTTTTTTGGCTGTAGCGGCTAAACTAACGGTCCTATTGAAAATCGGACTGCGCAATGTGCCGCGGATTTTTCACAATCTACAACTTTGGTCCTGTGACTTTTTGCCCTATCTCGTCTCCTTCCCCTTAGGTAGCTCTATAAACTTTTATTTTCGATGATTTCCCTTAGGTTTTCCTGCTCCAATTGACTTGATATAATACCTATACCCCTGTAAATTTGCACGAATATTTTTTGTGTGTTCTTATTACAGGAAAAATTATAAAAACAAACAATTTCGGCCCTCTCACCCCCATAAGGGCGTGAAAGTGGGGGAACAATTGAACTCCGATCAAAGTACTTTTTGTCTTTGGCCTGTAGCGGCTAAACTAAAGGTCCTAATTAAGAAAATGATCATGTATCATATACAGTTAGAATTAAATTTACTACAATTTTGTACATTATGCATGTTGCTCTACCTCACCTCCTTCACCTTCCAAATTGGCCTCTAAAGTTAACATTTTCATAAGTTTTCAGTTTATTCTTTTTGTTTTAATCTTTTTGTTAATTTATTTTTTGGCAGATGGACCTCAGTTTTGACCCTGAGGTAGTCAGTCAGTTTGACCCTTCAGGATTATCAGGGGTCATCAAATCCTATCTGTTTTTTTTATTTTTGCGTTAGCTAGTTTTCTGATTGTTAGACATTTGATGAGGGATTGTCCAGTGTCACCCTCCACGTTTATCTAGTGGTAGCCTATTTACCAATCATAACCTTTTCCAACCCCTAAATCCGACCAATAAATGCATCAAATTAAGTATTCGTCAAATGTTTGACAATGTTTTAAAACAAAACAAACATTTTCCTCATCCCCTGGCCCCACCGACCCTCTCCCCCCCATAACCAAAAAACCCTTTTCCACAACCAACAAACCCCCTACGTATAACTAACCCCCTTAAACATTTAAAAGAAACTTTGTGCTAAAAATTTATTGACAGTTTAACTAACTTTGTATTGTGACTTTTCAACCCTTACTCAAGGGTCCCCGCCGAACAAACAGTATGGGTAATATTTCTGTTTCTATTCCGAACCATTTCGCCCGACATGCCGATGATATTGCACAATATTTTTTATTATCACCGATAGCCTACAATCAAATCCTATACGGTCTATTAAACTTTATGTAATTTTGTATCTTAAGAGGCATCGTATCTAATATTAAATCTACTGTAAAACAACTCAAAATGTCTTCATGGAAAATTTGTTTTCCAGGCCGTTTACCGGTGATAAATTTAATTTCATTTTCAATCATAGTCGAAGCTTATTCTGTCGGCAGGTGACGCGATGACTTCAGGGCCTGACAAAATGTCTCCGGCCTCCTGGAGTGTTACTGTTGTTCTATCGCTTCACATTTGTATGTTTCTGGTCAGTTCTCGGCCCGCGAACGCGACTTACGTAGACTTCAAAAGAGTTTGCGTCGACGACTCCGGAACGGCGGGCGGGGTGGACGAGTGTTGCCGCGCCCACGACGACTGCGACGACGTGATACTCGCGGGCCAGTCCGAGCACGGCCTCCGCAACGATCGAGAGTACACTGCACTCAACTGTAGATGCGAAGACGAATTCCGGGACTGCCTCTTTAATGTAGGCGACTACGCTATTGTGGTCGGGAAAGTTTACTTCAACTGGATACAAGATAAATGTTTTAAAGAGGAACATCCGATTGTGAAGTGTGAAGAACGCGATGGCGGAAGGTGCGTCAGCTACAAACTGGACACGACAAGCCCGAAGATGTGGCAATGGTTCGATCTGAGTCATTTTCCTATGTGAGCACGGCTAGTTCCGTCATTCGGCTGGTTCGGTGCAGTGCAGAACCTGATTGACGGACAATAATCACCCGAGATAGAACAATTCAAACATAAGGTTTTAAAACAGATTCCAGTCCGAATATATATAGTAGTTAACAGAAAACGTCTACCAAAATCGGACATTCGGAAGTCTGTTTTTTTCAAGATGGCCGCCACAAATACCTAAAATAACAATGAAGATATATGTAAGTAATACCCCCGATAAGGAAAAAGCGATTGTTGTAATATTTCAACATCACCGACAGTTGAGAAGTAGTAAGTACTTCGTTTTGAGTGGATGGCCAATTTTGGACGCCATCTTGATTCCGCTATATTGAATAAAAAATATTTTTTTCAATTGTAAAGGTGAGTAATCTAGGTAAGGTGGGTAATGTAAAGGTGGGGTGTAAAGGTAGGTGTAATCTAGTTTAAAATGAGGGGTCGCAATGACCCCTCATTTTAAACTAGATTTTTACGCTGCTTTCAATGATGCAAACAGTTTTTAAAAATATTTACTCATTCTTAAGAATTGGGGTACTAAACAATTAAATTTTAACGTATTTTAATTGTGTATTGTAAAATAAGCAAATAAACTCATAAAAAACTAGATAGTGACAAGTAACCAGTGTTGAGCCATTTTTACGTTATGGATTCAGCATTTTCGGGCGCCATGCGCCACTTTGTAATTTTCAAAGTTATTTCAAATTAATTTAAAGAAGGGATTGTGACCTATCATTTTTTTAAATATTTTTTTATGGCTAACTGAATGCCGGTATCTGTTGTGCAATATTTTTTTTGTTTTGGAGATATCGTATTTTTTAAAATTACGAATAAAAAACGGCAATATCTAAAAAACTAAAAATGACATTACCCAACAGATTACGGTATTCAATTTGCTACGAAAAATAAGTTGAAAATGATATGTCACAACCCCATCTTTATATTTGAAATAATTTAGCTAATTTCAAAATGGCGGATCCAAGATGGCGCTTAAAAATGCTAAATCCAACAAAATCATGTGAAAATGGCCCAATAATGACGGCTGTTGGTTACTTGTCACTATGTGGTTTTTTAAAAGATTATTTGTTTATTTTGCAATGCATAATATTAAATACGTTAAAATTAAATCGTTTGAAACCCCAATATCTTAAGAATGATTCAGTATTTTTTTAAACAGCTGTTTGCAGCATTGAAACCAGTGTAAAAATATAGTTTAAACGAGGGGTCATAACACCACCTTTACATTTGAAAAAAATACTTTGTACCCATATATGGCGAATCAAGATGGCGCCCGAAAATGGCTACCTACTCAAAATGAAGTATTTACTACCCATGAACGTCGGTGATGATAAAATAATACAAAAATTGCTTTTTCGTCATCTGGGGCATTAATTTCATGTCTTCAATGTTATTTTAGGTGTTGGTGGCGGCCATCTTCAGAAACGAACTTCCGGTTGTTCGATTTTGGTAGATTTTGTTGTCAACTATTACTTATATTCCGACCGAATTCCGTTGAAAAACCTTTTGTTAGAATTTGTTCTATCTTTAATGCTATATCTATTCGAATATGTTTGTGTAGACGAGAGAGAAATCAGAAAAATGTTTCTTTAAGGGTCTAAGGGTTTTACTTGGTAAGGGTTGGGTTTGTGGTCCGAATTTTTCACTTTTGGATTGTTCAGTAAACACTTTTGTCTGGAGTCGATGTTTTAATTTCTCCCTTAAAATAAATTCTTTACTGTAAAAGATATAATTTAGGATCTAAAGATGGGATTTTTTTATCAGTCTACATAGCCAAGATAATTTTTTCGAAATTCTTGTGGATAACCATATCTGTACAACTAACAAAACAAGAAATAGTAAAAAAATGTAACTAAAAACAATTTTTGGTAGGTAATAAACCAAATTTATCTCAATAATATTTACTTATCAAATAATATTTCATTACTACAACTGTAATGAAAAGGTGCAGAAAAGGCTAAACTGCATTTCATTTATGTATTATTCTTGAAAAATTGGTAATATCAATACCATCGATGATTTCGAAGTAAAATATCGGTATCCCGATAATATCGGAAGTCTAATATCGATACAAAAATAACGATATATCGGAACCAAAATATCGATATATCCGATGTATCGGATTCGCTCTGGACGGCGACGTGCGCCCACACCGCCGCGACAGCCGTCACATTACCCATCTGACTCCGGTCTGTTGTCGAACAAAAGGCGAAGTTACGAATTAAATATGCGCGAGTTCCTCTCAAATGTTCTCCGTCAATGATGTTACACGTGTTATTAATTAGATAGTGAGGACTGATTAGTTCGCTAGATTTCCTACGGATGAAGCAATACTCGAGTCGTGTCGTGCAGTGTAACAAACAGTTACTTCATAACTATTAATTAACGTATAAAATTGGGTTTCTAATTGTTTGAATAAAAAAGTATCAACTTCAGGGGTTTAAACTCAGAACTTTCATTGCACCGCCCTTTTCCCTAAAACCTGTCGGCCAATTTGACATAAAAGAAAAAGAGGCATATATATGATGTATAGCTGATGTAAACACCACAAATTTTAAAGTCCGCAAATTTCAATACTGCAAAAGGCGGACTCTATAGACCTGACATCTGAATTTAGTATGTTTATTAATATACCAAAAACTGTTAGAAAGGATATAAAACTAATGCGTAGGCCAAAAAATGAGACAACTAATTCTCCAATTTTTTCAATCATTGGAGATTTGATTACGGGTTTAGCAGCTTGAGGCGAAAATTTTCGGAAGAAATAGTATATTTGATTGCACACAGCCTAAGTCGCTCTCGGCCAATACGCAAACCCTCCTAAAATTTAGTTCAGAAAACCCTGATTCTATAAAAAATAACGGAATGATATGTCCATGCAGTCTCAAGACTTAAGTTCGATTACTTTGGGTGATCCTTGAAAAGCGAGTAGTGGAGGTATGTGGTATCTGAAAAATATTTAATAAAAGATAAGCGTGTTGTACAATTTATTGTTTTAGGAAATGGAATTCCTATTTTTTATCTCTTTAAATTATTCTAGAGAACTTCTATTGATATTTGTTAATCATAGCTCTAAAACTAAAAAGGCTGCCATTTTGAATTTTTGAATTTATCTTATTTTAGCCTTTCCAGAGGTAGCATTTTAAAATCATTCATTAGTATGCATCTAGAGCCCAAAAGAATGTTTGAGCCAAGATTCATGGCCTAAAGCCCTACATTGTTTTAGAAAATAAGCTTTGAAAAATAAAAATGGATGCCATTTTGAATTTTATAATATACCCTATTTAAGCCTTTTGAGATAAAATATCTTAAAATCCTTTCTTAGTACGCATGTAGAGCCTTTATAGAATATTTGTGCAAAGTTTCATAGCAGTTTTTGAGAAACTGTAATCAGTGAGTCAGTCAACCGTTTTTGGCTTTTATATAGATAAGCAAAAACTGCGTGGAGATTTGAACCTAGACGTTTTGCCCAGTCAATCACAAGCCAAATTTACAAGGCCAATTCGATTCATAAATTGAAATAAATTTAAGGTCAAAAAGTGATCAGGAGACCTTTTTCCTTTTCGTCTTGAGAGTTTCAGAGAGTTTGTATTGTGATAGGTAAGTTAAAAAGTATTGCAAAGAGGTTATTAATACTGTGATTTTATCCTGTACGAATCAGCCACTGTGACCAGTATTGATCCTGCAGCATCCAGAACATTCGTGCCCAATGTTGAATTGTTTTAACGAGTTCGGTCATATGTCAGATTAAATAAACAGGGTGGGTCTAAAATCGTTTGAAAACTTCAGAGGCCGATTCCTCAAACAAAAATAAATAAATTTACAAATTATAAAGGAGCATTTCCAATAAAAATATGATTGAGAGCAATAACGTGAGCTGTAGAAGCACAATTTGAATTATTCCGTTCTTGTTTTTTAATCTAAAATATTTGTTTATGTAAAATTAAATAAACTTAAGAATGTATTAAATATATGTTCTTTGGATCAGCTGATTAGTTTGTACAGGCCGGTTCAGATAACAAGGCCCAGTCCATCCGTAAGACTAACGTTGGTTTCAGCATCGGACTCACGGACGGAGTTGGCCAGGTTATTTGCCTCGCATTATACAATCATCAAGGCAATCAGACCTTTGTCTTAAAGGCCCATTTAATTTGTGAGTAAGGCCCATTATCTTACAGAGTTCAATTAATCTTAAATCATCTGTAAACACCAAAAAATATATCCATAAAAAGGTTCCAGCCAGTTCTTGAACATATGTCTGCATTAGAATCCATCCATCCATCTCTCATTTTGAGCTGTTCTGACGTAGGTTGTATAGTCTTACACATATATCTTCAATAGAAATAATTTATGACACAATAAATGATGATGACAATGATCATTGATAATGGCAATGTCGTTTTTTATGATTTAGTATATAATTTATTACTTCTGTGACATCCAACGACAGGATGCAATAAAAATTGAATAAAACTTAAAAATAAAAGGTAAAATTACGGCAAAGTAACTATTGTTTTCCCTGCAATATAATACGTAGGTTTGGGCTATATATTGAGAATTGATTATAGTCATTTATGTTTACCCTCTGAACTTCCCAGCTTGTATTTCTCAAAGGTGAGTCTACTTTGATCTGAGAACTAATCTTTACAGAGTATCCGGAAATTAATGTAAAATATTTATGTATGTGATAGTAGAGGAAAAATAAGAAAATGTCCACGTAAACAAAGGTTCTCAAGTGCTTTCAGTCTGTGTGACAATTTGTGTTTTTTTTTACATATTTCATCATATCTCGCGAGCCTCTAAAAGCATAAACTTCAAACTTGGGTCATGGATTCGACTATCAAGAGCTATTTTTGTAAGAAGTATTACATTTTTACTTTGTGCCATTTAAAAATGGCGATTTTTAACGAATTTCCCCTATAGGGAAGAAGCTGTTACCATAGTACTCATGGTAAGACCTATGATAGAGACCATATAACTTTTCATTTTGGGACCCCCAGAAGCAAAAACACTATTCGCTCATTTTCATACATGTATATATATATATATATATATATATCTGTGTGTATGTATATATATATATATATATATATATATATATATATATGTATATACGTATCTACATATATATTTATTTTATTACAATTTTTCATTTGAAACAAAGTATGCTTTCTTTTATAATCATTTTTTTATTAGACAACTAGTTTTAACAAATTATGTCATTTCCATATTTGTATGTAGTATATATATATATATATATATATTTATAAATATATATATATATAAATATATAAATATATATATATATATATATATATACATATGTTACAGGACTAACCCCATTTCCAACACACACTAGTTCGGACTAGGATGAACGAGTTTGTCCTGACCGCCTTAGGATAAACTAGTTTGGCCTGATTAATTACAGGCTAAACTAGTTTGGCCTAACAGCGTTAGGATTTTATTTTATTTTATTTACATGCTTCAAAACAGGTACAACCCAATTATAAAGAAGCAGTTCACTTATACATTAACATCTTGATTTTTGAGGTTGAGTCTCTTTTAGTCTTTGATTTTCCACTTCATTTCAAGAACAACTTTGAACCTGCACTGAACATATAAATGCAATATTTAAATATACCAATAGTAAGATTAATAAATAATATCAAAACATTACAATAAATAAATACATTAATAGTAAATTGTTCTGAATTACAATAATAACTTTAATAAATATCATTTCAAAACATAACAATAAATACATTACTACTAAAATACATTAATAGTAAATTGATCTGTATAGTTAAATAAATAAATAAACAGATAGAATAACAACAATAAAAAGCACAAAATCTATAGTGAATTGAAAAGTTGGTAATATTTTCTTTTAAAAACTGCCAAAGAATCTGAGAGAATATCAATATTTGTTTCTCTTGTTAAGAGGGTGTTGTAAATCCTCATCACCCGGTACAATGGCGAGGAAGCATGTGCCTGAGTTCTAGCATGTGGCAAAGTAGAAAGAAATTTATATCTGCAGTTTAAGTTAGGCACTCGTTAACTCAGCACCTCCACACTTGTAGGATCATCCACCTCACCCCGGACAAACTTGTAAAGGAAAACCAATGCCATTACCTTTCTTCTTGTACTTAGGGTCACAAAATTAAAAATTTTTAACAATTCCTTGTACGGGATATCGAAAGGGTTACCTCCCGTGAGCGGCGGGTGGGCTGAGCGGCGGGTGGGTTGAGCGGCGACTTTCAGGTAGACGAGGGTCAGAAGTGATTAGCCAGTTTATAACCCTTCCTTTGAGCGGCGGATTCTTTGGTCACCCTCTTTCTCTACCTTCGCTTGCACACGTTACCACCGGCACTAATGTGTATTGGTGGTTTTGTTTCTTCCCATTTTCTATACATCGCACCATATTATGGATTCGGACTCTGCTTAGGTTCCGTAAAATAAAATGAAGAACTAAATAGATTTACTGAAATATTGAAATTATGTGTGTAACTGCGGTTATAAGAATAACACGATAGATCACCCATAACTTAGAATGTTTAACTATGTTATATTAAATTGCATTTCATCAGGTTTAAGATAGTACTAGTAAACCCGTTATCGATCAATTGTCATGTGTATTGACTGCTAGATAAAAACAATAACGGTACAGTATTCTAGGAACATTTTTAAAATGATATGGTTAAACTTAAAAGCCACTTTCGGTAATACTGAGATTATTTACCAAAGTTCTTTATAAACAATATTCCTTGTGAATCTTTCAGGACAACATAATCTCTCTTGTGAACATACCTAAACTTACTGCCGGACAACGAATTTTATTTGTATCTGTTAATACATTACGCTCGTTAAATAGTTCGCGCATCAATTACGCCTACGTAAGACTTTTATTAATACAACTATCTTAAACCTGATAAAATACAATTTATTATATAACATAGTTAAACAATTTAAGTTGAGGGCGATCTATCGCGTTATTCTTGTAACCGCAGCTACATACATAATGACAATATTTCAGTAAACCTATTTAGTTCTTCGTCTTATTTCACGCGGCCTAAGCAGATTTTCAGTAAATAACTCTCTTGAAATCAGAGGAAGCTAATAAATACCCCCGTCGCAGCAAACCTGCGTACTCAGCGAATTTCTAAAGAATTAATTTTTATATGGGAGCTTATTTAATTTATGTACAGGAAAATGTTTCAAACATTTTATGTAATTAATGCAAAAAGTATATTACACATCAATCCAAGAGCTTTAGATATAAGGGAAATGATCATGGGAATCATATCGGTATCTATTCCAACAATACTCTTTTTTTTATTCTTATAATTATTAGTCTAATCTTTTTTAAGTGTATCCTTGTTATAGTATAAAAATGTAAGCAAACATACAATCAATGATTTAAAATCAGTCAAAATAAAAACAAATAAAATAGTCACATGAAAAAATTAAATCCAAACATATGATTTATCTCAAAATTTAAATACACTTGTTAGCAAATCTGCATACTCAGTTAATTTCTAAAGGATTTATTTTTTATATGTGGGCATATTCTACATAAGTTAGGGAAGTTGTTGTTTTGAATAATTTGTGTAAATATTAATCTGAATAAAGTACATTTTGTCATTCATGATCTTATTTCTCAATAATTATTCATATTCTGATATTTTTTAATAAATGTATACTTGTTATAGTACATAAATTTCAGCAAACATATTATCAATCTACTCAGATCCAATAAATAAAAACAAATCAAACCATCACATGAACAAATTAAATTCAATCATGTGGTTTGTATTATTATTTTTTAAATCCCATTTTAGGGAAATTTAATGAAATATTTGGGGTTTTCATACCAGAATTTGGACAGTTTATGTCCCTTCAGGGAAAAACAATAGACAATGTACTGCATTTTGCAGATCCAATATCTCATTAACCGATTGATGTAGAGCAATAATTCAAAATGCTATATTGTTTAATTTTTTAAGCTGAATTAAATTCTGACCATTAAATTTACATAAAATCAATAGAAATATGTTAAATTTGGAAATAAATTTTATTTAGTCAAAAAAACTGCCTTAGAGTGTACCGATCTTGCTGGTTTTCGAACTTGAAGTCATGAATATTGCTATAAATTCTTGTTCCAAGTTTCATCAAGATCGGACTTTTTTACGGGAGTTATCGTGCCTACGAACACACATATATATATATGTATATACATATATATATATATATATATATATATATATGAAAATGAACGAACGGTGTTTTTGGGCTCTAGGGACCTCAAAACGAAAAAATAACATGGTCCTTGGTTTAAGTCTCACCATGCCGCCTACGGTAATAGCTACTTCCCTAAAGGGGGAAATTCGCTAAAAAGGATGGAATAACATTTTGTGTTGGGGGTTCGTCACGTGTCAGAGTCCGAATTCATAATACGGTGCGATGTTTAGAAAATGGGAAGAAACAAAACCACCGATACACATTAGTGCCAGTAGTAACGTGTGCAAGCGAAAGTTAAGAAAGAGGGTGACAAAAGAATCCGCCGCTCAAGGGAAGGGTTGAAAACCGGCTAATCACTTCTGACCCTCGTTTACCTGAGAGTCGCCGCTCAACCCACCCGCCGCTCAGCCCACCCGCCGCTCATGGGAAGTCACCATCGGAAGTGTACACATTAAATGGCTTAAGATATATATATATCTTAGAAATCTTTTTTGAACATTTTCCAGAGCTTCGTCATGCACTACATGGATTGGGTCCCATATAAAAGCCACACTATCGAGCCTCGACCAGACCAAGGATTCGTACAGCAAGACCAAAGTCCCTACATTATTGAAGTTGATGCCGTGCCCTATAATTAGACCATTTATTTTATTTGCAGAGGAAATACATTTTTCAATTAAAACTAAAATTTGAGTCAAAAGTTACCCCAAGATCATTGATTCTTTCTATTATTGTTAAAATTATCCCATTTAAGAAGTAATCGTACATCTGTGGGTTGCTGGATCTTGTAAAAGTTAAATTATGACATTTTGATATATTAATAGTATGGCATTTTATTTTCAACACTCCATCTATAAGTATTATCTAAATCCACTTGTAATTTAACAGCATCTTCAAATCTGAAAACGTGTAAAAATAGCTTTAGATTATCGGCAAAAAGTAAGGATTTGCTGACTTTATATTCATATAAGTCATTTATCATAATAGAAAGTAAACAAGGTCCAAGGCTCGAACCTTGAGGAACTCCTGACTGCACAGTAAATTTTGAAGAGCACACCCCATTATAATTAACATACTGACTTCTATCAACAATATAAGACCGAACGAATTCAAGGAAATTAAATGAAACCCCAATATAGTGTTATTTTTTTTTAATAAAATTTCATGATCCACATTATCGAATGCCTTGGCCAGGTCCAGGAACGCAGCGTCTGAACAGGTGAATCCAACCCTGCAGAAATATAACTTTGAAAATTTAATAAGTTTGCAGTTACAGACCAACCAGGAATGAATCCATGCTGGATTGGAGCGATTTATTTTTTGAAATGATTAAACAAATATTTACAGATTATCATCTCAAATATTTTAGCTGGCACAGACAACTCAGCTACAGGGTAACTTTCGTAGTTTTCCACGAATCTGGGAAATGTTTGCAAGTTAAACTTAAATTATACAAAAATGTCAAAGGCATTGAAAAATGTCTAAACTCCCTTTAAAAAGATATTGAGGAAGTAAGTCAGGCCCCGATGTAGTTTTTTACTTCAAATTTCTAATTGTATCCTGTACATCAGTCTCAGAAACCCGGTCCAGGGTGAGGCAGAACACCCCCTCCATGACAAATTTTTCCCCCGCCGCTGCTGATGTTGGCTGGTTCATATATTTCGTATAAACTGAGCCAAAGTACTCACTAAAAGCACCAGCAATCGCCATACCATTATCTAAGCTTTCCGCATTATATTCAACATTTAATGCCCTGTTATTATTAGATTTCTTATTTTTAATGAACTGCCAAAATATATTACTGTCAGAAGTAATGTTATTTTCTACTTTTGCAACATTCAAAGCATATGCAGTTCTTATATCTTGTTTTGTGGTAGATCTTAAATTTTTAAACCTATTAAAATACTCAACATTACCAGACTTGTTATATTTTTTCTAAACTTTTATTTTAGTTTAAGACTTGAAATTATCTGTGGGGTAAAACAAAATGGATACTTTTGCTTGTTTTTCTTTTTTAAAGAGCTGGTTTCATTCAACACAGTATATATATTTTTGTAGAAAATATCTACAGAATTATTTAAATTATTGGAAGCGTACATTTGAGTCCAGTCAGTTTTATACAATTTCCGATAAACCTCAAGGAAATCAGCGCGGTGATAACAGTAGCCCATTGCCGGGGGAGCGCTAGGCCGATAAGATAAAGGTGCCAAGATAACGATCCTCGCCTCTAGCGCCGGATGATAAGTGTCTTCAGGCAGTAAAGGTTCATCACATTTGTTTACATCTACAGTTTCAATATTTGAGATAACTAAATCTAAGATTTTACCCTGAAAGTTCAGAATATTATTTTGTAAAATTAAGTTATGCAAGCTCAAAAACTGATGTAATTCTCTACATAATATATTTCCATCAATTAATTTGCATCCTGAACCGAAAATTTGCAAATTGAAATCTCCTAAAATGAGAATACAAGAGTTGCAATCAAATTATATTTCATTTAATGAATCATAAAAATTCTGATATATTTGAAGCGGTGCTCTAGTTTTAAAATATATTACACCAATAAAGACGTTTTTACCCTTTAAACTCTTATTTTAACAAATACAGATTCATAGCCTGGAAAATTAACACATAAACTATCTACTTTATTACATAATATCGGATTGTTATTATTATTATCGTATGGCGATTCGCCAGTCACCAACCAAAGCAAGATAAAAAAAGAGAATGGGAAGGTTGCCGGCCAAACCTAATTAATTAAGCCTTAGTCAATTAATAAAATATAAAAAGGAATAAAGTAACCTCAGAAGCAACGATTCTTGATCCCTACAAAGCCAATTCGAGCTCTCTAATCCAGGACAGCACTAAATCATCTACACTGTGAAGGCGACCTACCCCACCTGGTATGGCACGCAAAGGGCAGTCATTGGCTATATGATGCATTGTATGAGTTTCAGCCCCACAATCACAAGATTGGTCCCGGGACCTGTCCCCACTTGAATTTCCAGGGATTAAACCTACCCACATCCGTTCGGAATCGATTTATTAAAGCCCATTCCCTTCTAGGTAGCTGCATGCCACCTACTGCACATGTTGGATTGGTAATTAAAAACTTGTTACGCCCGTTGAAAGAATCCCAAGATGTTACCCAGGAGGATAAAATCGATAATATCGGATTAGAAATTGCCAGTAACACTCCACCTCCACCAAACTTGATTGATATCTCTAAATTTCTATCACTTCTAAATACATTATAATCATCCGTAAACAATTCCGCTGAACTTATACTTGGCTGTAAGTTTGTCTCAGTTTTCATATTCATTATTGAATTCACGTTCAGTATTTAAAGAGGAATACTTGTATCACACATTTGAATAATGAATTTAATAGAAGTATTCTACAAGGAGTCTACGTTTAAGTGATTCAGTGTAGACTTTTTAAAAAGAAATTCAAGCTTTTTTGTGTAGTTAAAGTTACTTATATATTTGTTACAGACATTTCGAATCCAGGATGAAGCTGCTTCTTCTCGTAATGGCTTTTATTTTCATCGCTTCTTTTGCATTTGGACAACAGGTGATGTAAAAAAAAACATTTAATGAATGCTTACGTGAAAAGTTTGTATTGACAAGGGAAGTAATTCCTAGCATATGCTGGAATAATGGAATGGGAAAACCTGTTAGTAGCAGATTTAACAGTGTGTTGGAAATATATTAATAGCTTAATTTATTAATCACATGTATATACAATTTTGATATAGTGTTGTTAAGGAGCTAGACTAGAGATTCTGAACAGGAAATTTGTCCCTGATTCTTTTAATCAGATATACTTTAAATCTAATATATGGAATAGAATTTTTTTATTTGTAAATCGTGCAAACTCGCAATATACCACAAACTATATGGAATATGCTAAAAAATATTTAAAACTTGTACAAAATACACGATTGAATGGTCATAACAATAAAGTTTACTGCATGTTTTCAACTCTGTTTTTTACATTTCTATAGCGTTATGAAAAGTAATGGTTTTAAAGCTTTGTGGTCGCTCCACCCATCACCTTCCTTCGATAATCAAGGTATAATTTAACCCGCGCTTACAGACGGCCTACAGAGAGTTAATTGACTCAGCTTCTAAATACTATTTTCAATATCATTTCTTAAATGACATTACAAGCAAATTCACTCGATAACTTAATCCCAGCAAAACCAATTATATCAAACAAAAGAAAGATAACGTGTGAACTCAGATTACCCTCACCTAGCAGTTGGGGACACACGGCCGTTAGGCTTGAGATCAACTAAAGTCTTGGGAGAGATCATGGGCGAAACGACAAAAGCCTAGATTTGGAATGAGCACATCAGACAGGTCAGTGTGAAACTCTCGCACATAAATAATTGAACACATAAATAATTATGGTAATTTAAGTCTTTCAAAACTTGTGTATCATAGCTTAATAGAATCACGTATCGGTTACTCTATCATTTCCTGGGGAATATCATCAAAACACGACTTAGAAACCATATTCAAACGGTAGAAAAGAGCTATTAGGTGTATTTTTAGGCTTAGACCTAGAGACCACTGTTCTGATATTTTCAAACAACTTAACATCTTAACTGTACCTCACCTTTTTTACGAAACATTTTTTTATATCTTGAAAACCAATCAGTTAACGAGCGACTACTCCTGTCTATAATTACAACACTAGAAACAGCAATAACAGAACTGCTACCTGACATCAATTTGTCAAATACCACTCACCTGTCATCACACAGCCCAAACTGCTCGACATAGAACCAACACTAGAAACAGCAATAACAGAACTGCTACCTCATATCAATTCGTCAAATACCACTCACCTATCATCACACAGCCCAAACTGCTCGACCTAGAACCAACACTAGAAACAGCAATAACAGAACTGATACCTCACATCAATTCGTCCAATACCACTCACCTATCATCACACAGCCCAAACTGCTCGACCTGGAACCAACACTAGAAACAGCAATAACAGAACTACTACCTCACATCAATTCGTCCAATACCACTCACCTATCATCACACAGCCCAAACTGATCGACCTAGAACCAACACTAGAAACAGCAATAACAGAACTACTACCTCACATCAATTCGTCCAATACCACTCACCTATCATCACACAGACCAAACTGCTCGACCTGGAACCAACACTAGAAACAGCAATAACAGAACTACTACCTCACATCAATAATTCGTCCAATACCACTCACCTATCATCACACAGCCCAAACTGATCGACCTAGAACCTTGCAACTTTGCATGAACGTTCCTCTCAGGGCATAGGCATCTGCTAAGAAAGGTTTTCTCAAAATTCCCTCAGGGCTAATGTTAAACTATAGGGAAGCTCATGTAGTTGTCATAGCAACCTAAACATCAAATCATGAATTCACGGAAGTTTTTCTGTTTTTCCACGGGTAAAACCGTGTTGATCAGCTATAGGAATTTTAAACAATAACTGATCGCATGCTTCGATACCACGGTCAATGGGACGACACCGAAGGTAAGAGGATTACGGAAGCAGGAAAATTAAACAAACTCAAAAACTGATATTTCCACTGTTTTATCAGGATCCGGGATCGGGCGGAACGATTACCGCTGTGGAAGAGGGGACAGAACTTGCACCGGATGGTGAAATTTCTACGAGAGGAAGAGTGGTAAGAAGAAGAACAAGTAGTAAAAAGAGGTTCAGAACAGAAACTTGGTCAACCTCAAACAAAGTGGGACAGTCGTAGGTGGGTTCCTCATTGACGGATCGTCCGGTGACACCGTCCGCATCCTAACTTGTATCGTCAATAAAAATTGTTTGGCGACACCTCAGTGTTTTTAGCTAATTTCCCCTATACTGACACTGAATATGCCGTGTAAAAGTTGCACTGCAACCAGATATATCTATTGTACCCCCGCTTCTAGCTCCTTTAAAGCGCCTCATCGAGCTTAATCTCCTTGAGAAAGCGAATAAGCTGATCGGTTTCTAGATGGGGCAAATTCCCAATGTCAATCGTGTACTTTCCGAAACACTTGGCTCTTTGTCATCCGACTGCATTGCATTCTGACAGTACATGTGTTAGGGTTCCTCTTTATCCTGGCAAAATCTGCTGTCTCTTTCCCCTATGATTCTCATTTTTCTAAGATGTCTCTTAAGCCTACAATGACCAGTGAGGAATCCTGTCAGTATCCCCAAGTCCTTCTTGGTAAATCTAATTATAGCCTCTGATCTGCTTTGATTGAAGTTGCCGGGTAGTTCCTTGGCCTGCCTACAGCCAGGAAGAGTTTCCCACCTTCATGTTCTTTTAATCTCTTCCTCTTTATAAAGTTCTCTTTAGAAGGAGGCATCGCCCAGTCCACAGCCTGGTTCCGGGCCAGTGAGAGGAGTAACCGACCCTTCTCTTGCTAGCATGTCTGCTTTTTCATTCCCTTCATTTTTTGGGTCTTTTCTGTTATATACCCGCATATACAAACTACTCTCTATAGACTGAGGATTAATCGGGATGGAACTAATACTGCGAAATAATATATTTACTCACCGATTAAACGTTTAACTGTCGGAAAAAGAGTGTTCTAACAACGTTTTAACATAGACTTATTGACACACAAACACAAAAAGAATACACATATTAATTACGTTGTTACACTTTAAAGTTACTGTGGTGGCCAGAACAACTCGTCTTTGATGAGTCGGTTAGGTTAGGTCGACTGATAACCAATGCAACAGCTGGTGCTCAATGAGAAAATGATAACACGAGTGTCGCGTGCAGAGGCCTGATGCGATAACCCTTATCTGATCCCAACAAAAAGTGGAAACTTCTTATCTTAGATGTTATGGAGTAGTTATAAGTAGTTATTCGGACATTCCCGATCAAACTACAGTGGTTCGGATATAGCCCGTAAGTGCAATCATTTTCATTCTTCTACATTGTCTATATAACTAAGAACCTAGCGTAGATCTTCAATTACAAATATTACAACGCAAAAAAGTAAGGTTTACCACATTCAGTTGACTCACAGTCACTGAGTCAGAGTGTCCATCAGGGAAATATATAGTGTACAAAATTTACCACTAGAAATGTACTAGATTTTTCAGACAGAGTAGCCACTGAGTGAAAGCTGTATAAATATATAAGTAGTCCTGCTGGCACTTGGGCACAAAATGACCTTGAGCTTGATCACGTGATTGGCCACGTGATCGGTGACGTCATCAACGTGACCGACCACGTGATCGGTGACGTCATCAAGATGGCGGCGCCCACGTGTGTTTTGGCGGGATTTTGACGTCATCAAGACCTTGAGCTTGACCTTTCACGTGATTGACCACGTGATCGGTGACGTCATCAAGATGGCGGCGTCCACGTGTGTTTTGGCGGGTATTTGACGTCATCAAGATGGCGGCGCCCACGAGAGCACGTGTTCTAACCTAACTTTTTCCGACCACGTGTGTTTTGGCGCGCTTTTTGAATTTTACCGCCTTTTCTCCGGGCTGTAGACGTCATCAAGATGGCGGCGTCCATGTGGGAATGTGTAGTTTGATTGTTCGCTACCAGATGGTGTTATAAAAATGTTACCGCTGTTGCCGGGATTCGAACCCCGGTCTCCGAGTTGGTGTGCTTTCGCACTGACCACACGACCAAGACGCTGTTGTCCGGTCTTAGTTATTATTGTGTATAAGTGTCTTTGATTGGCATATTTATCTCTGGAGGGTCAAAAAGGTCAATCTGATTATTTCTCTTGCCAGCACCCATGTGACCACGTGTTCTAACCTAACTCTTTTCGACCACGTGTGTTTTGGTACGCTTTTGGCGTCATGGCAGCGCCCCGTGTGACCATGTGTTCTGAACTTTCGCGCGTTTTTCGATCCAAAATGGCTGCGCCCATCGGACCACATGTCCCAACCACACTTTTGGCACATTTTTTGTCACTTGATTAATATATTATAAGTTATACATATGAATTCATTGTTATATGTTTTGTATGTAATGTAAATTATGTCACGCTGACCCCCCAGTACTTTTATAATACCTCCCGTACTCATGGTGCATGTAATACTATATAAAGTGTGTTAGATTTCTTAAAAACTTTTAAAAATACCTAAAAATGTTGATATCTCGAAAACGGTAAGTCCTACGCCATTTTTGAGGCCAAAAATCACCTACTACGTAGTGTAGGTGCCCCCCAGGCGGTACTGATACATATGACAGGTTTTAACTAGGATGTTGCGGGTTGCATCTTGAAAAATGAAGGGGCAACCAGTGTGTAAAAATTCAAAAAATCATATCTCCCGAACGGTATGAGCTATCGAAGTGAAATTTGGTATATAGACACACATAAGCAAAGGCAAAAAAATAAAGGTACCTGACATGTGTTCTGCGGATAAGCATCCGAGAAAATGAAGGGGCTATATTTTAAAATTGTATATCTCAGGAGGTAATTGTCAGATATAAACCAAACTCGGTATACGGGTATATAGTAGCCTAACCTACATATTAAAGTGAGCGCTGCGGGTTGCATCACACAATTGAAGGGCTAAAAATATATATTTCCGACCATGTGTGTTTTGGCGCGCTTTTGGCGTCATGGCGGCGTCCATGTGAAGTCTGCCACCTTTTCTCCCAGTGCTACCAACTTATGTGCATGTAGAGTGTAGTCTATAGCTATTATAACGTCACGTTTTGTGGACACCCACGTAGTAGGACCATCTTCATTATTTTTCTCACAGTGTTACCAATATACTGTCACACCCTGGGAGATTTCTCCCGTACCATCCACAGCACTATCAACTGTTCTGTACATTTGCGATTTTCCTCGCAGTGTTACCAAAGTATGATATATTGTCATACACCCTGTTGTGTGAATAAGAACGAGATTTGTTTGGTAATAACTTTTGCTTACATTACGAGGAAGATTCCCGATGTCCCGCAGCGGAGAGCGTCTTATAGCTCCTCCGACCACCTCCTGTCTTGCCTCCGGAGATGCAAACATGTCTGGAGAGGGCGCCTGTCTTGGTCGTGTTCCTCTATGGAGACCTCCCAGGCTCATTCCATCTAATCGCCTATATGGGTTTCGGGTAGGGAATTCAAATGGGTCGGGAGACCCCGTTGGACTCTGAGGGCGAATCACGGACGGCGACCGTTGCTCCTCAACCCTCTGCACAGCCATCAACAATTCTTCATCATCCGACGAATCATTCATCCTGGTCTCCTGTAAAGATAAGAGATTTATTAGAATTAAAACTCACCTACACAAACACACACACACACACACACACACACACACACACACACACGCACACACACACACACACACACACACACACACACGCACACACGCGCACACACACACACACACACACACACACACACACACACACACACACACACACACACACACACACACAAACACGACTTGCATCACGCACGCAGCATACTTACAACTCTGTCTGGAGGTGAGGCCAGCAGACAACCTGTGATCGCTAGGATAATGACAACCGTTGGTGAAATCATTGCGAGCACACTGACCAACGCTTTCAATAACCCTCTATTTAAATGAGCGTTATCGCTACTCTCACAATCATCACAGCTTGACCTAAACGACCCGAGTCCCAAGCACAGTAAACTAGATTAATCATTTGCTTTTCATTTTTAACATTGCCTACAGATCTACAAATCCTCTACGATAGGGTGCTCCAACCCTCGCCCGCTTACTATGGTAGTCAACCCTTTAAAAAATGCTACACCCGAAAATTATGTGACCCAAGTTTCCACACCACAGTAGACCGATTAGGTCAGGCTGTAAGGGTCTCGGCGCGTTCTTTTTGTTTACCCAGAGCTTCACCAGTAGTCCTAACCTCTGGGGGGCTTTAATCTTCGCCCTGTGATTGAGGCTACTCCTTGGAACAGTCCAGTGTGAATGAGAGACGCTAACCTATTTTCTTAAAATCTATGTGACCCTGGTTTCCACACCACAGTAGACCGGTTAGGTCAGGCTGTACAGGGTCCCGGCGCGTTCTTTTTGTTTACCCAGAGCTTCACCAGTAGTCCTAACCTCTGGGGTAAGGGGCCCCAACAACGCCCACTTACGGTGGTAGCCAAACCAAATGCCAAATCGCTACCTCCCTTCAGGCTCTGTACAGTTATTACGATTATTTACAACCTCCTCGAGTCCGTTCAAGCCATCACGCGGGTGCCCTCAACCGAATGCCGAGCACCCCCGCCCCTTTACTAATCACCCTTAGAGGTATACTACTTACAATACTATTTAACGACCACTGAACGTCCGTTCAAGCCATCACGCGGGTGCCCTCAACCGAATGCCGAACACCCCCGCCCCTTTACTAATCACCTCTAGTGGTATACTATGTACAATTATTTACAACCTCCTCGAGTCCGTTCAAGCCATCACGCGGGTGCCCTCAACCGAATGCCGAGCACCCCCGCCCCTTTACTAATCACCCTTAGAGGTATACTACTTACACAACTATTTACACGGTCCTCTGAAAGTCCGTTCAAGCCATCACGGGCGAACCCTCAACTGAATGCCGAGCACTCCGGCCCCTTTACTAATCACTCACAGAGGCCCCATCGTTTTCTTCTAAATACCGGTGGTCAGTTAAAAATTTACCGATTACACTCTGATACAAAGCGATATTATCCCAATCCACCTTGTCTGAAAAGTCGTGAATAAACTGTTCAGAAAGAAACTGATATCTGCTCAGGACTTCCCAGGCTGACGTGTCAAAACTGGGAGCCATTTCCCTCAGGAACGATTCAGAAAACAGTTTCTTCCGTAAGATTTTAGCCCAGACAACACGATGAAGAAACATTCTAAGCATATCAATTGAAAAATCATAGTTATCAGACAGCAAATTCCAATCCAAGTACCGACTGAATTTCATAATGAAACTATCGGTCATAACTCCTTCAGGAGCCTTAGGCTCCCGGGACAGTAGTTGCCACGCTCTTTCCATCGTAAATGAGAACTTTTAATCCGTGTCTGGGGTTTTTATAGGTTATGCTGAAAGGACTTTGCACTGTACAGAGCACATTTACACACATCACTGTTTTTGTGCTGAGGTAGCAAACAGTGTATATCATTACAGGGAACACCGCGATCCCAAGTGATTTCCCGGACGTCTCGGTGGAACTCCTGTAGGAATTTCACCTTTTCAAAACCTTTCGTATATATTACTTTGAAAGGTTTGCATAAATCACGTATGACTTGCTCCCTGTACGGGATACCGTCATCGTCCTATTTTATGTGATGAAAATTACGCGTCAGCCATCTTGCGGTGCGCCGCATTTTTTCATTTAAAAAATAAAAACTAAACGGTGATTTGAATACGACTTGACTTTGAAAATTCTTACCGACAACCGCCAGCTCCTTAACGATAAACCGGTTATGGTTGTCCTTGAACCCGTGAAATTCCACAATGGCTGCCATTTTCAATCGTTACGTCGTCGTACAACCGGTTGACAAAACGTTCGGGCAAGTCCGCAGGTGGTGTCACATCGAGTGAAACACGAACAGTATTAATGTATTCACGGATCAAGTACTCATAGTAAAATAGATCGACAAGCTCCCTGTTTACTATAGGGCGGATGGCCATAAACTGAGCCCATTCGTTTTGATCTAGCGTTAAAGTATGCTCCCCATCGCTAAGGAACGCACACGGTTTTCCAAAAACGTTTTTCACCTTTATTTCCTCGCCCCCATCATTACGCCAATACAGTTTAGCTTTAGTTTCTAACGCATTTTTAATATCTACAAACTGAACCGAGAACCGGTTGTACGTGTCATATGACCAGTACACTGATCCTTTTCGCCTCGTGAATAAAACGCCCAGACTAATTTCCCTGTTTTTGAAAATACCGACAATCACGGATTTCGTTAGTTCCGGATTTAAAAAGTTAACGGTTTTTAGGAAAA
Organism: Flexamia atlantica; assembly: GCA_035578135.1. NCBI lineage: Eukaryota > Metazoa > Arthropoda > Insecta > Hemiptera > Cicadellidae > Flexamia > Flexamia atlantica. The sequence continues at coordinate 462,064 of JAQJVK010000033.1, forward strand.
TCCCCTTACACGCGTCGATAGGCTCCTTACGCGGTGGAAACCGTATCAAGTCCGTGTCCGTACTTACCTCCTCCTCCTCCTGTGTAATCAAAGGTTGAGACTCCACTTCCGCACTGGTCGACGTCATGGCTGCAACTGAGGGTTTTTGCCGATTTAACTGTATTAACAGTGTCGTAACCCTCAGGGCTGCTGGTTTTCCCCACTCCTTTTGCTGTAGCCAATGAGAATCTATTTTTGAAAATAATTTCCGCACGAGTTACATATTCATCCACCTCTATCTCTATATTTCCCCTCTTAAGTTCCTACTGTTTCACATCACTGGTTCCGAATCTGGTAAAAAGACACACTTCTATTGTATCAAACTGATCATAATGAATTACACAATCGAGAATGTGCTCTAGATCCTCAGTACCTATCAACGCTTTGCCTTCTTCTACATCGATCTGGAGTGTGTTTAACATTTTGCTAAAGTATCCGGTACGTATTCTATCGGTAAACAAACTCGATTCAACATCCGGTACAAACCACGAATATCCATCCGAATACGTATGTTTTCTACAAACATTTACACGCGCAATTTTGTTCCGAACATAATTTCTACAGGCCGCAAAATTATGCTTGAGAACCTCAACTGCCGAAGCCATCTTGACGACTAACCGGGAATCACCTAGTTCACCTTCCTTTTCTTTACCTCAGGTTCCCCCTCTCCCTCCCCCGTCTCTTCTGCTTCTTCTTCTTCATCCTCCTCTGTGTCACTATCTGTATAATCATCAGGAGGAATGGTCTTTTTAAGTTTTACAACTATGTGATCGAGATATTTCCTTTCGCATAAATCTATATCATTAAAATCAATGGTCGGATGCATCTCGTCATCCCAATTGTCGTCTAACCAAAAGTCTTCATGGTCACACATTCCGCAAGCTGTGTACATTAAAACGGTCATTTTAGTAAACTTGGAAAGTGCGCGTGTTTTCTCTACAATTTCCGGTATTGTAAACCCACTTAATTCCATCGCCCCGCCATCGATGAATTCCATTTATAGCCTATCAAATTTTCCATTAGAACGTACGTCTAACTTTAAAGGTTTCCCGTCAAATTCAATTTTCCGAACAATATTTCCCCTTCTCTTAAGATTTATAAAAATCCACCCGATATCGTCCCTCCACGGTCTTTTAGGATCAAGTTGGAAGTACTCCTCCTCGTCGTCAGAGCTAAAAGTAGACACATCGTCAGCGCATGGATCCATGTTTAAGACTGAACAGTGCTCCGGTCACCGGTGAATTTATTAACCCCCCACCCATGACTCTGTGATTACATGACCTTTTTCACCGAACCTGTGAGTAAAGTGTACACCAGGTGGGAATCGTGTAAAATGAGACAATACGCTGTGGTTTTATCGGGAATGGACTCTTTTGTCTCAAACTCTAACCTCACATCGACAGGTCCAGACTTGATTGTGTCGTTTTGTTTGGAACAGTCGATGACGTAAAGTGGTGTTGTACTTTTAAAAGTGTCCAAACTGACGCTTGGGTACGTGTCTCTACCGTAATAGGATTTTTGAAATCTGGAAAACATTTCATAATATATAGTCATATCACCGTGGATGTTATCATAAGGATAGTATTGAGAGTTTAGATAAAGCTTTACATTTGTCAGTGTACAACTGTCAAAGGCGGACATGTCTTTTGACAATTTATTTTTTCTATCTGTCTGAAATGCTAGTATTACATATCGTGGTTTCTCTAACTGCGATGTCGTCTTAACTGTCCACGACTGTCGTGTAGTCTTCGGCAGAGACGGGTACTCGTGCAATTCCCAAGACCGGAAGGGTATTTGTATGGCCGTGTCTTTTTCGATCATACGCAAAAGTTTTAAGCGGAAAGTATCCACGACCGAGACATGAGGAACACGCCAGTATAAACTGGTTATCTCTACAGTGCAAGAGGTCGCGTCGGATGATACGATAGCATCGAGGTCAGACGCTGACCGTAGCAAGATAAGCTCTTGTTTGACGTTCACTAACACCCGTTTGTAATCTTCAGCGAAACCGAGCAACAATCTGAGTGGAACAGAAAATGTAAATTCTTTATCGTTGTCAATTTTTAGCGCTTCTCCCGCTCCTAACCAGCAGGCATTTTTCAAATTATCCTTTTCAACGTCACGTACTGAAAGAAGTCCTTTTATGGTGGTGGTGATTCCAGGATTTTTAGTATGATCCACCTCGATTCCCCCAATATCATATCGGATATTATCGAAAAGATATGCAATAGCATTGTTGACCAGTGAGACGTCAGCATCACCCCCTGTTTTCTTCCCATTAATTTTTACTTTAATATGTAATGTGCTTTCAAACGGGGCGGTTATGATGTCCTGTTGACTGACGGCTATTCTAATTTCATCATTATTTTTAAATGTACACGACGCATACGGTTTGTACATGTGATACTCGTACCCCGTGACGGTGTTTTCGTACTCAACTGCGCTTTCTATGGCGAACATTTTTCACTTTGAATCCTAGTGACTCTAGAAATTTCACGCTGAACGATGTTAATTGTCTCGCTTCTTTCTGAATAATGGGCGGTGTTATAACTGGCGATTCCCTAAATACCAGACCCATCCTGACGCTTCCTCAAGTGTAACCTCAATGATATTATTTCTTCTCTGAAGTTCACAGGCTCTCCGTTTTGATCGCTAAGCCGAACACTTATGTTACTTACTCGCTGAACGTTAACAGGCAAATAAATGATTGGATTGGGGATCACTACGATTTTATACCCTGGTTCGACAGCCAAATAAAACTCGTGTAAAATGTGTCCCTCCTCACCGTTATGATACGAACCGCGAGCAATATTACATTCTACACTGATTGAATTTACTTTGATTATATTAATGGTTTGCGAAGAAACATGTAACTTGTCTTTCTTATACATCCGTTTCTCGAAACCCAACAAAGACACTATCGTATTTTCCTTGTCAAAGTGGACATCCTCTGCACATTTCATCTCGGCCTTCAAAGTATTATTGTTGGCTTTCAAACTAATAAGTACATGCTTTTTTATTTCTTCCTCTATGTCATCAATTTCGTACGATCCCTCGGGGATAGTTAGTTCTTTGCCGACTCCATAGTAAAACTTATCATTTATATCCTTCTCGATGTTCGGAATCGAATTGTACGTGGTCAGACCGACTAGTCCTATTTCCCAGTCACCTTTACTGACGTCCACAGGTGGGAAAACCTCGCAACTGATAGTGGGACCGGTTCCGCTAAGGGAAAACATTAGTTAGGAACTCTAGACACAAATGTCCGCAAATAACTGAATCAAAACTTTGTCGTCTGTTATAGTTATACTTGATTTCCACTGACGCCCCTAAATATCGTGTGATTTCTACAGGAGGACGGAGATTACCAAAACTGTCAAAATAAAAAACTTTATCTCCAAGTTTCATATAACATACCCAATGTGTACCGCTGCCACTATTTGAGTCCAAATTCACTATAGCCGATTCGTTCTTTCTTGGTTTGACGGGTAAAGTGTCTCGCATGAACACACCTCTAAAGTGAGGTACATTTAGCTTAGCGGCGTAGTAATCTAATTCATAATTGGTGAGCGGTTTTATCGGGATAGACGTTTTTTTTAGTTACTCTCTTTTTCTTTTTTCCACCTCCCCTTTTCAGATAAGGTCTCAAATACAATCCTCTACCTTTGGCGGGGGTTTTACGTTTAACACAGCTCCTCCGCCGCCGCCTCCGGCCACCTCCAAATTTGGTTTTCGCCTTCATAGCTGTCGTAACTGTCCAAGCCGCGGCTCGTTCTCCTAAAGATGCGTCTCCTGCCTTGAATCGTTGCCAAGCCCTTTCTGCAAGCTCTCTATCAGCTTGTTGTCTTCGTCCCGAGTCTTTGAATTTCGAATACGCTATATCGTGAATTTTACACGCTTCGTCCAAAGGATTTACACCTTTATCACCTCTCGCTAATCGCTTTTTGAGCTTAGTTCCGGGTCCACAAAAATTATAACCAGGTATATGAAGTTCTACAGGTAGTAAATCAATAGCTTTATTAACCGCTGAACCGAAAATACCTCCTCCTTTCACAAGAGTTCTCTTTCGACTGTTTGATGTTGCTTTGCGCCTAACCATTTTATAAATGATTCATTCATCAAGCGTGATCATCGTTAAATAGATCCTCCCAACTTGACTCTAACACTTTATTTTTCCACTGCTAAGGAGGTATAGGCTGACTCCTACCTTTTTTATGAGTGGACTTGTATAAAAAGTACGCTAGATCACTTATGATTGTCTTGAGATATTTTTTGCTTACAGCGTCGTCCATTTCTTTCGGATTAGCGAGGTTCATCACTCTACGGGACTTTGCATCATAGTTACCGTCCTTCGTTTTATGCAACGAATTCTCTTTGACATATGCAACATTAGTAGCATCCAAATCGTCCATAGGCGATCCTACCATCATAAACCGACTTTTCAAAAAGTTAAAACCCTTGTTGCTAGATTTAATCACCGTATTATTGTGCATGTATTTCTTGTTTACGGCATCTCCATCATCACGAGGTTTACCCACATTTGTCAATCGAAGATGATTAAAATCCCACCCAGTCGTACCATCGGTTCTGGTCAATGCATTATCTGTTAAATACTTTAGATTTACAGCGTCTCCGTAGGTTACGGGCGCGGCTAGATCTTGTAATCTGTATTGGTGAAAAGAATAACTTAAAGTGGGATCTAGTCTTTTAGGGATGCGGGAATCAATGTACCCTTTAGTTACGACCTCACCCGCACTAATTGGATCGCCAGTATTAGCGATCCGTCTATTTTGTGCATCATAAAACTCATTGTTATCGTTTAGTTTTAAACAAGAACCTGTATGTGTCTGTAGAGTTTTTAAATTAACACCGTCCGCTTCGGACAAGGGGTCTGAAACATTAACTAATCTTTTATTTCCAATATCATAACTGCCGTCAGTTGTCAATTTAAACCCCTCACCTTTAGGTCCCCGTATCCTTTCTTTTGACGTGTGGCGACCAAATTTATCTATGGTCATGCCAGTGTAACTATAACGACCGAACTTGTCTACGTTCATTTTAACAATGTCTGAAAACGTTTGTTTCCTACACCTTTTATAAATCCGCCTTCTTTCAACTCTTCGACGATGTTAAGTATCTCATTCGTATGAGAATTATTCCCTGTCTCGGCGGACATGACTAATAAACGCAAACGGTCCACAAGCTCGTTAGGATCATCCCAGTGGACAATGTCGCGGGATTTTGTTGATTTCCAGTGCATTCCTGATCCTATTTTATTAGGGACAGGGAATATTTTTATAATAACACATCTGTACTTATAGGATGTATTTCTATTCACCGGACCGTCAGACGTATACCCCTTTTTGTGCGCGTTCGACTCGATTAAAAGAGATTTGTAAGAGTCTAAATCATCCTCATTGAACAGGTTTTCGTCAGGTGTTCTCATAAACAGTAATTCGTAAAGTCCTTCGGTCCCGTCATATCGTTTATCACCGATCAGTATATCACCGTTCCTATCAAAATCTAGTATTTTATTACCAACCATTAAAGTATTTCCGTCCTCATACCTCGGACCGTACTTGTGATCGATTTTCGTAAATTTCCCTCCACGGTCTTTCATGAAAAGATCCATATATTGCCTAGTTAAAGGATGTTCAAAGTTGGTTCTAATAAACGTATTGCTTGACATTCTATGAGGCTCGGGTGATGGTGACGGTGATGGTGATGGCGACGTTGATGGTGATGGTAATGGATCATTACTTTCTGGCGCATCGATAAACTTTTCCTCTTTATCACTCTCAACATCAGTTCCACTCATATTATCACCCCCATCATTATCATCAACATCATCATAATCATATTTTACTTCTTCTTTTTTCGGCACAATTAAAGACTCTTCCTTCGGAGAAAAACTGGACTTTTTAAGCTCTTTAACTATCGGTTTGTATTTAGTTTCAAAAAACCGTTCAGTATCAGCAACACCGGTCTTAAAAGTGTTATATTTACGCCTAATAGCCTCTTTCAGTTTGGCTATGCGTAACGTGAGATGTTTCTTGTTTGACTTCATGATTTCTACTGCCCCTATGTTTGATCGTAAATTAATTTATGGAAGTTCTACCTGCCTGAAAAACATGGCACGTTCTTTGTGTGTTCGCAAATACTTGATAATATTCAGCAATGAAACTCCAGCAGTGAAATTTAACCCGTGGTAATATTGTTTTTCCCGTTTGTCAAACCAGGGGATCACGTACTTGCGCAAATATCGTACTTATACTTGGGGATCAAAACGTGCACAAATTTGACTTTACGTTATACAGTCTCGCTTTAAAACCCTCATAGGTCGTTGTACGTGTAGATACGCATCTTTATAAGTCTTGAATGAAACTGTCTAGACCTGCGCGGTACCTACCTTTATCAATATCACTATCTTTGTCTATGACAACAAAACCATGACTGTCTTTCCACGACATACCACATAACTGTTTAAATTTATCAAACGTCATATCTGTATTGACATGGTCATAATATATATGGCGTAAGTTCATATCATCCTGTTTGAATACTATCAAAAAGTTACAGTTATCCCTGACCAATTGTTTTGGGATACGGCTGTAGGTCTGACCCAAGTAAAATGTATCTATATCCTTGTGACGACCCATCGTGAAATAACTCCGTATATTGTCATGTCTCTCACAAGCGATATCGTCAAATATCATGATTGAATCAGATTTAGCCTCACTAGGTGGTGGAACCTGTGAGTTGTCATCAAACGCGAAATATTTAATCTCCTTGGGCATTGTTTTAGCTAGAAACCTATATTTCGGTTGATACAGAGATTTGGAAAATACGTAAACGTTTTTAAACCTTAACCCGTTCGCATCGAAAAGTAAATTGAAAAGAACATTGGTTTTTCCACAGTTTGACGGTCCGCATATGATACAACGAATGGTGTTTGGAAGGAGAGGACCGTGTCTTTTCCGCGTCGTCATACCGGCGCCGACAAAGGAATCAAAGTTCTCTATGGGCAAACTAAACGAGTGTTTGATTATATGCATCTTGTATTACAATGATTGGTTTTCAAGAATGCATATTTATTTTATAGAGTCCTTGTGGACCCAAGTGTCGTGGGATTTATCAAAACCTAACCATCGAACGAGAACTCTGTCTCCATCACGTTTCAGGACCTTTTCGATCAGATAAACATCACCGGTTTTAGACAGACTAAGTTCATGTTCATAGAATCCCCCTTTGAGTATTTCTCCTTTGTAATCTTGTAATATATATGTGACAGGTTTAGTCGGTTTGACAGCGTAAATTTTAAACACCTCGTTCGTCCAATTCGGCAGATACCCCTTGGTGAACACCTTTTTATGTCTACTTATCCTCACACTATCGCCTACCTTATATCTAGGTTTGTAAGCGACTGTTTTTACCTTATCTAGTCTTGCCAAAATGTCTTTAACATGTTTCGGTTTAACGTCCTTAGGTTTCATTCCAATAGTCCTGTGTTTGGTATTATTGTAGGACTTTATGATATCCGGTAAAATGCTCAACCATTCGTGTGTGCCCTGTGCAGTGAACATTTTCCACATACGTGTCTTTAATGTTCTATTAAATCTTTCCACGATACTAGCTTTGAGATCCGAATATGTGGAGTAATGATTTATCTTATACTTCCTTATTAATTTGCTCACATGTTTATTGAACCATTCCTTACCGTCGTCGGTCTGCAAATTTTTCATTTTGTGTTTGGCGAGTATAGGTTCTAACGCCTTAGCTACCTCCGACCCGGTTTTGTCCTTTAACGGAACCGCAAAGGCAAATTTTGTAAAACAGTTAATCATAGTCATTATGTATCTGTATCCTTTGTTTAGTTTCGCATAAGGCTGGACCTCGACCAGATCCCCTTGGTAAAGGTCATGAACCCCTTAAAGGGTAACCCTACGTCTGGGATAGTTCTTCCGAGCCTGCTTATGCAGCTCTTCAGCTATAGCTTTTCTCGTATCCATCTTTATAATGAAGGGATTTAAAGACTTTTTTTTATTTTAAACCCCGGGATTCTGCGGTCCCTCCACCGCCGCAGATGCGTGACGGCCTCCAAAAACAAACTAGTCGCCGTCTCCGCCCCCTGGTATTCTGTAGACGTTAACAGCTACATAATACCCATACAGCCCCTGCCTACGCTGTATGCTGTGGTGAGCTACCTCACCTCCCTTCTGACCGTCTATTGGGTCAGGAATTCCGTGAGAGAGAGAGAGAGAGAGAGAGAGAGAGAGAGAGAGAGAGAGAGAGAGAGAGAGAGAGAGAGAGAGAGAGAGAGAGACACTACCGCCACCAACTCGAATCGCCTTTTTCACATTCAAACGGGTTATTCCAGGGAGGATCTCAGGTGTAAAACTGAGCCACTCAATGTACTAAACCCTTGGTCTCAACGGCTGTTCTAAGGAGCGATACAGGTGTAATGCTCAATCACTCAATTTATTAAGCCCACGCAGGGTTTTTAACTGTACCCTCTTCCGTCATCACTTGACCGTTCAAAGGAGTCACACAGGTGTAAGGCTGAGTCACTCAATCTATCAGGTTCTTGTGATACATGGTCGTTCTAAGGATTCACACAGGTTTGAAGCTGAGTCACTCAGTTTACTAGACCCACATATATCCATCATCACACGGCTTTTCAAAGGAGTCACACAGGTTTGAAGCTGGGTCACTCAATCTACTGAGCCACCATACCGGTGATCCTTGGTGGTGGTGGTAGGAATCCTCTTATAAAATTCGTGACAGATATTTTAATCATTGACTCTACTTTGGACATGACTCTAAGGGGTATATACCATTGAGTGGTGCTGAATTTTAAAAGTTGATAAGCGCTCTCTAAAAACCGCCAAAATGTTTTTGACTACACAAAAATAAAAAATTTGACTATGTACGGCAGTAATGATGATGACGATGATGATGATGATGATGATAATGATGATGATGATGATAATGTTGTTGTTGTTGTATGTATGCATTATTGGAATGGGCAGGGGTAGCACAGGAGAGTTAGGACAGTCTGGGACGTTTGCGGTAGCCGTAAGGCAGGGTATCGTAGTCACCTTCATGTCTCCTTTTTGGTCCTGTCATTTTGAACAGTTTTTTCTTTGATCGTGATGACCTCCTTGTCTTTAGTGCGTCTTATCCTGCGTTCAGTCGTCTCAACAGTCAATTTCGCCTCACTTAGAACCATTTCTTTGAGTTTGGCGAAATTCAAATGTTGAGACGTGCTCAAATTTAGAGTCAATCCTTTAATTTTGCACACCTCAACTAGAGCATTTCTGTTCGTTGACCACACAAGATAGGCGTAGGTCTTAGGACCACCAGACTTCGAGTCCAGACTTGTCCTTGAGGGTAATAGCAAATGCAAATTTAGATAGACAATTAATCATATTTAGGATATACCTGTACCCTTTATTTATTTTGGCATAAGGCTGCATTTCAACGAGGTCAGCTTGATATAGATCACTGAGTGATTTTAAAGTAACTTTACGCCTAGGATAATTTCTCCTAGCTGGTCTATGCAGCTCTTCAGCTATAGCTTTCTTTGCGTCCATTTTAATAATGTTACAATTTATTTCTCTAACATTAGTTTTATAGAGTTATTCAATACACTTACATCTGTAACACGCATCAAATAAATAAACATCATACTTGCGACAAATACAGCTAGAACAAAGAGCTTGTCCGCCAGAGAGTCTATCAAACAGAACACCATATTCCCTGTTGATAACTGTAGCAGCGCTTAATCATTACTAAACGAAATGTGGTGCATAGTGAACTGTTTCGGCTTTACATTTACTTGCCTGAGGGATCAACACCCTCCGTCTCTCTGTGTCATGTATAGGAAGGAACCAGAGTACGCAGAGATTATTACTCACCCACCACCATTACCTCCTAGAAACCCAGTCTACGCCATCATAAATCCAGGTTACCCCAGCTAAGTAAGTTGTAGTTATTTTGTTTGCTTGAGTGTAGTTTGAGACCACTCGTGTTTACATACCCAGGTTAAACATTATTCCATACATGAGCCAGTCCAGAAAAGCTGGTTTTCACTCAGTATGAACTAATGTTCTCTCCCTTTGAGCAAACCAAAGAAAGAGTTTTTTTATTAAATAGTCATAGCCCCGCCACCGCTATGACCTGTGAAGGCCTTCCAAAAATAAGCTAGTTGCCTCCTCCATGTGTTTACACTATAATTAATTTACCCCACCGGGCAGTTTGATTGAATGACCCAGGAGCCAGACTATCAACTTTGCCCTACCATTCAGGTTTACGGGTTTCTACACAGCGCCAGGGACCTTCATTCAGGTTTACGGGCTTTTACACCGCGCCAGGGACCTTCATTCACTCTGGGCTGTTTGAAAGTGTAACCTAGAATTTTCTAAGTTCTAGGTACCACGGTCTACTAAGCCCTTGTTTCACACTCACACCAGGTTTTTCAAAGGAGTAGCCCAAACCCTCCTCAGGTTGGGGCGCCTCAATCTACTAAACCCTTGATTCCCACTCACACAGTGGGTTACTTTAATTATGTTTCATGATAAGTTCAATTACATTTACAAAGTTGTATGGAGTTAATACATTATTAAAGGCAGTCTCATAGTACATACCACTGTTGTCCATGAATTCCTTTGCTTTATTTAAAATGTTAATACCGTTAGGGACAGGGGATCTGATAAAACAAGGCACAAAGCCCTCATTTTTTGCCTTTTTTAGAGCTGTTTGGAAACTTCTCTTTGCTGTGCGGATGCACTTGTACTCACACATTCCATGAGTTTTTGGAAGGGTGTCTCTAATCAAAACACAAAAAACATGAGCTAGATTATCATCAGCAGGGAACACGGCCACATTTGGTGTCTGTTCTTTTAGAGTTTTATTTAGAGTTTGGTTTTCTTTACAAATTATATCATTAGCAGCTTTCATCTCAGAGTGCATTTGATTAAGTTGATAGTTAGTTTGAAGAGACTTTGAAAGAGATTGTAACAGTTCAGCATTTTCCTGTCTTAGTTTATATTCTCCACGTTTTCTAATAGAAGGTAAAACCTCTTCAAATACCCAGTCTTGAAATCTTTCAGCAATTTGAAGTTTGGATGAAAAAATTAACTGATATAAACCGGGTTCATTAATAAATACTGTATGAGGTTGGGTATTCAAAGGGAGCACCGAATCGGTGCTCCCTATTTCCGGTGGTGTCTTACAGTACTTTGATTTGACGTAGTCATTTATTGCTTTTCTAAGTCTAGCATAAACGAGAATTTCAGCTACATCTTTCCCTTTGAACCAGGGGCTATTTTCCCTATCAAATATCACCATTACTGGTTGGTTGTTAAATACAAAAGCAGTAAGGCTAGACATTCTAAGTCTTTAAGCTTGAAATTGAGGTTATGGTAAAAGAGCAGAGATGTCTTACCTCAGCGAGGGCAGCAGTCGAAATGGCCACAGTTATGCAATTATTGAGGGGGCTTAAATTTTTCAAGGTCACTAACTAGGTAAAATCATCGTCGGGGCACGGAGAGTTGCAACACGCTTCGGCAGAAAACGCTGCTGTCGTCCTCGACATCCAGGGGGAGGACCTAACCACCTCAGTCTTCCTGCCGTCCAAATTCGGCGAGGCGTTGGAGGATGCCGAACTGGAGCGACTGGCGAAGGACTGCTACGGGCTGTTCGTACTACCCGGCGAGGGAGTACAACCATACAGCATTTCAATTTCACAATAGAATCGTTTGAAATTTGTATCAGTTTACACTTGTTTTTAAATAAATAACTTACTGTTATTACCAAACAAATCTCGTTCTTATTCACACAACAGGGTGTATGACAATATATCATACTTTGGTAACACTGCGAGGAAAATCGCAAATGTACAGAACAGTTGATAGTGCTGTGGATGGTACGGGAGAAATCTCCCAGGGTGTGACAGTATATTGGTAACACTGTGAGAAAAATAATGAAGATGGTCCTACTACGTGGGTGTCCACAAAACGTGACGTTATAATAGCTATAGACTACACTCTACATGCACATAAGTTGGTAGCACTGGGAGAAAAGGCGGCAGACTTCACATGGACGCCGCCATGACGCCAAAAGCGCGCCAAAACACACATGGTCGGAAATATATATTTTTAGCCCTTCAATTGTGTGATGCAACCCGCAGCGCTCACTTTAATATGTAGGTTAGGCTACTATATACCCGTATACCGAGTTTGGTTTATATCTGACAATTACCTCCTGAGATATACAATTTTAAAATATAGCCCCTTCATTTTCTCGGATGCTTATCCGCAGAACACATGTCAGGTACCTTTATCTTTTTGCCTTTGCTTATGTGTGTCCATATACCAAATTTCACTTCGATAGCTCATACCGTTCGGGAGATATGATTTTTTGAATTTTTACACACTGGTTGCCCCTTCATTTTTCAAGATGCAACCCGCAACATCCTAGTTAAAACCTGTCATATGTGTCAGTACCGCCTGGGGGGCACCTACACTACGTAGTAGGTGATTTTTGGCCTCAAAAATGGCGTAAGACTTACCGTTTTCGAGATATCAACATTTTTAGGTATTTTTAAAAGTTTTTAAGAAATCTAACACACTTTATATAGTATTACATGCACCATGAGTACGGGAGGTATTATAAAAGTACTGGGGGGTCAGCGTGACATAATTTACATTACATACAAAACATATAACAATGAATTCATATGTATAACTTATAATATATTAATCAAGTGACAAAAAATGTGCCAAAAGTGTGGTTGGGACATGTGGTCCGATGGGCGCAGCCATTTTGGATCGAAAAACGCGCGAAAGTTCAGAACACATGGTCACACGGGGCGCTGCCATGACGCCAAAAGCGTACCAAAACACACGTGGTCGAAAAGAGTTAGGTTAGAACACGTGGTCACATGGGTGCTGGCAAGAGAAATAATCAGATTGACCTTTTTGACCCTCCAGAGATAAATATGCCAATCAAAGACACTTATACACAATAATAACTAAGACCGGACAACAGCGTCTTGGTCGTGTGGTCAGTGCGAAAGCACACCAACTCGGAACCGGGGTTCGAATCCCGGCAACAGCGGTAACATTTTTATAACACCATCTGGTAGCGAACAATTAAACTACACATTCCCACATGGACGCCGCCATCTTGATGACGTCTACAGCCCGGAGAAAAGGCGGTAAAATTCAAAAAGCGCGCCAAAACACACGTGGTCGGAAAAAGTTAGGTTAGAACACGTGCTCTCGTGGGCGCCGCCATCTTGATGACGTCAAATACCCGCCAAAACACACGTGGACGCCGCCATCTTGATGACGTCACCGATCACGTGGTCAATCACGTGAAAGGTCAAGCTCAAGGTCTTGATGACGTCAAATTCCCGCCAAAACACACGTGGGCGCCGCCATCTTGATGACGTCACCGATCACGTGGTCGGTCACGTGGATGACGTCACCGATCACGTGGTCAATCACGTGATCAAGCTCAAGGTCATTTTGTGCCCAAGTGCCAGCAGGACTACTTATATACTTATAGCATTAAAAATATGATTTCTGACTGTATAGGCTTGTATAAGTTCTTGACGGAAATAACATGATGGATTATTTTGCACGATATAAATTACCTGTCACTAAATGCACTGCGTATAATGCACATTCTTGCCAACCTTCTGTTTCTAATCATGTAAGAATAAAGGTCAGGGCTATACAATGAAACGAGTTAGGAATGAATCAATAAAAAAATTCTTGTAGTTGCAAAACAGGCACAAGAGCAAAGAACTCCATTTAAATTTTAAAAGGGCTAGATAAAACCAGGCGAAATCATGGTCCCCCCTACAATACCTTGTTGCGCGGTAATTTGCAGAAATGTTTCGGGCGTTTTTATGTTTCGCGAACAAGTTGCACTAATGGCTTACGTCCTTGACGGAAGTTAAAAACTTTTTCATACTGCCGGTCTTGCATGAAATTACGATTTGAATTTGCATTTTAATCCTATGATTACCACAAAACGTCTTATAACTACGAGGGGGTAAAAATATTTAAAATAATTTTTTCGGCCTCTGATTTTGTCAGGCCAGAAAGCCATTCTCTTTAACTAAACCTTAAATAGAACGACTCAGTAAAGTGTGAATGCTCATACGATTCATATTGTAATGATTCAACGCCATTTTATTGTTTTAATCGTATTCATGAAAACCAGTAAATGTGATGTAAAGACTAAAAGTATATTCTGCATTAGCATTGCAATTATGCCAGCAGTGTACTTTAACTGCAACGGTCGGTGAAGAATTCAAAGCACAAGGCTCAGCAAGAGTGGACCAGTATAGGTCGATAGGACTAATGTTAACTCCAGCATTGGACTGACGGACGACCTGGAACAAGTGATGTGACTCGGCCAGTACACTATCGCTCTCGCTTGATCTCGCTCTCACTCCAAATCAGTTGAGTATTTGTATTAATACTTTCTTGCAGAAGTTAAGCGAAAACAGGAGAGCAAGGAGTGTACATAGGGCACCGGGTTTGTCTAGGAAAAAATACAACAGACTCGAACCCTGCCACAAAAATGACAAACAATAGGAATCTGGTCCTCTTAAACATTTCTCCTAAACCATTATAAATCAAGCTGGCTGACGAAAATTGTTTTCAAATATCTCTTAAATCGAGGAATATTACTAAACCCTTGTTTTGTATAGATACCTAAATTGGTACAAATTATACTAATCATTAGAATAGTTTATTCACTAGAATCTACGGTGCAAGAATAAAGTTACATACATAGACGAATACATACATACACGAAATCAGAATGAAGTATAAATTAACTTTTCATGTACGCAACCTACGCGTACCTGCCGCCCCGTGGACTATTTTTGTTTGAGTCCATACATGTTATATTAACATGTGTTTAAGTGATAAATTTTTATGGCGTTTTTTAAGACACTTGACAAACTCTTTGGAGTGATTTATATCGTCCTACAATGCCCTGAAGATAACCCCTCCAGAGGGTCGACACCGGTCGCCAGCTCATCGGTTCTCACTTGAATACCTACGGAATATGGTATTTCAAGCTCTAGAATGAATTCACATAGTGATAGGAGGCAAAAACCTCTGGCGATAAATAATTAATATACTTCCCATTATTATGGCCCAGCTGCAGCTAGTTTTGGGTGTCCCAGGATTTAGAGTTGACATTGTTTGATTAATTGCTGACAGAGGGTGTTTCTGTCAACCCCTTATTTTAGCTATTTATTTTAACATCTTATATTTTACTTTTCATTAATAAAAATTAATCGACTATTGTTTTTTTCTGTGCCACTAAATGAAATATTACCTCCTCCTGATACCCAAATTAATACGTGATAACAGCACAATCTGTTGGTGATTCACTATAAGTAAAATGTTGTAAAAGCTCTTTTAATCCTGGGCCACATAAAAACCTGGACTTTTTTTTATTACAATGGCTTCCGACTCAAAGTCAATTCAAAAACCAACACAAATCTACTTGTATTAAATTGTTTTATGTTTTTTCATCAAGCGGGCTTGGCTAAATGGTAAAGAAATAAAAATGCAAAATTGATTTTGAAGTACTATAAATTATTTGTTACTTGAATGAATGAAATAAAGCCTTAATGGTCACATAACACCGTTTGAACATTATTCTTGCTTAGGTTATTGTTTTAAGGGGTTAGTCTTTTGGTATTATATAATGGGATTTGTTTTTCCAATTAAATAGGGCAAATAAGTTTTAAGTAGTTCACTGTGTTAGCTTCTTCACTGTATTTGCTTCTTTGGCAATAAAATCAATATTTTTCGTTGAATGTTCTGCAAATATTATAAAATTACTCAGCACTAAATGATGGGATAAAATGTTTAAGTTTTGATACTAATGAATCATACTGTTGCAATGTCTAAGCCCCTTTCTTGTTTTGACATGGGTATTATATGGTGCATCGCATTGGTCATGACATATTTTTTTTCTTCAACGAGGTTTGTTAAAACTAATACATTAATATGTAAATAGGAACTCAGTTTATTTTATAAAACATGGAAGGTTTAATGAGTTATCAAAAAAACAGAATAATTTATACTTTTAATTAAAACTTTCTAAACACAAGCACATCTTTGTACATAAAATATAATACCAATGAAAAGGAAATCTTATATGTAAAAAAGATTCTTAGTGATTAAGGATTCAATGTGTACATATATTGTTTCAAATTATTTAAAATATTCCTACCTAATACTGGAAAGGATGGAAAAACCGATCTCCGAATACATAATAAACCAAATTATAGCTATTTATTCAACTAAAATTATCAAATTAAAAAATTGCTAACTTCAATTTTTTTAGTTTTTTAAATTACAATTAGTACAATAGAACATAAAAAACTAGTTTCGGTCTACAAATAATACAAATATAAAATACCCCCGTTGCAGCAGACCTGCATACTCAGCGAATTTCAAGTGCAAAACAACATATTTCGATCCAACATAGCGAGATTTGACATGTTTTTGTAAGCTCCATAAGAATAACATGGGGAATGAGTATGGAGGTTTGCTGCTACAGGTATATTAAAACTGGGTGGTTTTAATTCAATATTTAGTAGATCTGAACTAAAAGAAGCCATTTACCAAGTTTTATAAAGATATGTTGAGAAATAAGCGAGATATAGAATTTTACTTATTTCCCATAAGGTTAACATTGGGACAACGTACTGTGTTTACCACTTTCAATATCTCGGCAACCAATGGACATAGAGCCATGATTCAAAATACTAAATTGTTTTTTTTTTGGGCTGAATTCAATGGTGCCAATAAAAATTTGAAAAATTTTATTTTTCTATGTAAAAATCTCAAAAAAACCATTTTTGGGGGGGTTTACCCCCCTTTACCCCCCCTTCCGGTGGTCCGATCGGGCTGGTTTACGAACTCGTCCGAATAATTACTACTTTACACGTCTATGCCAAATTTCATTCCGATTGGACCATTTTTGCGCAAGTTATCGTGCTTAAAGACACACACATATATATATATATATATATATATATATATATATATATATATATATATATTTATTTATGAAAGTGAACGAATGGTGTTTTTGGCATCTGAGGACCTCAAAAAGAAAAGTTATGATGGTTTTAGGCTTAGGTCTTACCATGAGACCTACGGTAACAGCTTCTTCCCTATAGGGGAAATTCGCTAAAAGAGAGAGTTTTATCTTGGATGTTGTGACTGTTGCAAAAAAAAATTATATATCATAGTTTGTTTTATGCCGGATTCTGAAATGATTGTCGCATTAAGTACTGTTTTTAAGTACGATATTTTTTGTTTCATTCTTATCATGTTCCTTATCGCAATGGTGGGGTTCCTTTGAATTAATTCTTGAAGAGTCATGTAATAAATCATCAATTCATAATTTATATAAATGAACTATTAATTACTTATTATCACTTATTGTTCCTAAGCAAAATATTATTTAACAGTTGACCACTTGTCAGAAATGTATATTGTATCAATCCGTAAATGTAACTGGTTGCTTCGTATTTAGATTATATTCTGCTCTTGACATTGCCAAAGTGAGTAAGAGTTGGCAAAATATAATCATTAACGGGCTTATCTCCTAATCCTAACGGGCCTTTTAGTTTGACTGCTGTAGGAAGCTCGCGAGTGTGGAACTGAAGGCAATGCCGAGCAGCCTCCCCCTGTCACTTATTCATGATTTATTTTCAAAACATCCCATCATGAGGATTCTACTACTAAGTTAATTTTAACAGTGAACTATAAGTTGCTGAAATGTAGGGCGAGATAAGTTCTTCATAACTAAAATAGTTTTATTCGAAAACAAGTAGCAAGACTAGTAGTGCCGTTTAAAATATAGGCCTGATCAATGCTTGATAAATGTCGGCATTCCAAAAAGGCATGAAGGGGCAAGGACAGTGTAATAGTCTTTGCAAAACATATTGGTAGCCTGGTTAGTAGTGTCACTCTCATTTGGGGGGAGGGGGATTAGTGCCTCCAGTTCACCTCAGACTTGTGAGCTCACTACAGTATTTATATGTTTTTTTTTTCAGAATAATAGACTGCAAAAACCATTAGTCACAAATATAACATAAATGTTTCTGCTTTCCAGAACGTAGCAGGTTTTGACTTTTTTGTTTGTTTGGATTCAGAAATTATCTTACAATTATTTTTTTATTTGTTTGGCTTCAGAAATGATCTTAATATTATTATGTCATCTACTAAGTTTTACAAAAACTTTATCAGAAAAAAGATGTTTTTGAAGCACTAAACATCCAATTTTGTTTTTAAATAACTTATCACTACAGTAAAATATTTCAATTAGAAGACTTTAACTAAATAAAAATAGCTGTTATATTAATAAAATATATCTTCATTGTTAAAAGAAACACTGATACTCTACAGCATGGCTAGCAAATCAACCGCCAACCAACTGCAGGAGGTTTCATCTGCGTAGTTTAAAACTGCTCACTCGGTCGCTCCCTAGTGTGAGTTAGGGTGTGCCTCTTCAAGTTTCCCAACTGAGCGAAACTTTTCTCACAGGTTAAACACTTGTATGGACGCTCTCCAGTATGTGTCAACAAATGCGACTTTAACGTATTTAGTGTAGTAAAGGAATTATCACAGTATTCGCATTTCCAAGGACGCTCACCAGTATGTGTCAGGGTATGTCTCTTTAACTCTCCTGTTGTAGTAAATGATTTGTCACACACTAAACACTTATGAGGCTTCTCTCCCGTATGCGTTAGCATATGTCTCTTTAAATCTCCTCGTGTAATAAATGACTTCTCGCACACTAAACACTTATGTGGCCGCTCCCCAGTGTGAACCAACATATGAGCCTTAAGATTTCCTAACTGAGTAAAGGATTTCTCACAACATTCGCATTTATATGGCTTCTCTCCAGTATGTATTAGCATATGTATCTTTAATTGCCCTATTTCTTTAAATGACAATTCGCACACTAAACACTTGTATGGCCGCTCCCCAGAGTGAACAAACATATGTGTCTTAAGGCTTCCTAACCGAGAAAAAGATCGGCCGAAAAAGCCGATGGAAAACTTCGCCAAAAATATGTCATGTGGGTACTCAAACTAACGGAAATTAAGAGCTGAACAATAATAAGAGAGAATTTTCACGAAACCAATTTACGGTAGCAGAAAGATTTAAAAAATGTCGAATAAACTGATGAATTATTTTTATTAGGCTGTTTTAGGTTATATAAACATTCATTATGTAGAAATTAGTTGGATTAAGTGAGGTCAGGTTTAGTTAGGCAAGGTTAGGTTAGGCTACATTATGTTGTTAGGTTATATTAGGATTCGTTTAAAATTCTTTAGTAAAGTAAAGATAAGTTTGGGAAAGCGAAAACATAACATAAAAATATAAATCTTACAATAAAAAATACAAACTCTAACATTTAAACTGATATTATTCTGACCTAACCTATCCTAATCTATCCTAACCTAACCTAACCAAACCTAACCTAACCATTCCTCTCCTAACAATACTTATGGTTATAATTTACCTAATTAACTTATTATTTATCTAACTTACTTATCGAAACTGACTTAATATATCACAAACCAAGCTTTCTTACCATAAATTAAGCGAATTCGCAAAAAATAACCAAAAACAACTTATCTTGTGCAAATCTACAGCTTTTCCTACGCTTTTCGTGCTGTAATTCCCTTAACATGAATCGTGTCTTAAAAATTCTTGCATTTACTTTTCCAGCTCGCTCTCCCGGTTAATTTAAGTACCCGCATGCGCATGATCCATTTCCGGGGTGACATTTTGTTCATTATTTTTCCGATTTTACGACATTTTATGACGTTTTCCGCGGAAAAAATTATCATTTTCAGAATCAGGGCGTTATTTCCTACATTAAAAAAAGTTAAACTTTAACCAAAACAAAAAATATTAATTAACACAAAGACATTCAGTGATAAAGGAGTACTATAGGATTCGTTTCGGAAAGGAAAACATTACACAGCACTAGTCTTACTCGTCATTATAGACGAGAACCTATTCTTGTAGTGCGCATGCACGAACGATATTTAGGCCCATCCAGTCGTGCCACGACGTGCATGGAAATTTGCCGACATCCAAGAATGAATTATAAAAATCCTACTTCACTAGTACAGGAAATAGATTTAAAGTAGGCGCGTTTTGAAGATTCGCCCCCCCAGAACAGGTAGACGGACAGTCCTAATCCCCTGTTGACAAACAATGCCTTAGTGCCTTTGTTACGCCGGGACTCTCTGCATCCGCCTGAAATTCCGGTTACTGGCATAACAATATATATCGCAATATTTGAGGTGCAAGTTACGCGGCATTTTCTTGGAATGCAGGCGGGTGACCACCCGCACAACGGTGGCCACCCCTAACAAAGGCTTTGTTTGATAACAGGGGATTAGGACAGTCCGTCTACCTGTTTTGGGGGGGCGAATCTTCAAAACGTGCCTACTATACATGCACTATAGGTTTACATACAAATGAAGTTAATTGGTTCACAGCTGTTGGTAAAGTGGCGGCACTTGACCTTCTCTGTTTAAGTTGTAACTAATTATAACATGTTAATTAGCAAAGTTAGTATAATTCTCATATCAATTTCATCAAATCAAACGTTTATTTGATTTTATGGGGTCTGCTATGGCCCCGTTACAATAAGTAAGTGTTGCATTTTAGATTAGTAAACTTTCCTCTGCACTGGTTGGTCTTCATCACGATTATAGAGAGACATTATGAAAAATTTCTTGTTGACTTGGATAATGTAATATATATTTGAAACTGCTGGTAAATATACAAACTAAATATAGGTCTTACATAAAGTTTCGTGGCAAAGGCTGCGAGTACTCTTAGGAAGCATTAACGTTATTTTTCTGGTAAACAAATAACTCGCTTAGCTCCGCATAGTTTTTAATCAGGGAATAGTTGAAGCTATTGTCATACTGGAAAATATCGTGTTATCTCACTGTTACCAACCGCATTTATGATCGCTCTTCAAACAGCGAACGTGAACACGGAACCAGAAAATAACCGTGTGCGGTGCCGTCATTGGAACTGCTGGCAACACTGGTTACATTTTCCCTACAACTCCCCACTACTATTTGGTCAGCCAAGCAGGGATTTGCCTGTGTGCTAGTCATCAGTAAGTTAAAGCCAAGCCAACGTTTATCAAGTTATTTTCCGAAAACCTTAAAAGGGGCATTAATTATAATTTTCCACAAGCCCAATGAGCTAAGATCCCAACTTGCAGCCATAAGATCAATCAACGTTATGTAACATTAAAAAAAGTTATTCGTAGTAGAATTACTATTTTCTACATAATTTCTACATTTTCTACATATTTCTACGTTTTATACATAATTACAACAAACACAATATCATGATCCCAGTTCGGACTTCGACGTCCAGGGAATCGTTATAACTATTGTTAAACTGAACAAAATCGTTTTTTCTCACATCATCTGTTCATAATTGACGATTAGCTTGTTTTCACTAACTCTGACTCTTGGTACCGTGTAAGCGGCGCAAAATAGGCCTAGAGGAGGAAGAAATGTCAGATTAAGGATACTTTTAAAACGATAAGTGTTTTGAGCTGGCGGGAGACTTATGAATGAAGTTAGACTAAGTTACCTGAAACATTATACGGTATGTTTACCTTTTATTGACATATGAAGCTTTGCCTTACTGTTATCATTCATAACCTCAAAACTCGTCTTCTAGTTGTTCTTTGAAAGCTAATTAAGACACTTGACTAAATTCAATCCTGCATATAATCTCCTATATCACCTGAAAAAAATCTCAGCAATAGGAATTCTCGTAGCATGTTATACAGCCCTTGATAATGCGTTGAACTGTACCTATAACGAAATGGAGGGTTTATAACACGAATTTTCATTCGCAACCAAGTAACCAACATCGATTAGACTGCTCTGCGCCTTTCGGCCAACGAACAGTTTATAGTTATTGTCCTATAATTTTATTTAGTAAAAATATTTATTCATAAGGCCTATATATACTGAAAATATTTCAATTTATAACATTTATATTATGATTCGCATACCAGCGGGATGGCAACTGTCTTCAATATTAATTTAGGATTGTACGAGAATTTTACTTTACCTGCTTGTAAGAGCGTCTTTACATTTATTGTGCAAACCTTTACTGCCACGCTACTTTTTAGTGGAGAAATGCAACGACACTTCATTGTGAATACGCCGCTAATATTGTATAAATATATTGTAGTGACGAATCTTCAGAATTTTTTTGTGACATGAGTAAATCCCAGTTAACACTAGCATGATACAGTGGCGTCACTTTTGCTTACTAGTCAGTTGCCCAATATGTTCTTGGACGTTTATAATGTCACGCATGTTTTATAATGAACGCCAGCAAAAAATTGCAGGTCGTTTTAAGTTTTCATGGAAATATTTGTTCCACTAAAATAAAAAAAGAAAAGTTACACCAGTTATACACACTATTGTAAAGTTAGCTAAAACCTCGGCACCAGCTGTTGTGAAACACTTTTGGTACTTTTGATTTAAACTGATTTTGGCGGGCCAGGGACAGTCTTTGGGGGATTTCACTAACCTCGGGTGGGGCTTCTAAAAAAATTAGGGATCAAAACTTCAATTGGGATATTTGGATGGAAAATTTTCTATCTCTACACATTAGGCCTACTCCTTCCCCTACTTCGTCACTTGCGCGCTCTTGTCTTCTCCTCTGTACACTCCTGTCTTTCTGTACCGGAGCGATGACGTTAATATTAATTTATGTTGTTACCATCCGTACTAAAAAATGGAATTGTCACAATCATACGAATATAATTAATTTTGAGGTGAATATGAAACCTAGTGTTCAATAAATGATTATATGAACATTACAACATACTTTACCGCAATTACAATAACAAACAAATTACTACTATTTTAAATTTGTTTGTGTTAAAACTGGAATAAATATCCGTTAATTGTTCGAACCCTTACGGGAGCCCACCCTGTCATTTGACCGAATTGATAGTTGTTCGCCGCGACACTTGCCCACTTTTTAAAAATAAAATAAAATAAATAAATAAAAGCCTGAATCCACTTGGTCGAATTGATAATTGGTCGTTGTGACATTTCACCAACTTTTTAAATATTAATATTAATAATTAAATAAAATACTGAAACCACTTTTTCGAATTGATACTTGTTCGCTGTGACAGTTGTCCGACTTTATAAAAATATTATGTATTAAATAATTGAAAGTTGACCGAATTGATAGTTGCCCTCCGTGACACTTGCCCACTTTAAAAAATGAAATTAATATAAATTAATAAAAGCCTGAATCCATGTGGTCGAATTGATAGTTGGTCAATGTGACAGTTGACCGAATTTTGAAATTAAGTAATAATAATTTAGAATTTGTGTCATTTGACCGAATTGATACTTGCTCGCAGTGACAGTTGTTAGAAGAGAGGAGGGGGCAGCGCGTAGGAGAGGGCGGGGCGTAATGCCCCTATTCTCTGCTATTGGACGGCCCATGTGGGCATGTTCCGACTGGGCGAATAGTAGCTGGGCGCCCGGCCCACTCCCTCTCCTTGCTGCCCCCTCCACTCTTCTGCCAACTGTCACTGCGAGCAAGTAGCAATTCGGTCAACTGTAAAATATTTTAAATTATTATTATTTAATTTAACAAATTCGAGCAACTGTCACATCGACCAACTATCAATTCGACCAAATGGATTCAGGCATTTATTTATTTATTTTAATTTAATTTTAAAAAGTGGGCAAGAGACACGGCGAGCAGCTATCAATTCGGTCAATCGTCAATTATTTAATACTTAATATTTTTATAAAGTCGGACAACTGTCACAGCGAACAAGTATCAATTCGAACAAGTGGTTTCAGTATTTTATTTAATTATTAATATTCATATTTAAAAAGTTAAGGAAAATGCACAACGACCAATTATCGATTCGACCAAGTGGATTCAAGATAATTATTTAACTGGTGGGCTCCCCCTGAATCCACTTGGTCGAATTGATAGTTGGTCGATATGACAATTGCTCGACTTTATTAAATTAAATAATAATAATTTAAAATGTGTGACAGTTGACCGAATTGATACTTGCTCTCAGTGACAGTTGGCAGAAGAGTGGAGGGGGCGGCAAGGAGAGGGAGTGGGCCGGGCGCCCAGCTCATATTCGCCCAGTGGGAATATGCCCACATGGGCCGTCCAGTAGAAGAGGATAGGGGCATTACGTCCCGCCCTCTCCCTCTCCGCGCTGCCCCCTCCTCACTTCTAACAACTGTCACTGCGAGCAAGTATCAATTCGGTCAAATGACACAAATTATAAATTATTATTATTTAATTTCAAAAAGTCGGGCAACTGTCACATTGACTAGTTATCAATTCGACCACATGGATTCAGGCTTTTATTAATTTATATTTATTTTATTTTTAAAAGTGGACAAGTGTCACGGAGGGCAACTATCAATTCGATCAACTTTCAATTATTTAATACATAATATTTTTATAAAGTCGGACAACTGTCACAGCGAACAAGTATCTGTTCGAACAAGTGGTTTCAGTATTTTATTTAATTATTAATATGAATATTTAAAAAGTTGGGGAAATGTCACAACGACCAATTATCAATTCGACCAAGTGGATTCAAGCTTTTATTTATTTATTTAATTTTATTTGTAAAAAGTGGGCAAGTGTCACGGCGAGCAAATATCGGTCAATATATTCGGCAATATATTCGGTCAACTGGTGGGCTCCCTATACAATAAGAATATACAAATAAGAATCCATTTTATACAATAACGAAGTATTATTAAAAAGTACCATGCTGCCCCTGATGCATTGATTTTTGTTGAAACTCACACGATTTTTCAATTTCCATTTGCACAAGGTGAATTGTATCTGTAGTAATCTTATCTAAATCCTGGGTTATAAGTTCATTGCGCATGACTCGAGGAAGCTGAGGCCGTGTGCTCAGTACTGTGATTTGCTTGGCTGAAATTTTAGTTACTTTTCCAGACTTGTAAAAGGTACATATATTAATAGATATAATAATAATAATATTAAAGATAAAATTTTGGGGCTAAAATGAAGGAATAACTTGTGTTGGTATAGAGATCTCTATGTCCATCGTTGTAGTAAGTACAATATTGGCTGGCCAAACGTGGGATGAAAAATGTCAATCAACAACGGTTAAATCCATTAAAAAGAACTAAAGAAGAACGATTTGCCAAGAATATTTACTATTACGTTCACACCCTAATCCATGGAAACAGTTTATAAACTTCACGTTGCCTCAAGCCAATCAATGTGGACGCTCTCAGACTCAGACCAGCAAGAGCGAGCTACGGATGAGAATTGAGTTTTTAAACTCTTCGTTCTGACCACCCTAAAATTACGAATATATTTTATAAAGCTAAACTGTATAACTTTGTTAACTATATAAAATATTGAAATCATTAAACAATGATTTATTTTTCTCAATAATCAATACAATGCAAAGAAGAGTACACATTTTTGCCATTATCACTAGCCGATGTCCAGTTGCAGAAGAAAAATAACTTCTAAAACAGGGTTATACTTGATGATAACGTGAGTTAAGCTGCACGATAATATCCACTGATAACCGAGCAGCTCGCTGCAGTGTCCTGATTTATTTAAGATCAACATTTTAAACCAAACAAAAATGCAATCCTCCTTAACTATGAGTTACATAGATATCCTATTTGACACTGACATAATTCACGTTACCTAAACATTGGTATTTATTTATTCGTTTTGGTATAAGAAATATGTTTTAGCGTTTCAGAGTATTTATTTTAATTATTAAATCCCTTTTCCATATTGTTTTGTTATTATTCTCTATCATTTATGGATTATTTTATAGACTTTTTATATTTACATTCATTAATGTTACTTCAGTTAAATAGTTCATAATACTTGTTAACCTAAAATTTAAATTATTCCGTATTAAAGAAAACTCTTACATAAGGATGTTTTTGTTTTTTCTTATATTATATGACACCGTATTAAATGATTTGTAGTATTTTCGATAGGTAGAATGTAGATTAAAGTACTTGAATTTAAATTGTAATACGAAAATATCCTAAATCAAATCTCAATTAATTTATACAAAACAATGGTGATAGCAAGGGTGGGAATTTACATGCTAAATATTATCAAATAGGACTACCGTATTATTTTAACCTCTAGCTTTATTTACATCCACTTATGTTCACTTTTCCCAAAACACACGGACGAGGAGAAATCACGTTGACAGCACCCTTTTGGATTTAGGGGGTGGGGGCGAATCTTTCGTTCGCAATAAATATTTTTTCTATGATAATGGATTAAAAGTTTTTTAACAATTTTTTCTCCACATCTAAGCTAGGATCCTAGGCTGCAAAAATCTTGTATGGTAACATTTTGGCTGGAAGGTGTAAAAGAAGTCAATAAAATTTTTTTCTGGAGCTGAACAGTGCATATTTACTTGTTTTTGAACTAGTATTGTTATCAGCCTTTCCAATTCGGCTGGTGTAGGCAGTTCAGACTCGGGTGAAGCTAGCTCACGAATTCAACTGACGACCCTGTGGCAGTAAAATAATGATTTACGACTTAATCCTTGTTTGGGTTGAGAGTACCTATTTTTAAAATACAAATAGACCTTCCTTGTGTGCAATAAAGAATTACAATAAATGATCAAAGCATCAATATTATACATTGCTATGGCAATTTACTTTATTTATTGATATTTACTGTATTTATTAATTTTTATTTCATGACGGTGTGACTTAATGGTTTTAATTATAAATATACTATAATTCTATTATTTGCAAGGTTTTACCCATCCGTCCCAAATGTTAGTTTTGAAAAAAACTATAAGAAAAAGAAGGCATGAAACCCCCAAGTGTTCCAAGATGAGAATGCAGGAATGCACCCGCACATTAACCCAGGAAGTGAAGGTCCAATGACCGATGGGAAATACCAGGCTGGGGAGACAAGGCGGGACAAGGTGTAAGAGATGCAACTTGGACGGTATAAGACCTTATTACTTGAGGGTAAACTAATATTTGCATGAAATTAATTAATGAGTTAACTGAATAAACGAGTAATTAACTTCTGAAAACCCTGCTAACACTGTTTTAAGTCACTATGTAATCAATGTGTAGTGAATAAACTATCGTTTGTTGATGATTTTTAATTCTTGTACCTAAAGGATCAGATTTCATTATATTATTTATCGTTTTTAATTTTTCCGACACAGCCTTCGGTTTCAAAACGAAAGTCAAAAACGGGGTTTCGCATAGTGCAGAGCTTGCATATGAAGTCCCGCTAACCACTGTTATAATTCCCTATGTAATCGATGTGTAGTGAATAAACCTGAATTGGTTTATGATTTTTGATTACTGTATGTGAAAAATCAGATTCCATTCTATTATTTAGCATTTTCAAATTTCTCGACACCTTTGATCTTCGGTTTCAAAACCAAAGTCAAAAACGGGGTTTCGCATAGTTCAGAACTTGCTTATAATCAGCCGCTACCACTGTTATAATTCCCTAGGTAATCGATGTGTAGTGAATAAGCCTGAATTGGTTTATGATTTTTGATTACTGTATGTGAAAGATCAGATTCCATTCTATTATTTAGCATTTTCAAATTTCTCGACACTTTTGATCTTCGGTTTCAAAACCAAAGTCAAAAACGGGGTTTCGCATAGTTCAGAACTTGCTTATAATCAGCCGCTACCACTGTTATAATTCCCTATGTAATCGATGTGTAGTGAATAAACCTGACTTGGTTTATGATTTTTGATAATTGTATGTGAAGGATCAGATTCCATTCTATTATTTAGCATTTTCAAATTTCTCGACACTTTTGATCTTCGGTTTCAAAACCGAAGTCGAAAACGGGGTTTCGCATAGTTCAGAACTTGCTTAATCAGCCGCTACCACTGTTATATTTCCCTATGTAATCGATGTGTAGTGAATAAACCTGACTTGGTTTATGATTTGTTATTACTGTATGTGAAAGATCAGATTCCATTCTATTATTTAGCATCAAATTTCCCGACACTTCTGATCTTCGGTTTCAAAACCAAAGTAAAAAACGGGCTTTTGATTCTGTTGACAGAGAAATCCTAATATGTAGACTGGAAATAAGTGGAGTACGGGGAGTTGCTTTTGATTGGTTTAGGAGTAACCTGTGTGAGCGTTTTCAAATAGTGTCAATTCTTGGTCAATCCAGTGCTGCTCTTCGGATTGATTACGGAGTTTTACAGGGTAGCACATTAGGGCCTCTTCTTTTCCTTCTTTATATAAATAATTTGGGTAGGGTTAATTTGGAACAAGGACGGGTTTTTCTTTATGCTGACGACTCAGCTTTACTTTTTGAGGGCGACAGCTGGGAGGAAGCGTACCGTTTGGCGGAGCGGGGCCTATCCTCTGTCAAGCGGTGGTTTCATCAAAGCCGGCTCTCTGTAAATATTTCAAAAACAAAGCATATACCTATTTCTCTGAGAGCCGACCACGATCCAGTTAACCTGTATCTACGTTTACATACATGTGGGAGTGACAGGGCGAATGAATGTAAAATCGTGTGAGTGTATTGAAAGAGTGGCCGAATATAAATATCTCGGTGTTATCTTCGATAATCGTCTGAAGTGGGCTGGACATATTACATTTTTAAGAAATAAGCTGCGTAAATTTATTTTTATTTTTTCGAATATAAATAATGTCCTGCTCCAGATCTGGTTAAAATTGTATATTTTGCTTATATTCAGTCTTTGTTACAGTACGGAATTTCAGCTTGGGGAAGCTGTTTTCAAAGTATTTTAACGCCATTGGAAATTACCCAAAAATCTATCATCAAAGCGGCATGGAAAGTGCATATTAAAGTGTTATGGACGATCTTTTGTTTACATTTTCAAAGTTCATTCAATCAAGTAGCTTGAAGTTAACTTCAAATTAATAAAACTCTATCCACTTTAATGTTTTGCAATGTTTATTGTGCACAGTATTAATCAATTAATGATTTATTTAATTACAAAGTAAATTTATTGAGGCATATCAATGATCAATAAACACTACCCGAAAGAACATATAAGATTGTATTATTTACTTTGGCTTCCTCAACCGATTTCATATTTTT
This sequence comes from Flexamia atlantica, assembly GCA_035578135.1. Classification (NCBI taxonomy): domain Eukaryota; kingdom Metazoa; phylum Arthropoda; class Insecta; order Hemiptera; family Cicadellidae; genus Flexamia; species Flexamia atlantica. The sequence continues at coordinate 491,326 of JAQJVK010000033.1, forward strand.
TATATCAAAATAATCAGGCGATCAAAACAAAGCGCGTGGTATATTTGGTTTTTCGTTTTTCCGTCAGTTTAAAAAGTTTATGCACAGTCACTAAGGCAAGCAGGGACTCACCGACTAGGGCCGGCGAGCGTGCCCACCCCCGACCGTGCACAATAGACCCAAGTGATAATCTTATTAGTACGGTCGACTGGTTCTGCCTCACGCTGGGGTTAAAAAGAGTATAGCTTCACAAATGTACAAAATACGCTGTTACAGCTGATAATAATTTGCTTTCTTTCATCACGGTTTTATGATTTTTAGTTGATTTACTTTATGGGACATAATTATGTACTATATAAAAGTTACATTTAGTTTAATTTTAAAACCTAATCTGTTGAATCATAAATTCACTATATGGCACCATCTTTATTTCAGCAGCGGGAGTAGTAATTATGCCTGATACGATGATTTGGCGTTTATACTAATTCGACCTCTATAGTTTAAAGCCTGAAGAGCGTGCTGCCTTTTGTGGTTGAGGTTGAGTCTTGAAACTAAATCTCGGCAAGATTGAAAGAGAGGGACACGGTAGTGTATTTAGTCACCGACAGACTGTGCTGTAATAATCTAATTATTTTATCCATTTATATAGAAAAATTATAAAAATCTCGAAGTTTTAAGGGTCTGTTAGCGGACTCAAAGTTTTGAAATACTCCAATATAAGTGTAATGGATGATCTAATGTTTAATTTTCCAATTTCATTCAGTCAAGCAGAGGGTGATTAGCCTGCACTATGCGAAACCCCGTTTTTGACTTTGGTTTTGAAACCGAAGATCAAAAGTGTCGAGAAATTTGAAAATGCTAAATAATAGAATGGAATCTGATCTTTCACATACAGTAATCAAAAATCATAAACCAATTCAGGTTTATTCACTACACATCGATTACATAGGGAATTATAACAGTAGTAGCGGCTGATTATAAGCAAGTTCTGAACTACGCGAAACCCCGGTTTTGACTTCGGTTTTGAAACCGAAGATCAAAAGTGTCGAGAAATTTGAAAATGCTAAATAATAGAATGGAATCTGATCTTTCACATACAGTAATCAAAAATCATAAACCAAGTCAGGTTTATTCACTACAAATCGATTACAAAGTGAATTATAGGCGTTTACTAATTCGACCTCAAAAGTTTAAAGCCTGAAGGGCGTGCTGCCTTTTGTGGTTGAGGTTGAGTCTTGAAATTAAATCCTGGCAAAATTGAAAGAGCAGAGGGATACGGCTGTGTATTTGAAATTAAATGAAATTGAAATTCGTTTATTCCTTTAACAACTTTACAATGATACTATTCACATAACATAAATTATCAATAGGAATTAGTTCCCCACATGGGTCAAAGCCTGTGGGTAGGGAACGAGTAAAAAATCAGCCACTTTAGAGGAATTATTTTAGTAAAAAAATGAAATATAGTAAGTTTTAATTAAACATAAAAGTACAAAGATAAATTTAAACAAAAACAAAATATGCACGCAAATACAACTGGGACAATAGTTTACATTTAGGACGGAAGTTATGGAGTGATAATACAACAGTAATATAAAAGTAAAAACGCCATTGCAATAACCGAGAATCTCGGTCCAGTGGTCCAGTCATGCTCACATTCACAGGAAACACGGGCTCGACGGACGGACGGACCCTCACTCACACACACACGCACTCACACTCACACACCCATACGCAGTTGCAATCGCTTTGTGACCTTGACCCTAGGTATACGGGGAAGTAAAGAAAGTCTTAATTTGATCTCGCCCTATCTCCAATAGCCATTTGTCAACAATTTTGTTATAAGTGCGGTTGCTACAGGGTAGAGGATATTTAATATGATTCGTAAGTCGAGGGAATACTAAATTAGCTACATAAAAAGATGAGGTAGTATTTATTGTTTTATTCAATCGAGGGGCAACAATACCGGTATTGATAGCAAATCTTGTAGAATATGTATGAACAAGATGACGAAACAAAGAATTCAGATTTCTGCGGATGTATAAAATTAATGTTTTCATAAAAAGTTGGCGGATACTGAGTACTTTAAATTCATCAAATAAAAGGTTTGAAGGATATCGTCGATTTTTTTTCAATGCCGCTTTTATGTTTGATTTTTGGATAATTTCCAATGGCGTTAAAATACTTTGAAAACAGGTACCCCAAGCTAAAATTCCGTACTGTAACAAAGACTGGATATAAGCAAAATATACAATTTTAATCAGATCTGGAGCAAGGACATTATTTATATTCGAAAAAATAAAAATAAATTTACGCAGCTTATTTCTTAAAAATGTAATATGTCCAGCCCACTTCAGACGATTATCGAAGATAACACCGAGATATTTATATTCGGTCACTCTTTCAATACACTCACACGTTTTACATTCATTCGCCCTGTCACTCCCACATATATGTAAACGTAGATACAGGTTAACTGGATCGTGGTCGGCTCTCAGAGAAATAGGCATATGCTTTGTTTTTGAAATATTTACAGAGAGCCGGCTTTGATCAAACCACCGCTTGACAAAGGATAGGCCCCGCTCCGGCAAACGGTACGCTTCCTCCCAGCTGTCGTTCTCAAAAACTAAAGCTGAGTCGTCAGCATAAAGAAAATCCCCGTCCCTGTTCCAAATTAACCCTACCCAAATTATTTATATAAAGAAGGAAAAGAAGAGGCCCTAATGTGCTACCTTGTAAAACTCCGTAATCAATCCGAAGAGGAGCACTGGATTGATAAAGAATTGACACTATTTGAAAACGCTCACACAGGTAACTCCTAAACCAATCAAGAGCAACTCCCCGTACTCCACTTATTTCCAGTCTACGTATTAGGATTTCTCTGTCAACAAAATCAAAAGCCCGTTTTTTACTTTGGTTTTGAAACCGAAGATCAGAAGTGTCGGGAAATTTGATGCTAAATAATAGAATGGAATCTGATCTTTCACATACAGTAATCAAAAATAATAAACCAAGTCAGGTTTATTCACTACAAATAGTTAGACCCGTTACATTTAAACAGTGGTAGCGGGACTTCATAAGCGGGTAATTCACCGTGCGAAATATCGTTTTTTACTTTGATTTTCAATTCCGAAGGCTTAACTTGTCGAGGAAAATTTGAAAACGCTAATAGATATAAGGTAATCTGCCCCTACATATCGATAATATAAAGGTACTAAAACCTCTTAATGTTAATATGTTTGTGGTCTCTTTTAATTTAATGGAGGTATATCAACGGGCTACCTGGACTCTCGTGACAGTTTTACGACCTCTCTACTCGACAGAAGGTCGTCAGCTAACTTCACCCTGGTCCAACGAAATAGTAGTTATTAGCAATTGCGTAGTAGGAAAAGTCTTAAGAATATTCTTTTGAATGTGAATTGGTATCCTAAATTGAATTTGAGGCTATATTAATTAGTAATTAAAAGAAAATATATCCCAGATCGACTTCAAACGTTACAAATATGATCCAGTCCCAGTAATCTGTTTCTGGGTAATGAGCTCATGTGACAAAAGAAATCTAATGTCAATACACAAGCTGAGTTGAAAGGTTGGTAATAAGACTAGTTTTAAAACCAGTAAATACGCACTGCTCAGGGCGTCTGTATATTTTTGTTGACTTTTTTACACTCTCCAGCCAAAATATTAGCATACAAGATAGTTTGAAACCTAGGAGCCTGGCTGAGCCTTGAAAAAAATGTTGTTGAAACATTTTTAATCTAAGTAAGTAGTAAAAATATGTTTTGGAACATATTTTGTATGTTTTGGAAAATACGAATGTATGTGGATGTAGCCTAAACAGAGCTAGATACTAAACCAATGCAGTAGTCCTACTTGATAATATTTAGCATGTAACTTCAAGCCCTTGGTATCTCCATTGTTCTGTTATTAGTTGAGTTTTTAATAACCATTCTACCCTACTAATCCTGAGCAACCGCATACTTTAATTTATAATGATTTTTGGTAATTCATTCACTAGTAACAGTAAAACTACAATACGTGTGGTGGCACCACTGGCTGGTCAAGAAGAATGTTTACGCATGCGCACTAAACTCTCGAGAAAAGTGATGGAGACGACGAGGACGAGGCGAGACAAAGAAACAAAAGGATACATTACAATAGCTTATACCATTTCCATTAGTATATCCTTTATAATTTTAACATCAGATTATCTAGGAAGATTTATGACAATTAGTCCTGTCATTAGTATTGAAGGAGAATAATAAGGTTCATATTTGGCTGATAAGAGGTAAGCCTCAATACCTTTTGCCTAAAGTGTTTAGTAATAGTATATTTCATTACAAGGACCTAAAGTGACGCTTTTCGTACAAGGTCAAGTTTTACAACCGCGGCTGTAAGCCGAGGTTGAAAAATGACCGAGTAACGAAAAGCAGCTTTAGGTCCGTGTGATGAACTATATTTTTCGTTATATTACTCAATACAATACGTAAACTACTTAAGAAAACCAAAATGTTACAGCTTGTTTACCTTTAAAAATGCCTTCAAAAGATGCCACCGTCTTGTTCTTGCTATTTGAAGCAATCAGCTGATTGTCTGTTTCATTTGTGTTAGGGTAGACTGACAACAATGAACAACTATTGACGTATCGAACGAATGTAATAATCGATTGGTGAAATGAGCGAGTTTCACAAAGTGATTAAACTGACAACAATGAATGTTTCGATAATAACGATGAATGTTTCGACTATTTGTAATCGAATGAATATTGTTCGATTATTACGACGTACTCGGCACTTTTTGACTTTTATAGTTCTAGGACTATAAAGAGTCGGCTGGTATCGAGTACATCAGCTTTTAATTCCTAGGAATAAAAATAGTGTATTTAGGTCCGGAAAACATGCATTAAAAACATCTGTTTTTGAAGCAGTATAACGAAAAATTTTTTAAACTGATTAGAGGCTGCTTTTCATTGTAATGATACATAGAGATTAATAATATTTTAAGACGTTGATAAAATTTGTTAAGACTTAGTCGTTTTCTCTTCTTAAATATGAACTAATTGGAGGTTAATGTTGCTCAACGTAATTAATTAGCTAGCAACCAGATCATTAACCTGGCCTTATTTGATTGCCGAAAACATTCCGGTGGAAAGCTAAAACCAAGATTGCATTTTTAAGAAACGAATAAAATCCTAGACAGGCGACTCCGTAGAAATTTCATAGAATACTACTTTCATATGAACTACGTCATATACACTTAAATTAGTTATCGGTGCATTTATTATCTTAAGAAATGAGTTTTGCTATGATATATTTAGTAAAATTAAAAATATTATGTAATTTTTAATAAGTCATTAGTAAAAATAAGATTCAGGCCCTAACTCGAAATTAATTGTGCTCTGCCAGTCGGAGCCGGTGTGAAGATGGCTAATGCCTCCACTGTCATCAAATAAAAGGTTATCGGAAAGGAACCAGAAGTAAGTCCAATACTGCCGACTCTTCTAATACTTAGTACTTACTATTAGTACTTACTTATATGTGTCCATAGGCTGGCTCACACAGCCCCAGTAAAGCCGTATTTAGCAAACGTTTTGATTACTAGATGTGATCCTGTATTGTTGAATCGTTATTGTAACTTTTAACCTATGTAACTTATTGGATAAGTTCAAGAGAAGTTTCCTCCATATTCGTAATAAGAATTTCCTTTTTTTTATTGAAGCCGACATTCGAAGTGAAGCAAAGCATTTTTACTACGGATATAAGTTTTATATAGCCAACCCCCCCCCCTATGAAAAAATTATGTCAGGTTTGATCAAAAAAAATATCAGAACCTGAATAAACCTTGATCAAAACTGATCAAATTTGCGGGGTTTTTGGGACTTTTGACTACCAAATCTGATCAAATCTGATCAGGGGTTTGTTCAGGCTGATCAAGGTTGATCAGTTTGGTTCAGGATTCATCAGGTAAGGTTGATCAAGCTTGATCAGATTAGTTCAGGTGCTCCTACAGGATTGATCAGGTTTGATCAGGTAAGGCTGATCAAGGTTGATCAGTTTCGTTCAGATACTTGGTCAGATTTGATCAGCTTTATTCAGGGTTAATCATGCATGCCTGATCAGTTTTGATCAGAAAAATATGGCTTTTGGGACTTTTGACCATCAAATCTGATCAAATTTGATCAGGCAAAAATTCGTCAGATTTGTTCATTAGTGTTTATTAACTATACCATAAAATTAAAATTTTGGTCAGATTTATGAGTTTAAATCAGAGATTTATTTTAATGTTATGTTATGTTTAATGTTTTTTGTAAAAAAAATTATGCATTAATAGGCCTACGGTTTATGATAAAGTTTAATACACCAACATCCTCTTTTACAAATTAGATATATCAGTGTATAACCTTTATTCTTCTGGCCTTATATTTTTTACTAGTTTATAAAATATTTTTAATCACAGATATTGTTAACATTGTATTTATACATTTTACATAAAAGCTATGTATTTATAACAATATGTATTATGATAAACTATACATATCTCTATACATTTTTGTTGTTGTACATGGGCCTTTAAACTGATAAGGACTGATGAAAGCGTTTCGACGCTGAAACCTAGGTCTCCAAAAAACGTATTATTGGATCGTGAGGTAAGCCTTAATTAATTTAATAATGTCAAATAACGATCCAGAGGCTATGAACCCTAATAAGTATAATTTCAAGTATTTAACGGTATAAATATAATTTCAAGTAGGCCTATTTCAAGTATTTTCAAGTATAAACAGATAACGCTCTGTTTACATTCTGTTGTACATTCAAACTGTAGGCCTATTTGAATAAAATATGTTTCTAGCCCATGATTTGTGTTTATACCTGTAATTAGCTAAGTACACAACCTATTTATGTTATATTAGGCCTACATTATATTGGAAATATTGTAAGTTGAGGGCAGATAATGGAATTTTTTTTATAAAACAAAAACACAGCAAATAAACAGTAACCCGATCAATACGAGTTTCATATCTGATCTTCTGCCGTTCGTTTCTAAAGCAAACACGATAAAACATCTGATTCCAAAGAAAACAAAATCGAAAGTAGACGAACTTCGGTAGGCTATATAGTTTGTCGATTGGAACTCAACAACCAATTCTATTGTATTTATTTCCGATTTGTTTTTACTCAATGGAAATTTACTAAGTTATCGATAGAATTTGCACAAGATGGCGGGGGAAATTGTTCAATTTATGTTAGTAACTTATAATTAAGTTTTTGGCTAGCTTAGGGGAGAGTGGGGCAGTTTCATACAGTCTAAATTTCCCGGCCTTACAGAAGAGCAGGAAACAAATCATTCATACCACCTATAGGCCTCATCATGTACTACTACCTATAAAAGTTTCAATTCTGCAGTGTATTTCAATTCGGAGATAGCCTATTTAACATTTACTGGAATCTGAAAAAAAGTTGTTTATGAATATCAGGAAAAAGGGAGGTAAAAGTAAGTTAGGCATAATTTGTTTTTATATTTTTGCTGTTATTTATGCATTATTAGACAGCTCAATATTTTGGACTACATATACACACTATAACTGTAGATGTCCAATTTTAACTTATAAAAAATTTATATGGTAATTTGTAACACAACCAAACTTGGGGCACTTTCATTCATTGAAACGGGGCAGTTTCATACATTATTTGTATTTACTATTTATCAATATTGAATAATTTATCTTTGTAAAAATATCATAAAAATACTTAAAATTAAGTATCAGCCTACACAGTAAAACTCAAAATATTTATTGTTTTAAATTTTCTTTAGGGTGACAAATGGCGAGATATTACAGGAAATTAACTAATAGAGCTAAGGCAGATGAAAATGTTTTCACAGTTAATTTTATGTCTTACTTTCATTAATAGTAAGTTTTAGGGCTTTTGATTTGCAAGAAATTGTACCAAAACTTATGTTTTGGAGCAAGACTTCATACTGTTTTATTTTTCTGTTGATATTTTAACAAATAACATTGTGTAACCCTAAGTTTAGGCCTAATTATCGTTAGAATGAAGTTTTTAAACAGCTTAAGACAACAAACTTAAGTTTTAATGTTATTTGTTTCATTATTTTCCCTTTGTATGAATCTAACCCAATGAAGTATGAAACTGCCCTAATTTGGGGTAGTTTCATACAAAGTGCAGAGTGTTTTGGTAAAAAAAACGATCATTTATATGAGAGAGAAATTAATTTAAAACTTTCATGATAATGGTTAGATGCCATGCAATATTAAATTAAAATTTCAGAACATTTCGTTTGGAAATTAGGAAGCTAAAAATATTTAGAGTTGATAGATGCGATTTTGTATGAACCTGCCCCACTCTCCCCTAATCATCATAAATCTAAGCTACATAGTTTTATTATATTTATTTAGGTTGGGTATGTTTTACTTAGTGTCAGGTATTTGAATATTTGACAATACTTTCAGTTACAGTTATTGGTTGTTATCGATGTTTCTTTCAATACTGATGGTTGTCGGAACAGTAAATCGATATAGTTAAACTCGCTAAGCTAATAATTTCTTTAAAATACATTTTTGGTGCGGCGTAGTATGTGTATTATACAGCAGATTAACAAATATAAACTATTCGTTACCAACTATCAGCATATTATACAGCAGCAATCTGCTGTAAGTTTATGTTATGCTGTTAGTTGACATCGAATTAACCAAACTCTAAGCTCATGCGAAAACGAAAGTGATCTTCTCCCATGCTGAATTATATTGAAAAGTTAAGTTACCTACTGAACCTGAGTAAAACACATAAGATAAACAATATTTAGTGTAAACATAACCTGTGAAGGCAGAAGATCAGATATGAAACTCATGCCCAGCAACTACCACTTTTTAATTTTAAGTTGCTTGATACTTATAGCATAAAGATGTCTACTTACTGAGTTTTTAACCTCAAGAATGCTTTGACAATAACTAACTTGGTCAATGGTCTATTATCTTTCTATGGCCAAATAGAGCCCTCATGTCCTAACCACAACTTCACTATAATAACGTTCATGCAACTTTGATTGAATAACAATTAAAATCCTAAACCGAAAAGGATTTAAACTCAAACAAAACGCAACTACAAAGCAATTAATTTAAGCATGTAATGATAAAACTGTTTATCTCTAGGGCTTGTGAGTTTAACGTCTACATAAAAATTAATTCAAATCAAAACTAACTAAACAACTAAACCAGTAAAAAAGGAGTAGGGCTGAGGCTGGCAGGGCTGCCACTACAACCTCTTCGAGAACGAATGTTGAGTTTGAAACTTGACATATATATAAGTTCATAATCAAGTAAATAAACTATTATACAACAATTAATTGTATTTCTAGGAATATAAATAATTGAACGTTTATTGTCTTAGGAATGTATGCAAAAATTACATGACAAAAAATATATTTTAAAATAGACCTTTATTTATATCATCATTAAAAATAATTTTTATAGTGTATAAAAAGTATAAACATTTTTAGATATTATTTTTCAATTATTATTCCATTTTTTATTATTTTTTTAAGGTTTATTGAACAGGTTTTAAGGCATGTAACAGACATAAATTTTAATTTTTTTATCCGCCATTTTGTATTTTTAACAAAATATTTATTATCTCCCAGGGTTTTTAATCGATATTTTTGAAAAGCGATATGCCCCTGTATCTAGTCAAGGTTGGTTTATGAAAAAATTATCAGCATGATCGAATCGTAAATTTCAAAATGGCGGCCGTTTAAAATCTTAAAATTGAAATACCAAAACATGGTACATATTACAAAAAATATAATGAACAATAATATTTAGACAATTTTATTTCCATTCCAACGATACCCAAATTATGAAAATCGGTTCACAAACAACTGAGTTATAAAATAATCCTGATTTTTTTATAAGCCTTAAAAAATAATCCTGAAAAAATTTTAACAATCCTGTCAGGCCTGATTAGATATGCCTGATCAAGTCTGACCAAATCTTGGAGAAATTTTAACACTCCTGTCAGGCCTGATCAGTATGCCTGATCAAGTCTGACCAAATCTGATGATTGAAGTTATAACATCAGGCCTGATCAAATAATCTTGAAGAAATTTGAACACTCCTGTCAGGCCTGATCAGTATTTCTGATCAGGTCTGATCAAATCTGATAATTCAAGCTGTAACATCAGGCCTGATCAAAAATTCCTGAAGAATTTGGAACACCCAGGTCAGGCCTGATCAGGCTAGTTGATCGGTTTTGATCAACCGAGTCAGGCTTGATCAGGTTATTTGAACAAATCTGATCAAATTTGTTCATTTTTGATCCTGCTTGATCAAAAATGATTAAATTTGATCAGGTCTGATCAAGCAAATTTTCATAGGGGCCTTTAAGTTATTACATTAGCTTTGACTGAGAGAGAAGCCAATGAATTGGTATTAAGGTGTCATAAAATGAGTCAATTTAAAATGTTTAAAAAAATGTCAAGAATATATTTAATAATGTTTACGTTTAAATTTATGAGATTTTGTCTTTCTTATCATAAATCTGACGAACCACTTAGGAAGATTTCCCTTTATTTTAAATCTGCTTTTAGGAGTCTTTTCAAAATTTGAAAATATGGATGCCATCTCATTGAACCTGTATTTTATGACACTATTTAATTCTACGCTTCGTTTAGAAAACTTTTTAAAGTTTGTAATTTTTTCCTAAACCAAATTGTTAATGAGGTATAAACAGTTTAAGTTCGATTTTCCCTATTTTGGCATTCCAGCATTGGGACATTTTTTATCGTTTGTACAACGAAAACGGCTACTTTAACTATGATATATCAAAGAATAAATCGCCTTAAAATCAGAATATTCTTGAGATTTCATCATGTAAGTTATTGTTTAATTTTGATTTACTTATGGCAATGTAGTATTTTTAAAATTCTTTTACTCCATGAATAAAGTCAAACGTTAACTTTTCATATCTTCTTAAATATTAAGTTTATGGAAAATATCAGTGAAGAGTAAAAACCTGGTGTAAAATACTGGGTGTTCCATGAGAAAAGACACAGTCATCCGCCTTTTTTTTAAAAAGCGTCCATATTTTTTTAATTTAAAAGTTACTTCAAAATAGCCATAAAATAATTAGAAATCTCCCATAACAACTTCTCTGTCAGTTTTCCAAAGAAAAAGTAGATTTCGGTTCACTCTGGGTGAACACCCAGTATAATTTATATACTATAATGTTGAATCTACTTAAGATTAATCCAAATTTTATATTTTTTATTAATATTGTATTTAATATAAATAAATTTGATTATAATTCCCGTTTTTAATTTTTAATTATTATTCATGGGATGGTATGTTTACGAGAATGGAGTAGATTCTTTATACTTTAGATACATTCCCAATGCAGTTCAAATAAAAAACCCACACCTCATTGAATAATCAACATATTATTAGCCTTTCAAAAAAAGGAGATCCAAAATAGTTAACATATTATACATTATTTTCAAGCCATTTACTAACTTAGTATTATCAAAATTAATTAAACATGTCTATTTTCAAAATAGTGGCCATTATAATAAAAATTATCAATATACACAGAATTTTAAGTATTGCTTAAAAATCTTTTTAATAATCCTTAATAAGCCTCAGAGCTTTTTATAACTTAACAAATTTCACATTCAAAATACCTCTGAGCAGAGCTTAATTATGTCATACCTCCTAGGCATTTTAAGAGTTGTAATTTAAGAGTTATTATACAACTTTTTTAGTGTTGGACGTAAAGATACAGGTTTTTGTTGGTTTGGGATATCCAGTATAATTTCTAGACTATCTCACTCGATCGGTTCTGTTTAACAAAACAATTTATTAGGCAACTTAAAAATTACCATGCTTTTTTTGTTTTCTTTAATAATATTATTATTTGGAACGTTTAGTCTGTGTTGTACATTTCAACTATAATCGAAAGTCTTTCCCAACGAGACTTTCATCTTGTTCTCGCTTCACAATCAGTTGTTTCATTTGTGTTTAGGTTAGACGGACAGTAACCAACAACTGATGTATCGAGCACATTGAACTTTCGATTGGTGTAGTTAAGCGTAATATCGATTTCCATCATCACTAATCAGAGGAAACAAATAACTGACAACTCGATTGCCGATTTATTTACTCAGTAAGCACATATGCCACATATTAATGGCCCCCTGCCAATGGATTTGGTCATAGGGGTATTGTAAAAGTTATTACGTAATCTTATGTTAATGTTCTCTTTTTGTTAAATGCCTTGGTTTTATAAAATTAAAAAACAACCAGCTGACGTCCTCGTTTTCAGCTGATACTTTTCTACCTAAGGAGAGAAAGAACTTCTTTAGCCCTGCATCACATTTGATAAAAACTGCCGTTTACGTAGCTGTATGGCAAAAAAATATATTACCTACTTAAATTTGTTCTTATTTTTCGAAACAAATTTGTTTAAGATTGATATTTTCCATGAAAAAAGTTTTTTTTTCAATTATGTACGTTCAATAAGAAAAAAAGTTAAAAGTTAAGTTAAAATATATCAAATAAAAGGCTGTATGGCGAAATAAAAAACTGCGTGTAGTTCGCTGTTGACACGGATTGCTAAATTAAAACTATTGTAAAACTCTACTTTAAAATCATAAGCCACTACACCTTTCCATTTGAAATCATATATTGTATCCATGATGGCGTCCGAAAATTGCTACTGACTTAAAATGAAGCACTTATTACTTATGTTTGGGTTAGTATGGAATTAATATTTAGAAAAAAGTGAAAAAAACTTTAAGGGGGTCATTTTAAACTCATTTCCACATATTTCCTCGGAGCTTCTTGTTGCACTTGAACTAATTTGATATGTTATTTCAGCTGATGAATGAAATGTTCGTGAAACGGTGGCGCAAGAAAGAGAACGATAGATTTTTTTAACATTTAAAATAAATGGAAAATCAGTTTTATACTGATGTCGACCTTTATCTCTGAGGCAGGTTAAGTGTAAGAAAGGGCCATGCGGCCCTAACTTTGCCTGGGAAAATAAAGAATTGTTCATTTGCTAATTTATTTCACTACTCGTAAGAAGAAGTTTTAGTTTTAACACAACGTTGGAAACCGTACATGACTAAGATCGAATGGCAACTTGAAAGTTTGGAAGTTATGAATCGCATTATCGTCTAAAGTGAAAACAATTATGTCTACACAAACGAGAAAACAGGCTAATAAGACGTACTCTGAGAAGAAACCCTACGCTTGCCAAACATGTGAAAGGTCTTTTCAACGGTCAGGATATCTAAAGACTCATATGTTGACACATACTGGGCAGCGACCACATGAGTGTCCACAGTGTGACAAGACTTTTACACAGAAATATAAATTAAGAAACCATGTGTTGACCCACACTGGGGAAAAGCCATACAGTTGTCAAACATGTAAAAGGTCTTTTACACGGTTGGACAAGCTAAAGACTCATATGTTTACCCACACTGGTGAGAGACCATATAGCTGCCAAACATGTAAACAGTGCTTTACCCAGTCAGCACATTTGGCTACACATGCACTGACCCACTCTGGAGAGAAACCCTACACATGTCAAATATGTAATAAATCATTTACAACATCAAGCTACCTTAAGACTCACACGTTGATGCACACTAAAGAGAAACCATACTCATGTCAAATATGTAAGAAATCATTTACATCATCAAGCAACCTTAAGACTCACACGTTGACACACACTGGAGAGAAACCTTACAATTGCCAAACATGTGGAAAGTCCTTCACCCAGTCAGGGAATTTGGCTGCACATGCGTTGACGCACACTGGAGAGAAACCTAACACATGTCAAATATGTAAGAAATCATTTACAACATCAAGTAAACTTAAGACTCACACGTTGATTCATACTCAAGAGAAACCTAACGCATGTCAAATATGTAATAAATCATTTACAACATTAAGCCGCCTTAAGACTCACACGTTGATTCACACTGGAGAGAAACCTTACAGTTGCCAAACATGTGGAAGGTCCTTTACCCAATCAGGTACTTTGGCTGCACATGCGTTGACGCACTCTGGAGAGAAACCTCACACATGTCAAATATGTAAGAAATCGTTTACAACATTAAGATACCTAAAGACTCACACGTTGACCCACACTGGTAAGAAACCTCAAACATGCCAAATATAAAATAAATCAATGACAACATCAAGCTACCTTAAGAATCACACAATGGTGAGATACCTTACAGATGCCGATTCTGTAGACAGTCCTTTACAACGTCAAGCGGCCTAAAAAGACACTCATCGACACACACTGGTAAGAGGCCTCAGTCTCTGATGCAGAGAACGGTCGCTGATGATGAAGAATGAGCTTCATAATTAGCTGTGACTTGGCACTCGCTTACGACAAATTACTCCCTGGTTAATTTAATGCTAAATTAATTATTTTATAGGCTTTTTCGTACTTTATTCTGTCCGAAACGATATTTTGCGTTGCTCGAAACGTGTGTATCAGACTTTAGTGACCGATGTATGGAATTTACTGCGATTTTTAGTACATCGTCATAAATTGTTTAGACACTGTGCTAAGTGACATTCTGATTTCCATCAATGTGCAAGCGTGTTTCATGTAAGTGAACTAATTTGATCATTAAAAAAGTGATCCGTCTGACTACATGACGCTGTTATAAATGTAGAAGTACCTTTCCATTTTTGAAATTTATTTTTGAGTTTGTCTGTGCAATGGAAAAATGTAAATACTCTTTCAATAGAACTGATGTTCGCTTCAATTAAAGTTTTTCATTCGTTACAAGTACGTTCTTTAATTAATTAAGTATATCAGTGACTCGGTTGGTGATCATCATTTTCAGGAGACGACTTGTAAAAAGTTTTTTAAACCCTACTTCTCAGAAACTATGCAACACTTTTTATAGTGTTAAGAAAGCGCATAGCTATCATACCAGAAACAAAAAAATTAAGTGAAAATTTGTACATATATGCTATATAAGTTAATTTTAATATTTTTTTTAAACTATTGCAATTTTGTTAAATAATAACCAGTCTCATATTACTGTTAAATTGTAACAATTTATTTACTTGGGCGTAAGTCACTTACAAATAAATTTGCAATAAAACCTTCATTTTAAATTACGTGAAATTTAAACTTTTAGGTCAATTTGCTTTGCGGTAAGATTTATTTTAAAAGACCAACATGCACCCAAGTCAATTTGTCTTTGGTTTTTGGTTCGGGAGAGAATCACTAATATAACTAAAATGCCTCTGTCGTTTTAAACAACATTGAATTACAAAGGTATCCAGGCGTATATTGTACTGATTTTGAATATATAAAATAAATTTTCTTTGTTTATAGTATGTTTTGGTGCTTGCTGGTGGTTGGGGAAAAGTTCCATGTATGGAATTTCGATTTTGAAGGCAGCAATGTAGTCGCATTTTGTAGGAACCTTTCTCAAATTTCCATCCCTAGTTGTTGTCTAGGCATTAGTGAAGGTTTGTTTAACAAGTGCAGAAGTAAATATTTTTCGACTTAGTTACAGCTTTATTATTCTTAAGCTAATTTTAATATGGATACTGTAATACTTAATTCATAAAGAGAGTTCTTTTAGGCTTAAAATGGCACTATGGCTAGGTTTCTAGATAAACTATTCGTTGCGATAACTTGACCTCAAAATATTTCTACCATCACTATGAAGCATGGGTTACAAACATACTTTGTACCTTGGGCCAGACCAAGGTAAAATACAACAATTCTCACAATGTCTAGTACTTTTTTAGGTCTAATATACTAAGAACTATGTATATTGAATCCTAAATACTCTGTTTTTAGATTTGTTTTCATGTTTCCCTTTTCCCTTGATGTATCACATTTAGGCCAAAGGTACAATAAAATATGGGTGGCCCAAGGTACAGTAAGGAAGTCTAAAGAATTCTTACTCAAAATTAGTTTTTAATTACTTAAAAAATAATAAATATTAGGATTAAATTATTAATATAATATCTAGGATTAAATTATTAATATAATATCACAAACTCCTAATAACATGTTTAACTCATTAAACTTGGAAACGAGTATTGAATGTTTCCATTAACAACTTTTGAGTTATCGACGAGATAACAAAACCGGCCCAATGTACAAGCCCTCCCTACTATATATTGCGGACTACATGAACCACGAAACATTTTGCAACCACTTTTATCCACTGCGCTAGCAGTCAATTACAAGCGTAATATCAGTGAGAATAGTTGTATTGATTTTGCCTTTTAGCCGTTGAATAGAACGTAATAATATTTGTATATATATTCATTGTACCCAATTGATATCCATACATCTAGTCATCAACAAAGTAAAAAAGTATGGTAATTAAAATTTTTTAGTTAACAAATAACATCAAAAGAAAAAACATCAAAAATGATTGGTTTTAAAACTTTTCAATGAGGAGAGAAACCTTACAGTTGCAAATTTTGTGAAAAGGACTTTAAACGGAAAGGAACCCTCGTTGAACATCAATGACACACGCGGGAGACAAACCTCACTGTTGCTTAATTTGTGGAAGGTTATTTAAAAAGTTAACTGACCTTAGGAACCATACACACTGAGGAGAAACCTTATATCTGCCAAACTTCTGGAAAATCTTCTGGATCTGGAAAATCTTTTATGCGGTCATGGGACTTGAAGAGACATATGTTGACCCACACCGGAGAGAAACCTTACTGCTACATATTTTGTGGAAAAACCTTTACCCAGATACGAACTTTGGATGCACACGCATTGACACATACCGGAGAAAAACCGTTCGCATGTCAAACATGTAAAAATCCTTTGCAAAATCAGGGACCCTCAAGAGGCACACGTTCATTCACACTGGTGAGAGACCTTACAGCTGCCAAACCTGTGGAAAGACCTTTTCCCGTAAAGGGACCTTGAACATTCACTCAATGACACACTCTGGAGAGAAACCTTACACATGTCAAATATGTAACAAATCTTTAACAACATCTAGGCACCTTAAGACTCACGCGTTGAAACACACTGGTGAGAGACCTTACACATGTCAAATATGTAACAAATCATTTACAACATCAAGCTACCTTAAAACTCACACGTTGACACACACTGGAGAGAGCCTTACAGTTGCCAAACATGTGGAAAGTCCTTTACCCAGTCAGGGCATTTGGCTGCACATGCATTGACGCACTCTGGAGAGAAACCTTACTCATGTCAAATATGTAAGAAATCATTTACAACATTAAGCTATCTTAAGACTCGCACTTTGACATACACTGGTGAGAAACCTTACAGTTGCCAATTCTGTGGACAGTAATTTACAACGTCAAGCGGCCTAAACAGACACTCATCGACACACTCTGGTAGGAGGCCTCAGTCCCTAGCTAGTCGCCGATGAAGAAGGAGCTTCATAATTAATTACCTGTGACCTCGCTAATTTTTTTCGTTGCTGGAGACGTGAGCATCGGACTTTGTATGACTTTATCAGACTTTACTGACCGATGTATGTACTGCACGGCAATTATTAGTCCATCGTCATAAATATGTCGAGTCAGTACAAAATGGCATTCTGAGATCTGACAATGTGCAAACGTTTTTTATTGTAAGAGTACTAATTTGAACATCAAAAAAGTAGCCCGTCTTACCACAATTCGCTGTGATAAATATAAAAGTACTTTTCCATTTCTAAATTTATTAGCCTATTGAGTATGTATGTGCAATGGGATTTAATGACGACTTCAATAGAATTGATGTTGAATTTAATGAAAGTTTGTCATAAGTTACAATGTACATTATTTTATTAATTAAGTTAAATTTTTCGGTGACTCGGTTGGTGATCATTATTTTCAGGAAAATCATTAAATTTTCAGTAAAAATGTAAACTAGCTTCTGTCAGAAACAACGTGATACTTTTTATAGTACAATTAAAGCCCGTAGCTGCCATAGCAGAAACAAAAAAAATAAGTGTAAATTTGCACTTTAGAAATAAGTGAACTTAATTACATTTTTTAAATCGTTACAATATTGTTAAATAATGACCAGTCTAATGTTATAGCAATAAATTGTAATAGGTTAGTTCCTTCGGTGTAAGGTATTTACATGTATTAAAATATCAAATAAATATACAAAGAAATTTGTAATAAGGCTTGTATTTTAAATGAAGTCAAATTAATGTCGACCCCTCCTCCATTAAAAATAACCTACCTTCTCTAATTATCCTTAATCTTGATTCTCATATTTCAGATGACGTAACTTACAGACTCCTCTTTATAATGCCTACATATTATAACTCGTACTTAAATGAAGCATCAGGCATCTTGTCATTTAGTCCTGCCTGCGAAAGCAAATAAGAAAGAAGCATGAGTATGTTTCATTCACGTAGCATACTCATGCTATGAATGAAGTTATTTGTCATCAAGATTAAGATGTATGTAGAATATCTTGGCTTACTTTTTGTTTTAAATTTTTCTTCAATAAATTCTGAATTTAAAAGTGTATTAAGTTTCTAAGCACCAAAAATTCAAAACTTGTTATGATTATTAAATTTTTAAGAGAATGACTCAAACAGTTTAAAAAAATTACAATACTTTTCAGGCTAGTCACAAATTTAAAAAAGTCATGAGAAAAATCAGACGGCAAAATAATTATTCTTAAAAAATTGTAATGCTGAGTAGTATGCTGAGTTCAAAAAATATCAGCATAAGGAATCATTTTTGTGATATTTCACGCCTTTAATGTGAACTAATTCTGATCGTGACGTGTTATTTCTTGTGAATATCCTTCACAAGCTGTGGCTCATAGCGAGTGCTTTCCCATGTAGCACACAAACGTTGAAAAAACGTTTAAAACACGTGAACCCTTAACGTTGATATAACGTTGAAATGTAACCTTAAAAACACGTGAAAATGTCCAACCTTTCAACGATATTTTAAACGTTGAATAAACGTTGAAAACACGTTGAAACAACTAACTTTAAAACGTTGAATGATCGTTGAAAACACGTTGAAATAACCATTTTTTAAAACATTGAATTAACGTTGAAAACACATTGAAATAACCATATTTTTTTACTTTGAAAAAGCATTTAAAAGACATAGAAAAACACATTTTTAACGGTAAAACATGGTACACACATTACACTTTCATATGAAACTACACATTTGTAGAATCTACCATGTAAAAATGGTGACCACTTTACATGTTCAAATCCAAATTTCAGCCACCATAGCCTGTGACGAAAAAGATTGAACTTTCTTGTCAACAGATGAGTGATATGATTGAAGATTGTAAAGATCAGTTGGGTAATTGAAGATTTTACCAATAAAATCCCAATAAAAATTAATTACTTCATCAATTTTGACAATCATCATTGCTTTGCATAAAATTGTGTATCTTCAATTGCTCTTGAAAAAATCTGCTAAAATTTACAGGTTATAAGTTAATTTTGAGATTTTTTAAAGTTTTAAATGGCATCCATGTTTAAGTGGTAAGTGCTAGAAATGTCTAATTTTACATGAAATATAATATTAATAGTGTATATAATACTTGTACCAAGTTTCAAGAATCATATTCAGTATTATTTTTTGTGTGAATAACATCTAGAAACCGTTGGTCACAATGATCAATAAATTTAAATTAACAATAAAATTAATTGGTGTTACTGAAAGTAATTTACACTAGAGCTAGGCCAGCTGGATGCTTCATGCATAGAGTCCCTAAGAGTTTTTCAGAGAAAAAAATATTGAAATAGGTTTTTTGATAGGTATTGGCGCTCGGCCACTGATGTTGTAATAATTATATTGTAAATAGAAATCATCAATTGTAAGTAAACACATGTTGTCTCACTAATCAAGATAAAAATTTCATCCTACATATTTTGAAATTTCTCCTGTTCATATATAAGGGTTTTTGGCTAAAAAAAGGAAAACATTTGGAAAATTTAAAAATTATTTAATTAGATAAAACTTATTAATAGAATTTACAACATAATTAGTCCTTCAGTTTTCTTTTCTCTGAAGAAAGAACCCTCACTGCGGCGTACTTCAGCCAATCTTTGATGGCCACTTCTATCTGGCCCTCAATTCCCACAGTGTTCCCCCCACTCATGGTTTTTTTACTGCATCTGAAACATGATAAATAACATTAGCACCTTGGCTACAGACAGGTTTTTTGGGCAGAGGAGACACTGATATACGTCACATGATTCACAGTTTAATGTTAATGATCACAAATCTTTACCCAAGACATAAAACCTAAACCTAATACTTTTTTCCTCTAAAGCCCTTCATGCATTGAACTGACCAGTACAGCAACTTGAAAATAAGACCCAAATAATCATCCAATAAGAAACCAAACAGGTATAAAAAAGTTGGCTGCAGCCAATGACACAAATTTAGGAATCATCTATCTTGCTCTATCCATTCCTTATCCATCTCTCCGCACACAATCTTTAAATGGTAGAAATCTTTATGCGTGAACTATAAAAAAATACCATGAACAGCCAATTTTTTAGATTGGTAACGGATAAATGATGAGTCAATTAAATTCAAGGAAATATTTTTTTATTTCTGGTTGAAACTCATCAAATACCTGGATTCCAGTTTATTTAATAATTTTCTATAACTGAACATACATAAGAAATATTAAAATGATAAACAAATTTACAATATGTTAACAAGAATGTGTTTCCGAATAAATATTTTTCTTGTAAAATATTTAATGATTGGTTAAAATAAGTACATATATACCCAAGGGAAAAAGGGGGGACACGTTCAAGTGTATGACAAATTGTACAATTATTTATGCCAGTTGAACTGACCCTTAAATTAAGAGCATTAACAATTAAAAAGATCACTTTGATGTGTAACCGGTAGTGAAAATGGTCAGCACTGTTGGCTCGAGGATAAAATTTGAGTATAATTGACTGTTTTATAACACAAAAAAAGAATAACAAGATTTAAGGCGGGTTGAGTAGCGTCAGATTATTCTCGGACTGAGTTAACTCGGACGATGCACGCGCATCACTTGGACGCTACTCGGATCGCAACAATAATGCATCCGAGTACCTCGTATGTAAACAACTCGGTCCGAGTTAGTTGGATAGAGATATTCTCTCGGGTACAAATTTTTATTTGAAAGGATTTAACAATGGATACGTTTAAAAATTCAATCCGAGTGCACTAGCTGACTAACAAGCTCGGGCCGAGTAGACTCGAACCGATTAAGCCCTATAACTCGGGCCGAGTAAAAATCAAGCTCGGTCCGAGAAAAATCTGACACTACTAGCAATAATTAATATGTCCACCATAACACTGTAAAAATCAAACATTTTAGTTGCATACACACATATATAATGTCTTACCAAAGATGAGGGATGTTGTCTTCAAAACCTTAAAAGGCTTTTTCAGGGCTCTCCCTGCCCAGTTGAAGGACTGAGCAAATTCAGAAGTTAAAAGCCGCTTTAACATTCTTCTTGTAGCATGGGCAGCACTGCCTCCACCTACTGCGCAATAACTTGCACTGAAACAAAGAAAATACCACAAGTGATGTTACAAAAATTTTGATTTCACATATTAATGTTGGAAAGTATTAAATAGAGCTTACTTGTTACAATTTTGGAACATAAATGTTCTACGTTCTTGAACAACTGAAGACGGGAACGGATTCGATATCCCAAAATGTTGAGAAACTATTTTTTACTATTCAGTGACAATGGCAAATGTCCACAAAATTTGAAATCAAAACATAGAACACCCAGGGCCGGATTTAGGCCTTTGGAGCCCCTAGGCTCACTCAGTGGTTAGGGCCCTCAGGTCTTTTTTCTGCTCTAGCTTGTTTTGCTTTAAGTATGGAGAGTTATGTATATATTTTTGGAGTCTTTAAGTCCAAGCAGCCTGTCAGGATATAAGCTATATTTTTTATCCCACGTATACACACATTGTTGCTTCTTTTGATGTTTTGACATTTATCAATCTTGAGGAAGTGATAAACCAATACTTCCAGTAAAAACGCTGCAGCAAGTCAGTAACAATGTAAAAAAAATACAACTAAAACCCTGCTTAACCGGAATATTACATTGAACTGAGCCCCAGTTAAATACTTACAGCATAGGCATAGTTAGTTTGGTTCAGACTGATGAATGTCTCCCATGCTTCCAAGTCATTGGTGTTCCGCAGAGGCAGAGTCGGCATGTCTGCTGGCCTTTCGGTGACACCCACGTCTAGGGTCACTCGAGAGTTCACCAGCAGCTCATTTAGAAAGATGGTGTGCTGCTCCTGGACAGCAATCACTGACTGCAGCTGCTCCACTATCTTGCTTAAGAAATCTGCTAATAAAAAACATGTAAATTTTTGCAATGAAAGTGAACCAAATAATTTTTTTTGTATTAGCACTTTTAGCATGGATGTCTTTAATATGTTTTTTTACATGGTAAAAACCCTTACAGAGCTAGCTGATTTCATGTAAACAAAAGATAGTGCCATAAGAGAGTATGGATAAACAAACCAGCTGAACCCTTAGGCACCCTGTTGCCATTTACTTGCGCCGCGGCCTTGTTACTAGAGATGGCTTTTAGTCAACTGTGAATTTGGTGATGACCATGTTCATTTCTAACTATTATCTTATGAGTAATTATTAGAGGTGTGAGGATAGTGAATTTTTGGATCGGATCGGATTCGGATCGGATAGCTTATGTTCGGATCGGTTTCGGATCGGATAACAACAGGTTCGGATCGGATAATACCGGATTCGGATATTTACAGTGCGGCGTAATGAGCAGATTTAAGTTTTCTCATAAGCCTAAGATAATTGCAAGGAACTGCCATATTATCCTAATGTATAAGGGAGGATTTGCCTTGATAGGATTGAGTTGTTGATTGTTGTCATAGGGCCTATATTGTTTCCAATATAGGCCAAATGTCAATTATTAAAGTATGCAAAGGTTCAACTACATATCTGTTAAGAATTTAGAAATTGATTGATTCCCCTTAAGCATAGGTAAGTTAGTATATAATTGAATAAGCTTATTAGGCCTAAATCAATTTCAGGATTTACAACTTAAAAAATCCTTTTTCAATGCAACCTAAATTTATTCACTATTAGGCCTCTGTCTTTTTTGTTCTTTTCCTTATTTGATCAGAGACTAGGCCTAAGTGACTAGAATTAAATATAAAACTTGATTCACCAATCACCTCATATTTGAAGAAAGTTTAACATTTTTATTTATGCATTAATGCCTGACAACTAGATTTCGATTCACTACAATAATACTAAAAAACAAAACAAGTCTGAGCAGTAAACTTAACCTAAATTTCAAGATAAGTTTCAAATATTGTAAGTTTCAGTATTAAAGCTTGGTCATTTAATAAGAACAAAGGTCTATTTGTTTTATATCACAAACAACAAGCAAACTCACTAATTATTTTCATAGACGTAGGTTGTCAAGTCGCATTGTACTGTTGTCTTAGAAATGTCCATTTTAATCATGTATTGAAAATACGGCCGGCCGGCTTTGACTAGGCTTAAATCGTCAAAGATTAATATTTCAGCAAAATAAAACTTATTTGTGATCGTTCAACTTTCTATTTCTAGGTAGGTAATTGTTTAATTGATAAATAAAGTAATCTGGCGATTGAAAAAAAAAGACGTTCGTGAGTTAATTCAGCTTTTAAGCAGACGACGACATTCAAAAATGAAGTAAGATGGCAAGACAAAACAATGAAATAAACAGGTTCGCCAATTCTTTGACAGCCCAAAATTATTGTAGGCTTTTTGTTTTATCGTATCAACAGGCCACTTAAGATATTTACGGCCTAAAATAGTCGTACGAAACATCAACACGACTATTTATTTATGGGGTATTTACGGGATATTTCGTTTTGGAAATTCAAGACGACTGTTGGACACAGTCGGTCATTGGCGAACACTGATCCCAATCGATGTTTCGTCGGTAACGGATACCCGAGACAGAACTATTACAGGATGTACTACTATTTGTTAACTGATTTAATGCTACGATACAAGAATTTATCTTAGAAAGTGTTTGTTATCGTGTCGGGTATTGCGGAGTAATCTGATTGTATACAACGATCTCGATCTAATCACGAGTCGCAATATCGGCAACCGAAATACATCGATTGATGCATACCACTACATAATTAGTGATGTGTCGAGTCGAGTCATTTGAGAAGTGAGTTGAGAGTTGAGAAGCGAGTCGGCAACCTTCGGACGAGTTCGGGACCTAACTCGAGTTGAGAAGCGAGTCGGCTCGAGTCGGCAATCATCGGGCGAGTTCGGGTTCTGACTCGAGTTGAGAAGCGAGTCGGCTCGAGTCGGCAACCATCGGACGAATTCGGGTCTGACTCGAGTTGAGAAGCGAGTCGGCAATCATCGGGCGAGTACGGGTTCTGACTCGAGTTGAGAAGCGAGTCGGCAACCTTCGGACGAGTTCGGGACCTAACTCGAGTTAAGAAACGAGTCGGCAATCATCGGGCGAGTTCGGGTTCTGACTCGAGTTGAGAAGCGAGTCGGCCCGAGTCGGCAATCTCCGTACGAGTTCGTCTCCAACACTCCATCTCGAGTTACGAACAAATTGACTCGAGTCTGCTCTTGACTCAAGTCAACTCGACTCGACACATCACTATACATAATCGCATCGTGTTGAGGCGTTCTAGCCGCTATCGCAACCGTCGCATTTCAAAGCGTCGTTTTTGCTCCGCGATGTTTTCTGTCACTAATGTAGCCTACTTTTGTCGGCAGTGACTTCTTTTGTTTGGAAGACTTTCCTTACTTGAAAATTTGATGTTTCTTTACCCCAATTCCCCCAATTGGCGAACAATTTACCCCAAAAAATGCAGTCTATCCGATAGAGTCGGTTATCTAGTCAGTCTTACCGGATAGTTATAAAACCCTCGGATCGGATTCAGATATCCGATCCGATCCGAGTTTTCGGATATCCGCACACCTCTAGCAATTATTTATACTAGAGGGATTGTTTTTAAGCAATTACAATAGACATTCCTCAAAAATCTCTTAAAAAATTTGAAATGCAAATCCATACAACTCATGAACGCAGTAGCATTTGTAAAGGAATCATAAGAGATGACTATCTACCCTGCCCCTGCGACAATGTGCATCTACCCCCCATATACTTCTTCTGTCAATGCATCAGGGGGCTTAAGGATGAAACAATTGCAAAAAGATTGCAGGTAACGGTGAATTCCAGATACCTTTGTTTGTGTTTGGGACTTATCTGCCACAATCACGGATTCTCGGTCATGAATTTGTGTTACCAACTAAGAAAAACTGCCACGCCAGTGGTAAAAAAGAGATAAATCACAATTGCAACCCTGGAAAGTATATCCCTATCCCCTCTGACACAGTCTGTTATGTAGTTCCAACCCCTTTTGCAGTGTAACAAAATATTTACATGACCTGCAAGGGCCTTCTCTTCTAGGTTATTTTTCATTTTATAGGAACCTCCACCACCAACACTCTATACAACTACACCAAGTCAATTGTAGATGTATCAGTTGTACAAGTTTTACCTAGGTTAGTGTGTCATTTTAATTAATTTAAACAAGTGAATAACTTTACGAACTTACCTGTTGACTCGACTGAACAAGCTTGACTGGGACCAGAGCCATTCGGGATGGTAGGTAGTCCCGGGGTCCATTGGCGAGTAGGTGTTACTAAAGTAGGGGGGACACTTCTTGGTGTAAGGAGTGTGTCTGTTGAAGTATGGTCGGTTGAAGAAATATCAATGGTCACCGAATTATCTGAAATAAAACAAGAAAAGTCTCAATAAGAACTACAAAATATAGAATGAGGTACATTTTTCTCTTAAAGCATAAAATAAATTTCAATAGTTTCTCTAAATCTTTATAACAGAAGACTCTTAACACGTTTGCTGCGGGCCACCCAATGGCGGGGGTTCATAAGGTGCGAGCGGTGCGAGGCAACGGATCAGCGAACACGATTTATTTCCGTTTGACTGAACACAAAACACTAGTGATGATGGTCCTGCATAACCACGAGAGTGGACGTAGTTCACTGGAACACCCACAGATATCAGCACTGCCTGGATTGCACCAGTCTGCTGGTATCGCCAAAATACGAGGAAAAATCCTAGAAAAACAGGACAAAATGGTTGGTTTTAGACGGCTGCAAATTTCCCACATTGGGAATTCATAATTACCATTAGAATTTGGCCAGATTAAGTTTCCTTTCTCTAGCCTTTCTCTTCGCTGCTGCAGCCATGCCACTTGTCGGCCACTGGTGATGCCCACGGCGCCACTCAGGGCATCACCAAAATGGGCACCACCAAATAAACGGGCAATGGTAAAAGTAATTCACTTTTTCTCATAGGCCTAATTATTTGCTATTTCAAGCACGGTGATTATTTCCTTTGTTTTCATACAATGTTGGCGATCCTGGAATTACGGCGGAGTAAACAAAGTGCTACGCACGAGGAGGATATATTGTTATACTGGAGATAACACTGCCTTCACAAACTAGCCTAAATAAGGAAAGTTTGCCGCAGTTGGTAATAACTGATGTACCATTCTTTGAGCCGATTCTACTGATTCAAAAACTGATGTAGGCCTAATCATTTCGGAGAGTTGAATCATGTTGATCTGGCGACTATCGATAGTTCCCCACCCTATCACTCCAATTCACACAGACTACTCTAAATAGTCAGGTGAAGCGTGCACCTTCTACGGAACTTGTACCTGATAAAGCCTTTAGACAGCTAGGCCTAAATATCTATGGGTTTTGCTCAGCCAATCCATTTTGCCTTAGGCTAGATTTTTAATTTTTGGAGGGGACTGGTAGCCTATCTGTTTTGCAAATAGTTTTTGGATTATTGAAATGAAATAGAATACTTTCAAACACCATGCATGTAGGCCTAGCCTAGATTTAAAATAGTGTAGGCCTATATCCAATAAATTTATGATAAGGCAGGTCCTCATGTTAAGCCTAGATACCAATTTATCTACGGATAATTTTACCTAAGCATTATAAAACTGCACAAGTAAAAGTTTAATAATAAAGCTATATCATTCATTTTTAAGTTCATAGGAATCTTCACCTTGCTGCCATTGTGGGTAGCACAACATGAGCAAGTAGAATTACTAGCCAACTTTCATAATTATCTCGTTCTAAAACGCAAAAAGGACTTCATACTTAGGCCTAATATCCTAATATAAATTCTCCATTTTAAACTTACCTCAAAGCAAGAAGACGGAGAAACACCACGGAGAGTTGACCACACATAAATACAAGTACAAGTTCACTTGAAGTCACTGCTGCTCAGTTGCAATAGCTGGTCGAATCACAAACAAAGGAAGAAAGGTTAGAAATTTGGGCTGCGTAGAGGACGTCAAAGGTTGCGCGCGCATGCATCGCCTGACGCCTGAGTCGCAAATATTGATATTGGACGGAAAAGTCATCTTAAATTTATATCAAAAATTAGGATAATAATGTTTGTAGCTGAGTAATTAAAATTAATTGAAAAAGCTCGAGAACGTTGAATATTTTGAAATATTAAACGTTGATAACACGTTATTTTCAACCGTTGAAAACCCGTTGAAAATATAACGTTGAAAAATTCAACGCGTAACGGTTATTCGCCCGTAAAAACCTATTTTCAACGTTGAAAACACGTTTGCGTGCTACCTGGGAAATTCGCCATTTTAAACTTACCTCAAAGTAAGAAGACGGAGAAACACCACGGAGAGTTGACCACACATAAATACAAGTTCACTTGAAGTCACTGCTGCTCAGTTGCAATAGCCGGTCGAATCACAAACAAAGGAAGAAAGGTTAGAAATTTGGCTGCGCAGAGGACGTCAAAGGTTGCGCGCGCATGCATCGCCTGACGCCTGAGTCGCAAATATTGATATTGGAGGGAAAAATCATCTTAAATTTATATCACAAATTAGGATAATAATGTTTGTAGCTGAGTAATTAAAATTAATTGAAAAAGCTCGAGAACGTTGAATATTTTGAAATATTAAACGTTGATAACACGTTATTTTCAACCGTTGAAAACCCGTTGAAAATATAACGTTGAAAAATTCAACGCGTAACGGTTATTCGCCCGTAAAAACCTGTTTTCAACGTTGAAAACACGTTTGCGTGCTACCTGGATACTGATCATAGTCTCTACGAACCTTTTGTAAAATATCAATTTAGATATGTGGTTCATTTGCACTACTGGCTCTTAGAGACTAAGCCGTGAATTGTGAAATGAAGTGACAATTGCTTTATTTCCCAATAATTATTAGTTACAGGTTTACAATTGATTGAAAAAGAAATAAAAAATATAAACTATCTAACAATATGCTATCATAAATATTTACATTTTAGAACTTTTTTTACATATTGTTGACAAATATTGCCAAGGGAAATGGCCTGCATGGGCAAAGAGCCTGTGCGCAGACCAGAGTACCTATCCCACTGACGATGGCTGTAAATTAATCTTTATCTTAAAAAATCTGAAAATGCAATAGCAAAAGTTTTAACTAAATAATTAATACTTTTAATACTGATTGTGATTAGTGGTTGACTTCTGTACAATAACACTCTCAATGCCGACACACGAAATATTAAGTGTTGTAAATAATTACGATCTAAGCTATTGGAAATAGTGCAGGACTAATCGAGGTGTTGAGGGGTGGGAGGGGGCGGTCTGTCTGGGTCGGTCGTCAAGTCGTCGTCGTCGTTGCAAGGTTCAAGGGTCAGGTCCGCCGGTAGCCGGTTCTGATTATCATTTCCGCCTCTTCTATTCCAGTTCTCAATAAAAATTCCAAAATATTTTTCTTAAAGGATGTTATAGAATTGCAATTGAAAATATTTAGTTCACTAAAGTAACGGCAAAAATTACTATACATAAAGTGAGCGATATAAAAAGAGTTAGTCATTTCAATCGACTTGGTTATTTGTAAAGGAATAATACCGATAATTATAATACGTATCATTAACTTATAAACTGTTCGTTAGCCTACGGGCGCAACGCAGGTTAATCAGTATGGGTATAGGTTCGAAGGGAATGAGAAATCGTTGTAAACTCCATTTCACAATAGTTGTAGCCGAGTGCATTATCCAGTATTGTATAACTTGCTACGACAATTAGTATTGCTGAAATATGTACTTAGATAATTATATGCAGTATTGGATTTAGTCAAATGTCTTAATTACTTTGCAACCAATAACTGAAAGACGAGTTTTGAGGTTAAGTATGATAAAGGAAGGAAGGCACTCGATTTCAGTAAAAGGTAAACCTAATACTGTATAATGTTTTAGGTAATCTCTTAAACCTAAAACATCATTAATAAGTGTTCCGCCAGCACATATTCCTGTACGTTTTTTAGCCATATCGCTAATCTGATATTTCTTCCTCCAGTAGGTCTATTTTGTACATATTACACGGTACCAAGAGTTAGAGTTAGCTAAAACAAGCTAATGGTCAATGATTAACTGATCATGTTGGACTGAACTTTTTTTAGTTTGACAATGGTTTCAACGATTCTCAAGACGTCGAAATCCGAATTGGTATCATGGTATCGTCTTTTTAATTTCAAGAAAAGAGTTAATGCTACTAAGGATAACTTGTTTTTTATTTATATAAGCCTGACATAACGTTGATTGGTCTTACCGCTGGAAGTTGAGAACTTCAGCTTATTGGTTTTGTGAAAATTAGAATATCTGCCCTTTTTTAAGCCTCCGATAAATAGGCCTGATGAATGCAGGCATATATGTACTGAGGTACACACTGATGGCTCGTGCACGGGTAAATCCATGCTGGGCTGACCAAATAGAGGTGAGGAGTGGGAGAAGCGGGGAGGTGAGGGGGAGTGTAACCAGTGTTGCCAGCAGTTCCAATGACGGCGCTGCACGCGGTCAAAGTTTGTGGTTGTGTGTTCACGTTCGTTGTTTAGGGAGCGATTAAAAATTCAGTCGGTAATATCCTAATATCATCTAATGAAACTTTATATTTTTGCTTTTTTAATCATGTATGAGGATTCACTTATTAGGAAATTGCATTATTGTGATAGTAATATAAAGCCTACATGTCACAATATTATTGTAAAAAAATAATGTTTTTCTTATTAATGTTTGTACATTTGTTGAAAAAGTCTGTGAGAGTAGTAAATGCGTTTTTTTGTAGAACAATATTATTTTATTCAAACAAATTTTCATTGGCAGCATAAATGCAGTGATTCAGTCTAACCACAAGACTATGGTTATATTAGCACTATATATATTCATTTTAGCCTGATTATTTCCATTTAAAAACAACTGATATTTTCAGTTAGTTTGCGTTTGAGCTGCAGAGCATGTGAAGTAAGTATAGAAAGTATTTATATTTCTTTGTATTTTCATTAAGTACTCTGTTTGATTTAAAGCTCTTTCATTGTTTTTTCAGGTCCACACAATTTAAGAGTGTCATTTGGAGTGTCCACTGTGTAAAGAGCAATTTATCCAGTTAATACTAAAACATCAGATAATACTGCTCTTGGACAAACATATTGCTAAAAGCACTAAATTCGCAATTTCCCACTTTAAGTTTCTATAAAATGTCCCAAACTAGTAAGAGTTATGATAAGTGCTCAGACAGTGACAAGACTTTTAGTTATAAGGGAATCGTCAACCGGCATGTTTTGGTTCACACAGGCAAAAAGCCACACAAATGTACTGATTGTGATAAATCATTCGCAAATTCAAAGTCTTTGAAAAATCATGTAGGGTCTCATACTAATGACCGTCCTCATAAGTGTCCGTTGTGTGACAAGACGTTTATTTATGAAAGTCGTTTAAAAAGCCATCTACTTATTCATACAGGCGAGAAGCCCTACCAATGTACTGAATGTGACAAATCCTTTACTCAATCAGGAAGCCTGAACTACCACATGATGACTCACACGGGAAAACGTCCTCATAAATGTGATTTCTGTGAAAACTCGTTTGTTTCTAAACAGGATTTAAAGAGACATTTACTCACTCACACGGGTGAAAAGCCTTACAAATGTACTGAATGTGAAAGTTCCTTCACTACATCAGGAAGCCTGAACTCCCATTTGATGACTCACGCTGGTAATCGGGAACATCAATGTCCATTGTGTGAAAAAGCATTTGTTCAGAAATATAATTTAAAGATACATTTACTCACTCACACAGGTGAAAAGCCTTACAAATGTGCAGAATGTGATAGTTCCTTCACTACATCAGGAAGCCTGAACTACCATTTGATGACTCACACGGGAAAACGTCCTCATAATTGTGATTTCTGTACGAACGCGTTTATTCGTAAGGATAAATTAAAGAGACATTTACTCACTCACACAGGCGAAAAGCCTTACAAATGTACAGAATGTGATAGTTCCTTCACTACATCAGGAAGCCTGAACTACCATTTGATGACTCACACGGGAAAACGTCCTCATAATTGTGATTTCTGTATGAACGCGTTTATTCGTAAGGATAAATTAAAGAGACATTTACTCACTCACACAGGCGAAAAGCCTTACAAATGTACAGAGTGTGATAGTTCCTTCACTACATCAGGAAGCCTGAACTCCCATTTGATGACTCACACGGGAAAACGTCCTCATAAATGTGATTTCTGTAAGAACGCGTTTGTTCGTAAAGATACATTAAAGAGACATTTACTCACTCACACAGGCGAAAAGCCTTACTAATGTACAGAATGTGCTAGTTCCTTCACTACATCAGGAAGCCTAAATTCCCACTTGATGACTCACACGGGAAAACGTCCTCATAAATGTGAATTCTGTAAGAAAGCGTTTGTTCGTAAAGATAATTTAAAGTTACATTTACTCACTCACACAGGCGAAAAGCCGTACAAATGTACTGAATGTGAAAGTTCCTTCAGTACATCAGGAAGCCTGAAGTGCCATTTAATGACTCACACTGGTAAACGGGCTCATCAATGTCCTTTGTTAAAAAGGCATTTGCTCTTAAACGTTATTTAAAGACCCATCTACTCATTCACACAGGCGAAAAGCCGTACAAATGTACTGAATGTGAAAGTTCCTTCAGTACATCAGGAAGCCTGAAGTGCCATTTAATGACTCACACTGGTAAACGGGCTCATCAATGTCCTTTGTGTGAAAAGGCATTTGCTCTTAAACGTTATTTAAAGACCCATCTACTCATTCACACAAAGTCGTACAAATGTATTAAATGTGGAAGCTTATTTACTCATAAACAAAGCCTAAACCGCCATTTAGTGTCTAACTCTGATAAATGACTTCATAACCGCCAAAAGTGTGAAGAGATTGTTTTCTGTGAATATGAGGTAAACACACTGGTGGAATTGAGTATGCAAAAATATGGTGTCTGATGATAAAAAACCTGTCAAGTTGTAATAAACGAATGATTTACCCAATTAAATGTTTATAAAATGTATTGTAAAACAAATATCCGTAAGTACATGAGTATTTTAGTTGTTTTAATTCTTTGGCTCAAAAATTAAAATCAAATTAAAATTTAAAAAAATTTTCTCTTTTCATCAAAAACCTTCTTTCACAAGAGATCGATTACTTTTACGAGGAATGTCTACTAAACATGAATCATTTGTTGAATAGCGAAGTAGACCATGTCTTGGTTAGGATCAGAACATTTCAATTGTAATAATAAAAGGAAGTTTTTAAGTTATAAAATGGTACACACTTTTGAAACATTTCATATGTAATAGTACTGTGCTATCAGCCATAATACCTACTGCAAACTATTTTGTTTTACCTAAGTTAAGAGATTATGAATGAACCTTTTTTAAAAATATTCATCGGGTGAAAAATATTGACAATATTTGTGATAATCGCATGGTTTTTGAAACTGACAAACATTCCTCATGGACGTTGGGATGGAATGATTCAAGTTTGAGAAAAATCAGAGGTTTCATGCGACATTGCAACGCTAGTGGAATTGTTTAAGTAAAAATGTAGCGTCTGATAATTAAAATCATTTCAAGTTGCAATAAACGAATGTTTTTAGCCAGTTAAAATTATATATGAAATCTATTGTAAATAAAATATCCTTAAATACATGTGTACCTATTTGATTTGTTTTAACTCTGGCTAAAAAATATGTATTCATTAAAATTATTTTCTCCCAAGAGATTTTTTACGAGGAATATCTAATGAACATTAATCTTTCGTTGAATAATTAAGTAAAACATATCTTTGTTAGAATCAGAACTATTGAAATGTTATGATAGAAGGAAGTTTTTAAGTTATAAAATGGCACGAAATTGTGAAACATTTCATAAGTTGCAAGTAAAAGAAATAAATAAAAATAATTCTTTGCTATCAGCCTTAATACCTCATGTAAAACATTATGTTTTATATATTTTTTAAGGATTATGAATGAACCTTTTTTAAAACCGGCGAGGGCTGACGATGCCCTGATGTTATACGGACGAAACGATCGGCCGCTTTTAATGAAAATTGGATATCATTAGACGGTTAGTTTGCCATTAATTTCAATCCATTAATCCATTAATTTAATAAGTTATTTAAAAGGTGATATATTATTTTTGTTTCAATATTTATGAAATGATTGATTATATATTTAATTATTTCTTTAATTTTATTACGAAATGTTTATTTTTTGTATAATAAATAACACCAAACTTAAATATATGCCCTGTTTCCATCAATTACCTCCAGAGCTCGTCACATATTTACAAGGACTTTTGGTATTTTCATCCTTGGGTTCTTCTAAATAAGTGTGCAAAGGTTCAAAATTAACGTATTGTTTC
The DNA here is from genome assembly GCA_035578135.1 of Flexamia atlantica. Lineage (NCBI taxonomy): Eukaryota > Metazoa > Arthropoda > Insecta > Hemiptera > Cicadellidae > Flexamia > Flexamia atlantica. Next base: position 525,124 of record JAQJVK010000033.1, read on the forward strand.
CAAGTTGGGCAATTTATGTTAAGTTTTGTGACCGGGCTATAAGCCCAATGGCCTTCATATGAGGCAAAAAGCTTCGCCCAGTTCCCACAGTCCTAGACAGTAAGCACCCCCAGTAACACGACATATTGTATTCATATAAAGGTGATGTCAAAAGGGGTCAAATCGGGTCAATATACAATTACCGATCACCTACAATTTAACGTCAGCATTTTGTAAAATAAAATATTCCACAGAAAATAAGGCGTTATTGAACAAAACCTATCCTAGTAAGACATTACTTCAGAATAAACAAATAACACAAAGTATTAAATAAACTGTCAGATGAACATCTGATGTAAAACTGACTTAAATAAGAACTAAATTCACCACATTCTTACCCTCTAATACATTTTGTAGTCATTATACTTGTTGGGGAAGTTCTTCTCTCTAATGGACCGACGAGGGTATTCAGTCTGAGAATGTTCCGGAGCACTGTGGGTAGATGGGTAGGAGTCCTGATCAATAGAGGGATTGTGAGTATTTGACATAGGTGGGTCGGAATCCAGAGCAATAGAGTTTGGTTCTGATGAGGATGGTGTAGTTGTTGACTCGAACTGATGAAAACTGTTTTGTCCATGAGTCATCTGTTGAATTCAGTTGGTTATTTAGCTGAAGTTTATGTCTCCTCATGGCGCCAGGTGTCTTAAGAAAACAATGGATTCTTTTCTATCTTTGTTACGTATTAGTGAATATTTCGGATTGACTTCAAACACCTCTACTCCCTCAACCAAAGGATCATACTTGCTGCTTCTAACTTGCTTTTTCAATAAGAACTTCCCTGGAGCAGTTAGCCATGTAGGGATAGAACCTCCATTGCTTGACCTTCTTTGGTGTGTGAACATCCGTTCATCTGGAGTACAGTTGGTCGCTGTACACAATAGGGACATCATACAGTGTAGATCTTCATCGATCTCACTTTCCCACTGAGTTATTTTCATAGTTTTTGATTTCACAGCCAATTGTATTGTACTTCATATCACACCATTATACCTTTCAACTTTCCCGTTTCCTTTTGGGTTGTAGGGGCTGGATCTACTAGTTGCTACACCCAAATTATGTCAGAAAGATCTAAACCCCTCTGACATGAAACAGATACCTTGGTTTGAATGTACAAACGACGAAGTTCCAAAAATACTGAAAAGTTTGTGAAGGTGTTTAATCACGGTTCGGGCTGTCATGTCAGGGCAAGGAAATGTAAATGTGTAGCGTGAATATTCATCAACAATATTCAAAATGTAAAAATGATTTGTTAATGAAGGACTTAGTCCTTTGAAGTCTATGTTCAACCTTTCAAAAGGGTCCATGGCTTTAATTAGATGTCCTTTACTTTTCAAAAACTTTGGCTTTATTCCTGCACACACAGGACTGGCAGCAGTCATTTTTCTTACATCTTCAACTGAGTAGGGGAGATTGTGAGATCGAACCCAGTGTGACATGCGAGTCACACCTGGGTGACATATGATTTAAGCAAATCAAACAAGCTCTGCTTTGTTACAGAACTACAGAGTCGAGTAAAGGCATCAGCAACTGTATTTTGACTTCCAGATCTGTATATAATATCAAAGATGAAACATGACAGTTCGAGTCGCCATCACTAAAGCTTCTATTTTTTTATTTTACTGCTGTGTTTTTGTTCAAACACAAAAGACGCTGATATTTGATCTGTCACAATTGTGAAATATTGACCGATAAGGAAGTGCCTCCAATTCTGACTGTTTCCTCGATAGCTGTAGCTACTTTTTCTATTATTGTTTATTCTCACTCTCTGATAGAGATCTTGAAAAAAAGCAACTGGACGGCCCGACTGACTGAGAGTGGCTGCAAGTGCATTTTCTGATGCTTCGGTTTAAGTGATGAAAGGAACAGAATCCTCAATACTACTTACCGCAGAGTGGGCTATCTCGTGTTTGAGTTTTTCATAGTCAGAAACAACTAGCTATTTTCATAGTTTTTGGGATGTTTAAAAAAACAACCTGTGCATTATTTTAAAGCCCTTTACTAACTTAGTATTATCAAAAATAATGAAACATGTCCATTTTCAAAATAGTGGCTATTATAATAAAAATTATCAATATTAATAATATTGTAAGTATTGCTTAAAACCCTTTCTTAATAATCCTTAACAAGCCTCAAAAGTTTTTTATAATTTAACAAATTTCAGATCCAAAATACATCTAAGCAGAGCTTTATTGTGTCATAGCTCCTAGGCATTTTAAGAATTGTAATTTATGACTTATACAACATGTTTAGTGTCCGACGTAAATATATGGTTTTTGGTTGGTTTGGGATATCCAGTATAATTTATAGACTATCTCGCTCAGTTTTGTTCTACAGAACAAATTGACAAGCTACTTAAAAATATCAATCGACTGATGATATTAAAAATAACCATGTTGATAATATTATTATTTGGAACGTTTTGTCTCTGTCTTTACATTTCATTAATAATCGAAAGTCACTCCCAAAGAGACTTTCATCTTGTTCTCGCTAAAAATCAATTGTTTCATTTGTGTTTAGGTTAGACAGACAGTAACCAACAACTGATGTATAGAGCACATTGGACTTTCGATTGGTGAATTTAGAATTTCGTAATATCAAGCTCTATCTTCACTAATCAGAGACTAAATAACTGACAACTCGGTTGTCGATTTATTTTGTTCAATAAGCATTAATGTCACAGACTTTGACCATAGGGGTATTGTGGAAGTTATTACGTAATCGTTTATTAATATTCCTTCTTGTTACATGTCTTGGTTTTATAACAGTGAAAAACAACTAGCTGACGTCCTCGGCTTCAGCTGATACTTTTTTTACCTGAGGAGACAAAGAACTTCCTTAGCCCTGCAACATATGTGATAAAAACTGCCGTTTTCGTAGCTGTATACAAATGAATATATTACCTACTTAAATTTATTCTTATTTTTCGAAACAAAATTGTTTAAGATTTATATTTTCTATGGAAAAAGTTTTTTTCAGATACATACTGTACTTTTTATTTAAATTAATGTACTCTATACAAAGTTTATTGCTTTATTGCAACATTCCTGTTTAGTATGTTTTAAATTTTCTAAGTCATCCGTTATATTAAAAATGTAAAATGTTTCATTAAACTTATCTGGAAATTTACATTAAACTAACACATTTTTCTATCCCTAAATGATTAAATGCGCTATATAATTTCTTAGTCATTCAATCGTGTAAATTGCTTTTTATACCTCAATATGTAACGTTAAAGTTGAACGCTTCTACTCTTTTAAACTTATAAATCTAAAATGAGGCGTTTAGTTCGGCTGTAAAAAAATTCCCAAAATGTATCAATTAAAAGGTTATATGGCGAAATAAAAAAACTGCGTGTAATTCGCTGTAATTCGCTCTCAAGTGGTCAACTTTTATATAATATTTTATTTTGGAACAAGAAGTGATGATGGGCATTTACTAGTTCATGTATATAAATTATAAATGGGTGATTTATTACATGACTCTCCTTCAAGAATTAAAACTAAAGAACCTCTCTATTGTGATAAGGCACATGATTAGAATGCTACATGTAACGTTTTAATTTAAAAAAAGCAATAGTTGATTTGACAATCATTTCAGAGTCCGACAGTAAAACTATGTTACGTAACTTTTCTCTTTGCAATAGTCACAAAAGCGAAGGCAAAACTCTCTCTGTTTTTTGTTTTGTGTTATATGTAGATCGAAACTTGATGTGCAATAATTTTTGTTGAATTAAGAATTATAATTTGGTTTATTATGTATTTGGAGCGTGGAATTTTTTAACCATTCTAAAGTTGAGTAAGAATATGTTAAAATTATTAAAAACAATACATTTACACATTAATTCCTATATTAGCAGGAATCTTGTTTGCATATAAGATTTATCTTCTAGTGGTATTATATTTCATGTACAAAGTTGTGCCTATGTATAGAGAGTTTTTAAATAAAAATCACAACATCCAAGATAAAACTCTCTATTCTATGTTTTTATTATATGTTGATCAAAACTTGATATGCATTTTTACTGAACAAAATTTTTTAATAAAAAAACAAAAATGTTGAGGTTAGTATTTTCCTATATATAATAATTTTGGTTGATTAAAGAACTGTAATTCCTTTTATTTCTTATTCGGAGCGTGGATATTTTCAACCAGTCCAATTTTAGGTAAAAATATGTCAAAATAATAAATCAATATTTTACACATTCCTATGATATTAGAAATCTTGTTTACACATAAGATTTAATTTTCAGTGGTATTATATATTTCATGTACAAAGTTGTGCTTGTGTTTAGAGAGTTTTTAAATAAAAGTAAACATTTTAAACCATTCTGATAATTTATAACTCATTTAACCTTTATAAAGTTATAAAAAACTGGGTCGTTATTTGAATTATTACTATATCAATTTTAACATAATTCGTTGTAGGGGGAAAATATGTAATGGCCAAAGCGACGCATCGGCTAATATTGATGTCAGAGCAGGAATAGTATATTTCATTACTAGTACCGAAAGTGGCACTTTCCGGTGCGCGCCCAAGTTTCATGTGTGAGGCGGAGCCGAACACAGGAATATCGAATTTCACGTGTGAGGCGAAGCCGAGCATGTGAAAGTGTGTTTCTAATAGTAATTGGAGTAACTGCCGGAAAATCACTTTCAGTTCAAGTTATGAACGGTACTTTTCATTACGACGCAAAAATACACACAATGCTGAAGAAGGAACCTCAGTAAAATGCAAACTATTATATTTCTCAATTAACATTTTTTTTATAATAACAAATTTACTATAATAAGCCTACATAACAACGTAAAAATTAGAAGTTCAAGGTTATGTTTATTGTGCAGTTGGTATTGGTTGAGAGATTTTAAACATGCGCTATAATAACAACACAGCAAAACTCATTTATACCTATTCCTGTTTTCGGTTTACATTGTTGAACAATAAGAACGGCTGATTTAAATTGTAAGAATAAACGGCAAAGCGACGTCAGAGCGCGTAGCAGGCAAATGGAAAACTAATTGAGAGCAACGGAAAACAAATTTAGAGCAAGGGAAAATCAGCTGATCGTTTTTCCCTTGCTCTAAATTAGAGCTTGGGAAACGATCGTTTTCGTTGCTACCAGCTGACATCGAAAGTAGCTACTTTCGGTACGGAGTGATGAAAAGGGATTGACGTTACTACAGTATGATGAAAAATAATCTAAACTTTAAAATATTATCTCTACTTTTTAGTACTGAATAATTTTATAATATTTGCCGAACAGTCAACGAAATTTCTTGATTTTATTACCAAAGAAGCTTATACAGCGAGATGTATCACAGTTAATTACTTTTAACTCATTTTCCCTATTAATTATAAAATAATAAATCTGATTAAATAATCATGTAAGAACTAACCCCTGAAAACAATAATCTAAGCAAGAGTAATGTTTAAACTGTATTTGTTTTGCGATCAATGAGGCTTTATTTCGTTCATTCAAGCAGCATATAATTTGTAATACTTACAAATCACTTTTGCGTTTAATTTCTTTGCAATCAAGCCAAGCCCGAATGAAGACGAAAGATGAAAATTGCTATTTTAAGTTGCATCAAATGGCGTGGTCTAGGCCGTCCCTATAAGGTCAGTGCTAAAATGAACATTAGTCTTGTTTGCGGACGAGGCCGTGGCATTTGGCCCGACCTGTAAGAGTGTCAGACACCATCAAGGCGTGCATTCCCAGTTCTCCAGTTTACACTATTATGTTTGCTTACCTTCAAACACTTAACTTACACTTTTATACAGTTAATAGTTTTAAAATATAATTAATTGGCTTTGAAATTTTTGTATTAATTTAAAATCTAAGAATTTCCAGCGACATACGAAATATTTGGATCACATCTTGCGTTTTGGAAATATCCTAAAAAGCTACTGAATTCAACACACATATCAAACAAAAATGCTATATTCAAAAAGATATATATAATGAGACCTTAAATTTAAAAAATCTAAGTCTAATAAAAATTATTAAAGAAAAAAGGTTACTTTGTTTTAAATGTTAATCAATATCATAATAACAGTAGTCCAATTATATATATATTATGTCACGGTACAGATTGACACTTGATCTCAGCCAATGCGCCCATGGGATAAACAATCTCATTGCATTTTTGATTTTGAGGCTGAACTAAAAAAAATATTTGATAATTTTGTTCTTTACTTATAAACATTTTAAATGGTACCACAGCTTTTGTGTATTTAATTGATAACCTGTTGTGTATTTTATGATATATTATGTAAAAAACTTGGTTTCTGGTAAATTCACGTAAAATTTTCCGAATCGTAGTAATTAATCAACTCAGGTTACAGGCTTAAGAAAACTTGGCAAAAGCCTTAATGATCGACAGTGGGTCCTCAAGGGTAAACACATTAGATATTCAACCGGCTGCAAGAAGACATTCCTTGTTCATCCTCCTGAGTGCTACCAGCCAACAAGGTGGCGCCTTCCTACGAGGACAACGGCTCACCAGTACTCTGTCATCCCACTCCCCATTATCTGAGTCTTAGCATGGGTAAATTTGCGGTTGCAATTGTTAGTTACGACAGGATGAATGAAACTTTTGGTCTGTGGAATCGAGAATGCGACCGGAACCTCAAAAATACATAATGGTAACTCACACTTTTTTAATTTTCACATTAAACAAGATAATTTTATTTTGTTTTCTTTGTTGAATTTAGATAAAAACATTCAATATGTTATCGTTATGGGATCAATAACAGTCAAAATGATTTGCTTTTGTTGGGCTATTAGAGCTATTACTAACATAACTTTATCCCTTTTGAAACAATTTCTTGCGTCATGTCACGGTACAAATAAACTAAACATTTGGAATTAAACTCTGATTCTACTGTCGCAACTCTGTTGGCGAAGCAGAAACTTTGCTAGATATCATCAAGTAAATGATTTACATAAATTATATTTTGATCCATGCAAGATGTCTTTGATTTGCATCCAGAGTAAAAAATCACGAATACTACATTGTTTTTAAAAGGTTTTAATACAATAAAATATATTATTTTTTATACAAACAAGTCACCAATTCCATCAATAACAAATCTAATATAAACAAATTTTTCAGAATCCATTGTCAAATAAGTTAATAATCGTACTTAATTGAAAGCAATAGTAGACGTAGACGGAAAAAAGTTGAAAATATACCACTAGACTCTTGGAAAGCACATAATCATTAATTTATCCATTGAAAACACTTAAAAAATTCTTAACTAACAAAGAGTCACATTTTTATACATAATTAGTTTGAAGATAAGGTTTGCGTACAGACGATATTTTTATGGAATTCATATCTAAGTCTAAACACCTTCCTAATGGCAGATGAAGAATTAGTGTTTAATATTTGAAATCCGTGCATTGCTCCGAAAGTCATAACTCTGAAAGGTAGAACTCCGAAAAAATACATTTTTGTGAAGGCATAATTCCGAGGTGTAGTGTTCCGAAAGTCATTACCCCGAATGGCACTGCTCCGACAGGCATAACTCCGAAAGGCACAGTTCGACAGGCATATCTCCGACACTTTCGGAACAGTGCGTTTCGGAATTATACTTGTCGGAGCAGTGTCATTCGGAGAAATGAATTTCGGTATAGTGCTTTTCGGAGTAATGACTTTCGGAGTAGTGCCATTTAGAGTTCTGACCGTTGAAATTGTGTCGTTCAACATTACAAGCCTCTCCAGTCAAAAGTTCGCTTCACAATTTATAAGACGAAATTAAAATATAGTTTTGGAAGGCACTGTTCCGAGAATCATAACTCTGAATAGCACTGCTCCGACAGGCACAACTCCGAAATGCACTGTTCCAAAAAAGTGTCGGAGCAGTGCCATTAGCAGTTTTGACTTTGAGCAATGCCGGCGCCCGTTGATATTTATATGTTATAATAAGGTCAATGTGTAATATTTACCTGTTACAATAAGCCAAACTCTGTAAAATGTAAAAGAACAGTTAGTGGGAAATATGTGCAAAATAAGCACCGTGACAAAAGTGAACAAGAGTGCATAGACACGTTATCCAAGCACATTTACAAGACATAATGTGATTCAAACAAATGTTATAAGTGTAATCTGACATTCTGAAAGGTATATGGTAAAAAAATACATAACAGTATAACTTATTATTATTTTTAATTATATTAAAAATTACAAAATGTTCAGGAGTCAGTCATGTATTAGTCAGTCCTTTCCCAAACAGACCAGACAAAAAATTATTTTACATCTTGTTAAAATTACCTACCAAACAGGTGTTTAACAGTTTTTTTCATATTTAAATATCAAACCTACGTTGAAATATTTGTTCTTTTACAAAACTGCCAACACCCCCACCACCAACAACAACAACGCCCCACCACCAAAACTGCCACAACCAATAGTAACATAACAACTTATGTTCGGTCACTAATACTTTGCACAAGTCAGGATTCTTAAACTAATAAATATATAATTGACTGAGAAATAAGGAGTTTTAAAGTTCATTGACACCACATAATAGAGTGAACGTGTGTTTCAGAAGAACATTACACGGCACAATGTCCCGACTCTGCTGAATCACTACTTTACCTTTTCTTTATTTATTTATAAAAATAAAATATTTTTGTTCCAAACAATATCAAAACTGTTATTGGTTAGGCATAAATATGTTAAATATAATAATTCTATTTTTAGAATCGTAGGATTTATTTAACTTTCTTTACGTGTAAATTTTACGCTTACCAATTTTTTAATTACAAAATAATGATTTGTATATATGGTTTGTGTGGATGCTAAATATCATGACTACAAAAGATTATGACTAGCTGAACCGATCATCATTACACTCAGATGTTTCTGAAGTAAAAACTCTGTTGTTTTACTCATATAAATATTTGACTTAGGTTGAATTATTTGTTTTTATAACATTACCACTACTGCGACGACCACTACCACCACAAGGCTACTACCACCAGCACCATCACTACTTTTATTACATCCACCACTACCACATTCTCTACTAGTATTAAGACATCTGTTAGATCTGTCATACTTTGCAAAAGACGAAAGTTTAAGCCAAATGAAGGTTCTACTGTACGAACTAATATTGATTTTTAAAATCAGTTGCATCATGTTGCAGTGTGAGTTATGCGTTTCAGAAGAACATAACACGGTACAATGTTCCGACACTGCTGGCACTCGTCGGTGAGATTCACTGTTACTGTGGAAAGATGTTTGTTGCATTTGTTACACTTTTGTAGCCGATCCTCAGTGTGTGTAGCAATAGCACCACCAGAAATATTCAATAGAGATGATGGCTGCTTACGATGGATCAACTTATGTTTCTTCAAATTTCCTTTAACGGAAAAAGACCTCTTACATTCTAAGCATTTATAGGGACGCTCTTTAGTGTGCGTTAGTATGTGTGTCTTCAAGTTACTTGATTCTATTTTCAAGCTACTCGATCTTGAAAATGATTTATTGCAAATTGGACATTCGTACGGACGCTCTCCCGTGTGTGTCATCATATGGTTCTTTAAAGTATTTGCAATCAAGAATGATTTGTTACAAATTTTGCATTTAAATGGAAGCTCTCCAGAGTGGATCAGCACGTGATTCTTCAAGCTAGTTTCGTATGGAAATGTTTTGCTGCATACGGGACATTTGTAATCACGCTTCCCCGAGTGCTTCACCATATGTACTTTCAGGCCTCCAACAGTTGGGAATAATTTTTCGCACGTTGAACATCTATAAGGACGTTCTCCTGTGTGTGTCCTGATATGTACTCTTAAATCACTCAATTGTGCAAAGGATTTGTGACAGGTTGAGCATTCAAATGAACGCTTTCCAGTGTGAATAAGAATGTGCCTTTTTAGAGCAGATGAGTGTGAAAACGACTTGTAACAAACTGTACATTGAAATGGACGCTCACCGGTGTGTGTTACAATATGCGACTTCAAGTGGTGTGATTGGACGAACGATTTGTTGCATATCGTACATTTAAAAGGCCGCTCTCCAGTGTGCCTCAACACGTGAGTTTTCAAATTACGTATGTTTGATAATGATTTTTCACATATAGGACACTTCAATGGTGACATTTTAGTGCCACAAAATGTTTCACTTAAGGTACTCAAGGGAAGGAATCACATCACATGGTGTTCTCTTGTGTGAATTACAATGGCTTCGTGACATTAAAAATTTAATTATTTCATCTGAAGGTTAGCAGGAGCTCTCTCTTCTTACAGGAACCGCCCATCTGGAACAAAAAGTGAAACAACGAATGTTGTAATGTTTGTATACATGAAAAAAGAATACGTGGTACATTATCATTTGACTAGATAATTAGAGGATCAGTGACTACCCATAAAGCCTCCAACCAAAATAACCTTATTGATGTATTGAAATTCCACCAACGGTGCTTATAATAAAATAAAACTAAACCCTACTGACAGTCAGATGTGATTTACAATAAAAGTGTTAATCAGATCAAGTATTTTTTCTTGATCATTTAAATAAAGGTATCAACATTTATTTGCATTGTTGTTCAATCGTGACTAATTTTAGGTGGATGGCTAAAACGCTTTTAAAGTATATTTATTATTGTTCCCGTGGTTGTTTAGTATTTATTGTTATTTTATTGTTAATATAATTTGTCCATTATGATTTTGTCAGAAGCTTATATAAATAGTTTCTTGTAATATTTTCGCTCGTTGCCATCTACATGCCAAACGGAAAATTAATTTCTAATGTTTAAATGGGCTGATTTAATTTATATTTTAAAATAATCCGAATACAAAAGAAATTCCTGAAATAGCCTATGTATATATATATATATATATATATATATAGCCAGCCAGTATAATCGTTTTGTTATCCGCACTAAGTCTCAACTTAAATTATAAGTTATATGAAATATATTTGTATGTCAACAATTCATTTATTTAAGACTGATGGTCATGTCTTACTATAAACAATATTAATAAACCATAGATCAATAATGAACTTCGTACAGAGTTGTCACTCCCATGTTAACTCGGTGGTAAGGGAACAGTAGCGCTGTCTGATAAAAGTGCTACGAACTAAAAAGATCGATGCGATATATCGATCGTCGTCGTCGTCTCCTTTGTTTATATTTTCGTTTTCTTGTTTTGTTTGCTAGACTTTCAATTTTAATGGCTTTACCGATTCGTCTAGATTAAATTGATTAATTAGTTTTGCCACTAGTGCAAGTCGTTTCGCGAAAAACTGTACTGAGTGATTCATATTGTGCTTAAAGCGATTGATAGAAAATAAATACGTAGATGTTTGCATAAAAGCACTTAATAAAAATTAATTTAGTTAATTATTTTATATTAAGTGATTTTATGTAAACATCTGCGTATTTATTGTCTATCAATCACTTTAAGCATAATATGAATCACGCAGTACAGCATTTCGCGAAACAACTGGCACTGTGGCAAAAGTACTTTAGGTATTTTCCCACTCTCAAATTAATTCCAACTCATTTTGGTTGTGTACACGTCGTGACAGAAAATCAGGAGAAACGGAATAGGAAGTTAGCAGATTGTTATCGTGGTTTTGATTGAATGATTCATTGAAGAAGAAAAAACCATGTTTTGAAAATGACATCTAACTAAAGTGCTTCGAATTAACCCGCTCCAATAAGCTTACCACTTGGCTCCATTTAAGTGTCTGACCAGTGAATAAACTTCAGTTGTTGATTGACTTGTGTGTTTGCTTGATGCTTTCAAACCTCAACTAAGTTACAGCAATATTTTATTTTAAAGTTACTCGGTAAATTTTGATTATGGTAACTTAAAACATGTTTCATAATGCACAACGGAATCGTCATTTTCATGCGTTTCTTCGTTTGTGTTTAACATTAGGTAAGAGCTTAACCATACCTTTAATCAAAGCGAATGTCACCCTATTATGTCTGGCGAAATTGAGGACAGTGAAATAGCAATCACTGGTTCCGGCACCGTAACCGTAACTGGTAGCTCCTCATTTCTCATTTGATAGCTTAAATAATTAATAACGGATTATTTGTTTCCATGGCAGATCTGTAAAATTTTACCAGTTATATTGAGAAATAAACTCAAACCTTTTACCAGATTAGATTGTTAGCTAATTTGACCCACAAATATGAACTCGTATACAAACATTAATATCGTATCCAAAGAAGTCCGACTGTACTAAGCTAAGCAAATTCAGCTATCTTAAATGAGAGTTATTAAATCAATGTGAAGTATTTGAGTTTTTTTAGAACAGAATATTTTGACCGGTCTAAGAAAAAGATAAAAACAGATAAGTATATTGTTGTGTCCTTCAGTCTGTGCCATTTATTATGACAGTTCTAATTATAATCAGATGTTATATTTGTTATCATTGTATGTTTACATTCTATTACTTTACAAAATACCAAGGTACAAATAAAATGAATTTACATCTTTTCATTAATTTTATATCATTCCTTGTTAAATAATATTAGACATCCAAGGATTTAACAATATTTTGATTACTAATATACTAATCAGATTAAGTAAACAGATTAAATATATTATTAGTATATTTTGATTACTGACAAAATATACTAACACGTGGGCTTAAACTAAATGTGCTATGATGTCCACTTTTGTATTGCAAACTTTTTTTACCATTGGGTCAGTGCATTACTCAAGAAAGGTGGTAATCCAGAAATAAATTTTAAAATTTAATATGATCTAGAGATTACAACTAACTAAGGTCACTCAGCTTCTTTTCTCTCTCACACTCACAAGGTTATGTTTTATTGTCAGGCTAACAAACAGTTAACGAGTTAACAGACAATCTATATACATACGATTTTACAGTTTAAAACCACTTATTTCCTTTAATGTGTATGTACTATTACAATCGATAACATTTCAACGTCATTTCACGTTGAGTAGGGCTTCACTAAATCGTTCATGACATTCAACCACAGATTTCATAGAAACTAAATTAAAGATGATTTTCAGCGATGGTAACTTTTTATTTTGTTCAACATTGTCTTAGTATCTTCACCATGCATTAAAATGTAAAGTGAAGCGTAAGTTTTAATGGCTTACAAATTACAACAGAATACTTAGGTTTACAACTGACCTTTGGCTCAAGGTCACTCTAATTCCCTCTACCTTTCAACCAAGTTATGTTATTTGGTGTGGTTAACAAACAGTTAACGGATGGCATTTAATATATTACAGTTTGTAGTCACAATTAGTTTCAATATTAATGATCGATGACATATGAACGCCATTCTAAGTTATGAACTTAGCAGCTTTCCAAAAATAGTAACTCTTATTAAAGTATTATTAGCTGTCTTTACGACGGCGCAACCTGGAAAATCTTAGTATTTCTGTGCAAGGGGTGAATCATTATTGACGTGTTTTTATCACTAACGACACATTAAAATGGCATTTTATATTAGAATGCACAAAATAGATTATAGAAAAACTCGTTTGATGGAAACCCAGCAATAACGATTGCTTGTAACATTCTTCATGTGAAAGTAGTATTCTACGAAATTTCTTACACCTAGGAGTCTCGTGTCCCATGTTTTACTAATTGCTTATAAATGCAATATTAGGTTTAGCTTTCCGCCTAAATGTTTTCAGCATTAAAATAAAGCCATGTTAATGAACTGGTTGTTAGCTAATTACGTTCAACAACATTAGGTTCCACGGTAGCTTCAATTCAAGAAGTAAAAAAGACAATGTTTTTGCAAGTAACATAAACGTCTTAGAATGTTACTGAACTCTAAGTATTATAGAAGTAAATAGAAGCATCTAATAAGTTTAAAACATTTTACAAAACATTACAGGCCAAAAGGTATTGAAGTCCTACCTTTTCTCAGCGAAATATGAACTTTCTTCAGGTTCAGACCTGTCAGCAGAATACTGATGACAGGACTAAGTGTCATAACTTTTCCTTGATTATCTGGTGTTCAAATTATTCTGAATATAAAAATGGAAAATGGTACAAATTCTAGTGAGGTTAAAAAGCATCCTTTTGTTTCTTTGTCTCGCCTCGTCGTTTACATCACCTTGGGAGTGTTTAGTGCTCATGCGCTAACATTCTTTTTGACCAGCCAGTGTTGCCACCACACGTGTTGTAGTTTTACCGTAAAGTGTAAACGAATAACCAAAAATCATTCTAGTCAATGAATGGTAAAGTATGGGGCTCCTCAAGTCAAGTAGGGTAGTAGGGATAGTAGATAGTTATAAATTAATTTTTGGCCATTTAGGGATGACAACGGTGACAGTGTGACAGGTAAAATGGGAACCGTTCACATTACAGCGGTTATCGCCGCGGGTGTGCGGCCTACATTGTGCTGCGGGCAGCCAGTGCAGCTGTAGAGTTGGGAGAGTTACTTGTCTTTGGTTGTTACATGGAGTGAGAGCAAAGCAAAGACGATAAAGGAGATGGTGGGTGCAATCTATAGTAGATGACAGGCTAACCTTGGGTTCGTTTGTGAGTCTGTAAAGTTAACAGATCCTTGCGAAGGTGGAAAACTACCTTGGCGATATTTGTTCTCGGGATTACAATTAAGAGTAGAAGATTTGAATTCTGGGTGGGGGGTTGTATGCGGCTGCAAAAATACTAAACGTTACCTTAGCATCATACGGGTTCTTCTACTTTTCAGCGCTAAGGCTAAGCGGTTGTGAACATGATACTGATTTTTATGTGAATATAGTAAAATTTATAAGGATGGTAAAAAATTTATAAATATAATATTGAGACATTTTAATATAAATGTCCATAATGTCAAAGGCTGTAAAATATATTGCTAAAAGTTTTAAAATTATACTAATAGTATTTATACAGTATACATTTCCTTAATTTATGGAAAATACGATTTCTCAGAATATGGGTGAGTATATGAACGCTGAGCTGTTGATGATAGATCAAGATTATCCCTTTTGGTGCCAGGATCTCGTAGCGAGACGCGCATACTAACTACCGCTAGTGCCGGGATCTCTTAGCGAGATCATGTCTCTAACTGCATAGAATGCCAGGATCTTGTAGCGAGACGTTTACATTTTTCTACATATAAAACATACTTTTTCGTTTTACTGGCTGGAATTCGTGCCATATGCCTTTTTATAATCAAAACTTTCGTTTCATGTGACTTTTCTCCTGAACTGTCTTTATGGTTGGCAGACTAATAACCATGCATTTCGTATGGCGGTGATGCAACTTCGTTTGTGTAATTTTTAGGCTATGTTTTTGTTTTACCTATAGGGTTATAATTGAAATATAGTTTTTATTTTGTTATTGTGGATCTTTTTAAATGTTAAATGATGTTTCTAGTGTAAATATGGAATACGAATACTGTCTTAAGTAGGTTGCTTAGTGACGTTGTTCAACTCTGCATTGTTGCAAGGTTATCGTTTTTTTTTTTGTTAATTTATAACACATTACAGTAAATTGATGTTTTATACATGGTTTTTACTTGTTTTTTACGTAGTTTCACATAAAACTAATAAAAGTTGCATCAGAGTAAAACCTAAATATGTGGAAGTGAGATGAAATAAATTAATTTAAATAGATTTTCTTTGTTTCCTTTCATTGTATTTCAAAAACAATAAACCACTCATAACAAGAAGTAATAGAAATAGATCAACCTTATCCCAACCCCAACATGCCGTTTAATTACTAAAAAAATCATAATCATGATTGCTTTTTTATTACAATTCAATAAATTAATAATGTAACTGTTCCCTAAAGAACTTAAAGTTCAACCCATTTGCTTTACGATGGAATTTCACTATCACCAAACAAGGGCGAATCTGTCCAAACATTTGGCGAACTATTTTACGCATTCGGCAAGTCTCTGCATTGTAAATGCCGAATGACGCTTGTGTAGCACTGCTTTTGAGCCTTATGGGAGTGACGAGTCATGCCGAACACACCAGTGCAAGTTCGCTGGAAATGCCGC
Source organism: Flexamia atlantica (assembly GCA_035578135.1). Lineage (NCBI taxonomy): Eukaryota > Metazoa > Arthropoda > Insecta > Hemiptera > Cicadellidae > Flexamia > Flexamia atlantica. The sequence goes on from JAQJVK010000033.1 coordinate 541,132, forward strand.
GAATCATCCGCGTTTGACAACATAGAACTCTCACCATGAGATGTTCGAGGGAACTTTGAAGGTCGGAATCAATTTGACCATAAAATTTATTGCAGAGGGCTGTCGTTAGCGAGGTGTTGTATAATGCAAGTGAATTTAAAAACAGTAGTAAATATCGACACGACTCTCTAGGTTACTAATTTTCTATGAATGAACAAATTCAGATTCAGATTCAGATATTTTATTTCCAATAATTTATAATTTTCACAATTACATGGACATTTTAACAACACAGATTTGGAAATGTCCCCACAAAGACTATCCGTCTGCGCGTGGGGCGAGTCTTCTCTGCCACTTTTTTGTCCCATGCACACACACACTATGCTGATTGGGCGAAACAAAACACTGAACATATAATTCTTATTCTAATATAAAATATGGAAATCTAAGTAGGTAATAAGAAAAAAAAGTATTTTTATCTTTTTGACCAGAAGATTTTTTTTTTTTGTATTGTCCTCCCTTCACATCCCAGGACGCTAGACCTAGCCCGGAACCGTTTTACACATTACTTCAGGCTAGGTCTAGTGGGTCACGGCATGATCACATAGCGAAAATGCCATTGGTGATTGGCGGGATTTGAACCCGGGCCTCCGAGATCGAAAGCCCGCACTCTAACCACTATGCCAGGCCGCGGTCAAGATTCGAAGTAGGTAAAAAAGTAATGAAAAAAAATAAAATAAAAAGAATAAAACTCAAATAAGAAGAATACACTAGTTTATGATTTATATAATGGTTGGATCAGGGTATCCGCCGCATCCTCCTCCAAGCCCTGAAGCCACCGCCGAACCTCCTTCCTGACAACAGCGACACTCCTCCCCTCAAGAGCTCTGATTTCATTTGGTAATTTGGTATATAGAAAATGCGCGACATTATAAGGAATAAATTGTTGTACGTGATTATATAATCTGGGAATTGTAATTCCAATATTTATATGTGTCCGAGTTTGATAGGAGTGTCTGATTTCAGAAAATATATGGTCCTTATGTGTAATGATGAATAAAATTAGATTTTTTAGATAAAGCTTCCTTATTGTTAAGACGGGGAAATCTTGAAAAAGTTGATGGGTTGGGAATCTTTGATCTTTTCTTAGGATTTTTTAAATTATGGATCTTTGAGCAACCGCCAGGGGCTCCAACGTCCACGCCGATACACCCCCCCACGCCAGGACCCCGTACTCTAGCAACGATTGTACATAGGCGAAGTAAACACTCCTGCATTGATCCACGGATAACACACAACCGAGCTGCGAGAAAACTTTTGCGTCCTTTAACTTTTGTAATGTTTATTTTGAATTCGTTATTTGTTAATTATACTGATAAGTCTATAACAGTAAATAATTACAACTTTTTTCGACAAATAACATTTATTCATTAAAATGCATAATTTTGCATGACATTGTATGATCATCTCTATTCAACAAACTTATGTTCGGATATCGTGGAGGAATTCGAACATCATGCCTCACCGAGACAAATTTTGCAAAGAAATCAAATTTGAAATAGGGTTACAACTACAAATATAGCTAAACCATGTTTGTTTTCAAACATTTAATGAATTATAATAATAAAGATAACATTTGCCTTTGTTGAAGCTAGTGTTTTGTATTATCATAAAAGCCTATAACTCTTAAAAAAATATATATTTACAATACGATAAGCCTATTTAGTAGAGATATTGTTAAAATATTGTTAACAACATCTAATTTCAAGTATTATAGTTTGAAAAGATTAAAAATAATATTGGTGTAAAAATGTAGTCTTTATAGAAATTAGCTCCAAGTTTAAGTAAAAAAACTGCTAAAACTTAGCGTTTTGATATAACAATACGATTTAAACATTTCTATCAATTCTGCTCTTTTCAACAGTCAGAAAAACAAGTGAACACCACTCGTGCTGCAATGTTAAAAGATGGCATCTTACAAAAGAGCATCCGCTGATTTGTCTCTAGGTCTCATTTATAATCATATATAATATTTATAGCATTTTTTTAGGAAATTAGAAAAATGTCTTAGTTGATCACTATAAAACGGTTTCACAAAGTTCCGTTATGCTCTTGAGTCAAAAACCTAACTGGTAAAAGGCTCTTTTCAAGGTTGCTGACCTAATATTTTCATCATGTTTACAGTAGCTTCTGCGTGTGTATAGTCGAGCAGGTAACAGTCATCACTGTGCTGGGATGGTTGCTTGTTGTACTTTGTATAAAAATAAAAATTATTCATGTCTTACACTAAACCCCAAACACCAAGTCATTATCCCAAAGTTCTTGAAAGTAAAATTAACTCGACCCTCACTTGATAGAACTGCTCGGAACTACCTCTTTTCGTCCACACGTGTAGTCATACTTAGGCCTGCTTGGGGTTATTTATTTAGTTCTAAATTTCGTCTTCGGGGGTGATTTTGAGACAGAGGTAAACCAAATGTTAATTTCAGTTATAGAGGTAAATAAAAGTAACACTGGATCGGACACTTAAAGACATTGCGCCCTGAAAACCAGATCCGTTAACTTCGAGATATAAAGGAAATTTTTGACTTATAGGGGTAATTAGAACATTTAATTCGACTTACTTACCGAACTCTGAGTTAGAGAGGTAGTTTATGCGTTACTTCAACGCAAAAAGATAAAATATAAAATATAAAAGATAAAATATAACCTTGCACTTTTTCTTTGGACGAGTTCACTCTTCTTGCGAAAATTCTTTGTGAGCATTGAGGGAAGCAAACGTATCAGAACATAAATAAGAAACATTTAAACAATAACAGTGACAGCACCATTACTTAATTAAATTAAATTTTAAAGACCCCGGAAAATTAGTTCTAGTTTATTGTTAAAAAAGCTCGCAATCCGTCACAAAATGACTGGGAATAGAAAGGTACTTCTATATTAAAAACAGCACTTGCAGTAGGACGGGTCACTATTTTTTGGTTGTTCAAATTAGTACACTTACCATGAAACACGCTTGCATAGTGTCACATTTCAGAAAACCACTTTGAACAGTGTCTAAACGAGTTTATGTCGATGTACTAATAATTTGAGTGAAGTCCACACATCGGTCACTTAAGTCTGACTAATACCCCCCGTTCCCGCAAATGAAAATAGTTTCAAACAAAATAAAGTCAGAAAAAGCCTATAAACATTAAATCTAGAATTAAATAAGCCGGGGATGAAATCAAAATCCGTCGTAGGCCAGTGCGAGGTCACAGCTATTTATGAAACTCCTTCTTTATCGGTGACTAGCTAGGGGCTGAGGCCTCTTTCCAGTATGTATCGATGAGTGTCTGTTTAACTGCTTGACGTTGTAAAAGACTTTCCACAGGATTGGCAACTGTAAGGTTCTCACCAGTGTGTATCAACGTGTGAGTCTTAAGTATGCTTGATGTTGTAAATGATTTCTAACATATTTGACAAGAGTAAGGTTTCTCGCCAGTGTGAGTCTTAAGGTAGGTCAATGTTGTAAATGATTTCTTACATATTTTACATGTGTATGGTCTTCCACCAGTGTGTCAATTCGTGAGTATATAAGGTCCCTTCATGGGAAAAGGTCTTTTCACTGGTTTGGCAGTTTTAAGGCCTTTCACCAGTGTGTATCAACGTGTGCCTCTTGAGGCTACTTGATGTTGTAAAGGATTTCTTGCATATTTTACATGTGTAAGGTTTCTTTCTAGAGTGCGTCAATGCATGTGCAGCCACATGCCCTAACTGAGTAAAGGACTTTCCACATGTTTGGCAACTGTAAGGTTTTTCACCAGTGTGTGTCAACGCGTGCTTCTTAAGGTCGCCTGATGTTGTAAATGATTTCTTACATATTTGACATTAGTAAGGTTTCTCTCCAGTGTGTGTCAACGTGTGAGTCTTAAGGTGGCTTGATGTTGTAAATGATTTCTTACATATTTGACATGTGTAGGGTTTCTCTCCAGTGTGTGTCAACGTGTGAGTCTTAAGGTGGCTTGATGTTGTAAATGATTTCTTACATATTTCACATGTGAGAGGTTTCTCTCCAGTGTGTGTCAACGTGTGAATCTTAAGGTTGCTTGATGTTGTAAATGATTTCTTACATATTTGACATGTGTGAGGTTTCTCTCCAGAGTGTGTCAATGCATGTGAAGCCAAATTCCCTGACTGGGTAAAGGACTTTCCACATGTTTGGCAACTGTAAGGTTTCTCTCCAGTGTGTTTCAACGTGTGAGTCTTAAGGTTGCTTGATGTTGTAAATGATTTCTTACATATTTGACATGAGTAAGGTTTTTCTCCAGTGTGTAACAACGTGTGAGTCTTAAGGTGGCTTGATGTTGTAAATGATACCTTACATATTAGACATGCGAAAGGTTTCTCACCAATTTGGGTCAACATATGAGTCTTTAGATTTCCTGACCGTTGAAAAGACCTTTCACACGTTTGGCAAGCGAAGGGTCTCTTCTCAGCGTGCGTCTTATCAGCCAGTTTTCTTTTTTGTGTAGACATAACTGTTTTCACTTTGGACGATGTTGCGATTTGTTACTTCCAAACTTTTAAGTCGCCATTCGATCTTAGTCATGTGTGGTTTCCAATGTTGTGTTAAAACTAAAACCTCTTCTTAGGAGTAGTGAACTAAAGATCGGTATCAGCATAAAACTGGTTTTCCATTTTTTTTAATCTTCAAACAAGTCCAACTTTCTTTTCCCTGCGCCGCCGTTTCACGAGCATTTCATTCATCAGCTGAAACAACATATCAAATTAGTTCAGGTGTAACAAGAAGCTCCGAGGAAATATGTGGAGTTGAGTTCAAAAAGACCCGCTTAAAGTTTTTTTAATACTTTTCTAAATATTAATTCCAGATTAACCCAAACACAAGTAATAAGTACTTCATTTTGAGTCAGACACCATTTTCGGAAACCATCATGGATAGAATTTTTTATTTAAATGTAAACGTGTAGTGGCAACAGTTTTAATGTATCAATCCGTTTTAACAGCGAATAACACGCAGTTTTTCTTTATTTCGCCATACAGCCTTTACACAATGGATATATTTTGGAAGTTTTTTTACAACCACACTAAAGGCTTTTTTTAGATTTATAAGTTTAAAAGAGTTGAAGCAATCTACTTTAAAAAAACCTGTTGAAGTATAAAACACAATGTAAACAATTAAATGACTAAGAAATTATATAGTGAATTAAATCATATAGGAAGGGAAGTTTTTTTTAATTTAACGTAAATTCACAGATATGTTTAATGAAACATTTGGCGTTTTCAATATAATGGATAGCTTTGAAAATTCAAAACATACTAAACAGGAATGTTTCAATAAAACAACAAACATAGAATACATTATATTCATTTAAATAAAAGTACGGTATGTAATTGAATAACTTTTTTTCATAGCAAATATCAATAAAAAAAATTTGTTTCGAAAAATAAGAATATATTTGAGTATGCAATATATTTTTTCGTTATACTACTGAGAAAACGACAGTTTTTATCAAATGTGTTTGCAGGGCTAAAGAAGTCCCCTTAGGTAGAAAAAGATTTGCTGAAGCCGAGGACGTCAGCTGGTTGTGTTTCACTGTCATAAAACCAAGGCATGTAACAAGAAGAAAACATTAATATAAGATTACACAATAACTTCCACATTACTCCTATGGCCAAAGCTTGTGAGGTTAATTCTTACTGAGTAAATAAATCGAGTTGTTATTTGTTTCCTCGGATTAGTGAAGATGGAAATCGATATTACGAAACTCTTTCATTCACCAATCGAAAGTTCAATGTGCTCGATACATCAGTTGTTGGTTACTGTCCGTCCAACCTAAACACAAAATGAAGCAATCGATTGTTTTGCGAGAACATGATAAAAGTATAGATTGGGAGAGATCTGTTAAAGGTGAACAAACTGTAAAATTTGGGTATACCGCAAAAGGACTAAACAAATAGGAATGGTTCCTTGGTATGTTTTAGTGAGTCGGTGGCACGGTTGGTAGCACACTCGGCCTCGGTTCTGAGGCGGCATCGAAACAGGATCGAGCCCCGATGATGTCGCATACGTTTAACAGCACTGTTCATCCTTGTACTGTACTGGCTCACTCCTTGCTTTGCTTGATAACTTCTTCGCAGAGACCTGAGTGTGGGAGGGAAAATGCAATGTAAAAGGAGGCCGTTACTCTCTTTATAACACAATTTTAGGAATATTAAATTAATATTGAGCGGTAATGCGAAAAATATTGATCATCATAAGGAACTTAAATTGATTTTGGTTACTTCGGCATTGTATATTAGCGCCCTCGAAAATCTTCACCTCGCACGAAAGGCGTCGCTTTGGTTCCTGGTAATGAAATGTACTATTTCCTATCTCCAACATAATCATCTGAGTTTTTACGGAGTTAACTTTAACTTTCGATCATAGTTGATATGTACAAACACAGACAAAACATTCCAAATAATAATATTATCAACACATACAGTATGGTTATTTTTAAGTAGCTTGACAATTATTTTTGAACAGAACTGAGCGAGATAGTCTAGAAATTATACTAAATGTCCCAAACCAACCAAAAATCGTATCTTTACGTCAAACACTTAAAAAGTTGCATAACTCCAATACAATTCTTAAATGCCTAGGAGCTATGACATAATTACGCTCTCCTTAGAAGTATTTTGAATCTGAAATTTGTTTAGTTAGGAAAAGCTTTGAGACTTATTGAGGATTATTATAAAAGTGTTTTTCATCAATACTTACAATTCTGCCTGTTTTGTTAATTTTTATAATAATGGCCACTATTTTGAAAATGGGCATGTTTCATTAATTTTGATAATGCTATGTTAGTAAAGGGCTTTAAAGTAATGTACAATATATGTTGTAAAATTCTGAAATAGCTAACACTGAAACTATTTTCGTTTTATGTTTAGATCCATTTCGAATCTAACCTAAAATAATGCAACTTTTATAACCTAACATAACCTAACCTAACCTAACCAAACCTAATACAACCTTAACTAACACAACCAATCTCTATCTAATTTATTCCAGCCAAATACATCTTCATATAATTAAACAAAAGTCAATTTACAATTTTGTATGTATTTTGCTTTATCTCAGCTATTGTGCGTCAGGTCATGAAAATTCTTACAAGTTGTTGTTTAGCTTGCAATTCCGCTTAACTAGAGTACCCACATAATATATATTATGGGAAATTTTGATTTTTTTCGACAGTTTCCCGGCAGTATATCCGTTAATATCCATCGAATCAGTGTTATTCCATTTTAAGAGGCCACTATTTAAAAAGGTTTGCCCAAATTACATAAAGTTAACTGTCAAAAATAAGACCACTGGTTAATTTTACACCATCTTCGGCCTAAAAGATTGCTAAGAAGCTGGATAAAATTATAAGAACTACATCTAAGTTAGACAATAATCATGGCATAAAAATACAATTTATTTTGTAGACAAAAATATAACTTAAGACTCATTATGGCCTCATTTGTGGCGATATTGTAAATTTATGTACTAATTTATGATCTGAGGGTTGGGTATTTTTAGCTAACTTATTTCGTCTTTGAATAATAAATTAGTACTGGATGATATCAAATTATTAATCTCTTTTAAACAGTTGGCGTTATTTCCTTGTTGAGAAGCTGGATATTGTTGTCGTTTATGAAGTCATGTAATTTATCGGTGTAATCTGCCTTGAATAGGATGACAATGCAACCTCCTTCATCAGCCTTGGCATTATTTAGGTCTACCTGGACTCTAATGGAGTTGGCCACAGACTTATAAACCTTATATATGTACATATACATATGCCTATACATATACATATACCAAATTACATAAGGTTAACTGTCCAATAGGACCACTGGTTAATTTCACACCATTTCCGGCCTAGAAGATAGCTAATAGGCTGGATAAAATTATATAAACTGAAACTAAGTTAGAGAATAGGTAATCATAGCATAAAAATACAATTAATTTTGTATACAAAATAACGCAAATAAAATATAACGCTAGACACATAATCGTCTCTTTTGATATTGTAAATGTATGTACTAATTTTCCCATAGAAGAGACCGTATATTTTTTTAAAGATAACTTGGATACCAACTCATCGGTATATCATAAAGCTAAGACTGAATTGCTGAGATTAACAAAACTTGTCTTAAAACAAAACTATTTTATGTTTGAATGCAGCCATTATGTACAAAACGAAGGAATGGCAATGGGGTCGCCTTAATAGTCACGTATACTTAGCGAGTTGTTTCTAAACAAAATTGAGAATGAACACTTATGGTCTGATGTAAACTGACACAAGGATAAAATAATTTTTATGGCCGTTACGTTGACGATACCTTTGTTGAATTTAATAGTAACAAAAGACGATTGGATTTATTAAATACATATTTCGATTCAGTTCACAAGACCCTTAAATTCACGTTAGAGGTAGAGACCGATGGTACTTAAAATTTGTTGATGTTACTATAAAGGACAGCAATAAACTTTGTAGATATATATCTATTCAAGGGTTTTAAATTAATGAATTAGTTAAGGTCTGTTTCATCAGGTACTTTCCTACCAAGATAACGATTCTTAAATCCGTTCCACCTTAAAAATAAACTAATACACCTAAAATACTAAAAGATAACTTGAAAAAACTGTACCTGTCAAAATTGACGACAAAGAAAAATGCAGTTTGAGCAAAAAATTGTTCCCATCTATTTTACTGTAACACTGTATAACATACAAACTGATGATTAAACTGACCGATTTATTACGATGGTCCTAACATACAACTGTCCGATTTTCTTTATGGTACAGCAATCATTAATTGCTGGCTTTAATTGATTGTTGATCATTAATTGATCAGGCTTATCATAATTTTAATTTCAGTAATTGTGCGTGATAATATTGTTGAAACTTTTCAAAAATATTAAATCTAATGAAAATGTTGTAAACACATTGATTTCAACTTATATCTTTAGTCAATGTTGCTGAAACAGCAATTAATAGACACATACGTGAAGTAGTCACAATACAGAATGTATTCCTATACGCCGGCTAATTTTCATAACGTCAGCTGATTGATAACAATTCCTTCAAATTTACCTTGAATTTTCGCCTGACGTGCTTTTTGCTATGCAAGAATTTGTCGTTGTCATTAATTAGATAATTTCAAAAGCCGAATATCAGAAATCTTAATTAAAGAATATTATTATAAATCTATCTACCGGACATAGGAAGCCGATTTTCGATAATTTTTATAAATTACGTAAAAAACGCAATCAAAAGTTATTTTTCCAATTTCACAAACAATGGCTAGTTTATGTGAAAATGTAATTCCTACGTCCGGTAGAGTTTAAAAAGAGCTTTAATTTGACATATAAACCTTAGTTTTCCGACCAAAAATAAACAATAAATCCTGCATACCAATTAACATTGGTTCTTATGCAGTATAAATCCAATAAGGCCGTCAACGCCAACCTCCTCTTAAAGACTGAGGAGACTACAAATAACTTCAACCCTTTCCTTTATTTGCTCAGTCCTTCAGACCAAGCCCAGGCCTTTGCCTGAGCAATTTCTATACCGGTAATATTGACGAAATCTGCTGTTTATGGTCTGTAAATTAGCATTTTCTCATCGAAGGTGATATTCCTGAACTTTACACGACTACTTGTAAAATTCCCGACTTCTATAGTCATTATTTTTATTTCATACTGAAAAAATAATTAAAATAATTTGTCAAAAGCAAACAACAAATTATTATATTATAGTTAAAAAAAACTTTATTAAAATTGATAACTAAATCAGTTTGAGAGATCCCCTTAAGCAAACTGATTAAGCCGCCTAAGCCTCCTTTTATCCATGGTTAAAATTATCCAGATTAAATTTGAAATGATTTATCAGGACTGTTTGACCGTTAGCTGACTTCATACAAAGAAAGACACAGGCAATGGTGAGTGAGCGAGGCCGACACTACTAAGAGTAGTTCAGTTAAGGAAGATTTATTAGCGATTTAAGTGAGAGACAAAATATCATAAAGAGTCCACGATAATGGTAAAATCAGATTAATGCAACTACTTACATAACATATAAAAGTAGGCCTAACCTCATATTTCTTACAACCTTCGCCTCATCTTTGCAGTGTCTTCCATATCACAGTTTATGAGTAGTAATCACATATATATTTGATCATCTGGACTGCATTGAATTAATTGCACATTTCATTCGGCTTGTACCAAGATTAAGCAAACAAGATAAATATGTAGGTTCCAAAAAGGCTATTGGCTCAAGGTCACTCACTCCATTTTCATTTTGGCTTTCTTCTTTACCTTGTCTAACGAACAGTTAATCAGTTTATATTACACTACAAGAGAACAAACAGTTGACGGATGCTTATGTCAGTTAAACATATTATAACCTAATTGGAAATAACCGTTAGGGAGCCCACCAATTGACCGAATTGATATTTGCTCGCCGTGACACTTGCCCACTTTTTAAAAATAAAATTAAATAAATAAATAAAAGCTCGAATCGGGGGCCCACCAGTTGGTCGACAAGATAGTTGGTCGTTGCGACACTTGGTCGACAAATGGCTGCTATTTTTTAAATTATTTAGAAATATTAATAAATAGCATAAACCACTTTGTCGACAAGATAGTTGGTCGTTGCGACACTTAGTCGACCTATGAAAAATGTAATAATATTATTTATTATTTGCGACATTTGGTCGACAAGACACTTGCTCGTGTTGACAGTTGGTCGACCGCGAGTGGAGGGAGTTGTGTGGAGGGGAAGGGAGGGGCTTACGGATCTTGTTCTCTGTACTGTAATTGGGCACCATTTCATACGGAAGCCCGCATTGCTCCGAAAGTCATTATGGCGACTGACTTGAGTCAATCTCTTAGTCAGAACGACTCGTTCGGTTTTGTATAGTTCTTCGTTCTTATTTGATGCAATTGATCGGAATTGGATTGGAATTAGCATCATACTACTTTTGTTTGTCTGTCATGATCTGGGTTATTTTAACGAAATTATAATTAATTATTAACCTTCTGAATATTTTAAACTTAAGTTATTTAACGTAAATCAAAGATGTGATGCGCTGATTGAGCAAGGTGAGTAAAAATTAACTAAGTTAGGCCTAAGTCTTTTAATACTAGGAGTTCTTTATGTCTAGGATTAGAAAAAGGTTGGGCATCTATTTTAATTAGCATCTTAGTCCTATTTAGCATTTATAAATAATTATTTTTTAACTAGGATTAATAGACATAGGTATTACAAAATGTTGGTTGTTTCTGAACAATATTTACAGATAACAATCTTAGGCCTGATTTAACTAAACATCAGTCAAGGGGTCTGTTAAGTAAATAAGTCGTTAAAGATAGGAAAATAGTATTAAACAGATTATAAATTTAAAATAACCGAGCCTTAACTGTGGTTTAGAGTTTGGTGGAATCAGGCCTTAATTTTTACCAGTCAAATTAGTAGCTTAATGGGAACCCTACAAAGTTTTATGGGTTATATAGCCTATAGGCTTTAATTGTGGAGACATTGTTACTCAATATTAAATTAGGCCTGGTTGGATGTTAGTAACTAGTTGGCTGTTCTTTTGGGTTTTGCTCGCTCAACCAGAATAGGCTTAGGCCTAACTTTGTTGATATATTCACTAGTAATTATGAATGAATAAAGTAGGCTAGTCAATTGTTTAAATTGATCTATGTTCCCAGCTCTTTCCTTTTAAATGTTATAACAAACATTTAATGAATCAGAAACAGGACTAGGCCTAGTATAACCTAAGTTAACATCCTCACCTGAACATCATTAAAAAGTTGGTCTAGGCATTAGTAGAAAATCACAGGCGAGGACAATGTGTAGGCCTAATAATCAGGGGCCAAACACAGTTTTTACGACTACATAAGGCCTAAGCACTTAGGTTTAAACTGTAGTTTGTAAATGTCCCTGAAAACAATATTGATGGGAAAGACAATCAGCCTAAACTTCAACTTTATTCACTTAAACTTGTGATGTTTATTTGATTTTTTTTCCAAAATGCAGGAAATGTCAGTTAGTGTGTATTAGGCCTATGTAGTTTTTTAGGCCTATGTAGTGTGTAGGCCGGTTGATTTGGTTTTTTTATCAGAAATGATATCAACACCACAAAAACTTAAAAGATTTGTTATAGTATTTTCCCTATCATACATACATACATATACATATCCTCTTCTTCATAGGCCGTCGTCACTGAGGCACTGAAGGCGTCATAGCGTCCCAATAGGCTAGGATCACTGATCTTCTTAGGCTAGGTGAGTTAGATAGGCAAAAAGGTAGTAGGCTGCGGTTTTTTTATGGGTGTTCGTGGTCAGGCATTGTTAGTTTGGGGACAGGTAGGCCTCTAAATTGTAAAAACATTTGGCTTTAAGGTATTGTTTTACTTCCTGTTTGAATTTAAATATCCTGTTTATGTTTTTTAAATATGCTGGAAGAGCCAGAAAAAGTTTTTGCCGCTATATTTAGGTTGATGCTCAAATTTACTTAACCTGTGTTGTTGAGAAAAAACCCTATTGTTTCTGGTGTTGTAATTATGAACTGGAATTTGAATGTGGAGGTTCTGTTGTTTGATGTAGACGACAGTCTCAAAAATATAAAGACTAGGGACTGTCAAAATTCCCAAGTTTATGAATGCCTCCCTGCAACCTGTACAAGGAGGCAGTCTTAACAAGGCTGTAATTGATTTTTTTGCCAAGTGGTAAGAATGGTTGGACTTACCAGAGCCTTAACAGCAGTTTGAGCAGAAAACACCAGGTACACGAAACATGGCCTGCATCTTAACGACTGGGGGAAAGACATCATGTCAGATTTAATAGCTAACTGCATCAAAAACTTAGACCCTCAGTACATTAAAGTTGATCAAAAAAACTACAGAGCAGCAGATGTTACAATCCAAACTTAGGAGTAGCTGCAATCAAACCTAAGACAAGTAGGCCTAACAAACTTAACAAATAAGCATTTCTAAGAAAAAACTACACAAAGAAAAAATAAACCGAGCACTCATGTGGGGCTTGTGGGTGCTCAAATTAATCATGAAAACTGAACAAGAATATTCAAGAGCCAATGGGTAGTAACAGAATTAGAGCCGCAAAAGCTTCAATAAAGTTGGAGAAATAATAAATATTACTAGAGATCGCCAGTGGTCGAAAATTCGACCAATTTTCAAAGTGACAAAGGGTTCGCTAATTTTGTAAATGATCCCCGCATATATTAATGTGTTTCTAAATACATTTCAAATAGTACATTTTTTCCATGTAAACACATAATATAACCAAACTTGGGGGCCGATTCTCAATCCTTGACTAATTATTTACTTCACTTCTGGCTTATGGCATTGTTTTTAGTAATTAGTATTTTATTAAGATAATGACAATTTTATTAAGATTACATGTTTATTTTTTTAAGAATGATTATTGAATCAGAGGAAAGTAAAACTTTAGTCATCAAGTCAGTTTATCCTGCACACCCCTTACCACAGTTCTCTCCCTCCCTCCATTAATTCCTTCCCTCACTCTCTACTTCCCTTCCTTCCGACCTTCTTTCCACTTTTCCCTCCTTTTCTCCTTCATTCTCTTCTTACCATATCTCCTCCCTTCTTTCCTACCATTTGGAACTTTTTCCCTCCTTCCCTCTCTTCCTATTATTATCACTAAAATGTTATTTATATTTTAGCCATTATCCCTTGAGCGGGCGCTTCACCGGCAAAACGCGAGCGGGCGCATGCGGAGTTTTACTCCGCAACCCTAGATTGCACAAATTTAACCCATTTTACTTGTTTTATAACGAAATATAGTATTTAAATGTTAACAAACTTCATTAAGAATCACATTTCATCGCCGATTAAATTAATTGTTCAACTTAATAGGTGTAATATTTCAATAAACATAGGAAGTAATTTTCTAGTATAAAATATGTATTAATTATTATTAACATTTTTGGACTTTTCCTTTCATTTCTTTTTTTCAAAAGCAAAAGGAAAAGTCCAAAAAATTAATAATAATTACAAATCCATTGTTATTATGAATTTTGAAAATAGGTATCAGTGTCTGTGTAACGGGTGAGGGCCCTCCGCAAACTGAGACGGCATCTCTGAATTGCATATAACGATGTACCAAGAGGGGGGTGGGGTATAAATAACTTTAGGAAATTCCTGAAATGAGGGGCATAAAGTACGGAGCCGGACACGACCGCCAACACCCATTATGTCTGTTTATTTCAACATAAAAAACACGTGCGGAGGAAAACTCCGTGTGCACCCGCTCGAGGGTTATCCACCAATAAAAACAAAATTTGAATATAATGTGTCCATTTGTACTCCGGTTGCCAGGCCCGGTGACAGGATTTTCGGGCCCATGTGCAATTGAGAAACCCGCCTTTTTTACTTATCTCGCCTTTACTTTAGTAATTAGTATTGTATAATATTAAGATTCCATGATTATTTCTTTAACACTGAGCTGGTTATTGAATCAGAGGACAATAAAAATTCAGTCATCAAATCAGTTTATCCCATACACCTCTCACTACAGTTCTCTCCCTCACTCCCTTCATTAATTCCTTCCCTCACTCTCTATGTACTTCCTTCCTTTCGACTTTCTTTCTACTTTTCACCCCTTTTCTCCTTCATCCTCTTCTTACCATTCCTCGTCCCTCCTTTCTTACCTTTTAGGTCTGAAATAATAACACCTAACATTTACGTGCCTAATTATTAGGTAAAAATAGTGCGATCGGAATGAAATTTGACAAAGACATATAAAGTAGCAATGATTCAGAAAAAACCTCCCAAAATGGGATTTTTGGCTTCTTACGGAGAAAAATTATAGCAATCTTAATTTTGGTTTGAACCTTTAAATTCAGTTTGAAAAAACAAATAATTTATTATGTTTAGGTTGGCGAGAATCAGGACAGCTGCAGAAAGACAGAAGTAACTTGAGATGCTGTCACGGGCTGCAGCAGTGCTGGGGGGCAGGTCTTATTCTATCGGGCGTTAAGGTGGAAGACAAGATGCAGCATGCTCAAACACCTGGTAAGTTGTGCATGTGTATTACCTACTTAAGGAATTTATTTGGCGTATCAACTTAGTATACTTAATCAAACTCTGACTATTGGCAGCTCATAAATTTATGTACTGGGGGTTTACAGTTAAAAAATATGTACAATATATAAATGTTTTACATTATAGTTATCATCTTAAAGTAATTGTTACTTAAGCCTGTGAAACTTTTAAAAGAGCCTAGTGCCTCTAGTTATTGAGATACCTGTTGTCATACAATGTTGTGTACTGCTTCAGCATTAATATAATTAGGCACTACCTTACCTCTGACAATAACGGATTGTATCTTAGGCCTAATTCATGTATTTGTACATTATAATATTCATTTCCCAATATTACTCTTTAAAATCACAAATTAACTAAAATATTATAAAGAAAGTATGTGCATTTGGGGGCGGAGGGGGGGGAGGTGTCTTGATCTAAACTGCCTGAAATGTAGCCTAATATATGGTACGTTACATTTACAGTGCTGAGGAATGATAATATATGTTTTTGAAATTGGACGGAGATGTAGGTCTGCTGCAAAAGGGGTGTTTAATTATATAACTAATCATATGATTGGATTTAATTTGTTCATGAGATTACATTATTTGTTTGTTTTGAGTGTTTTGAATTCATCGATCATATGTTTGCTAACATTTATTTTATATTCATTAAAAATTAAAAGGCTAAGAATTAATTATATTCAATATTTGGGTCGTCCACAAAGTAAAGAACGTTTTGTCCCTATGCCTAGTCCAGTGGTCTCGTCTCTGTGACTGATCAGTGCGGCCTAAACCTCCACTCCTGGTCCCAATCTGAGCCAAATCTTGTTGCTGACCGACCACGCATTCCATTCTTACAGCATTTCAAAATGGCGGTCCTTTGAAAATCCTGCCAAATTGATTTAACCTAATAATGTTGTTTCTTTCAGTTCATTATCATTTGCAAGCACTTTCCTGCCTAAAAATTCCTTAACCTTGAAAATGGTAATCACTAAAGGCCAGGCGTCGTGGGTTATACATGGTTTGTCCAAAAATGTTTCACTTTCGAGGCAGCAAAGTTCCGTGAAGTTGCTGCTGCTGCATGGGGCGGGCGCAACGTCAGCATGGATCAGTAACACCCTTGTCTGTGATTGGATTTGTCAATGTCATTATCCATTTTATCAATGTCAATCAAGGAAATGCGTGATCGGTTGACAACGAGACTTGGCTCAAATTGAGTCCAGGAGAGGACCGCACACTCACGGTGTTGGGACAAAAGGGCTAGATTTTGTAACAAAACGTTCTTTATTTTCTGGACGGCCCTCTTACAAAGAGTGCATCTTACAAACGAAAACTAATGTGATCCCCTTGTTGATTTTCTTCAAATTTAATGAATGATTAAATATACATTTTTAGTATATTATTTACAAAACATATTCAAACAATACTTTTCCTCACACATGTTGAATGCTCACATATACAAAATAAATCCTCTGGAAATTGGCGGAGTACACGGGTCTGCTGCGATGGAGGTATTGTTATAGACAAATTTCAATTAGAAAAAGTTCACAGGTTTCACAACAGATTGTTGCACTTTAGCTGGAATTTAAAAAGCCTCCTGTGCATAGGCTTTTCATGGGGAATCTTCCAAACCCTCAAAAGGTACATCTAGAGAGTAATAGCTATAATTTGATACCAAATATGTATATTTTAAAACATATCTGGAGTTCTGGATATGCTTTGTACAAAATCCCAAAAATGCCTTTAACACATTTAGCCCAACAGAAGTCAACAGTCATTTTTTGTACTTTTCAGAAATCCGACGTGTGCCACCGGTGGCGCACTGTAAACTTTCCAAAACTCCCGACGTTTACCACCGGTGGCACACTGTTCCCATTTCATTCAATGCTTTTTCTCAGCGCTTTTGGAGCTTTGCTGGGTTATATTAGTAGTGTGCTCGTATTGTAGGGTTGTGTAGACACACCATGGCCACCAGTGGCACAGTGTGAACTTTTTTTGTAAAAAAATAAATGTTGAAAAGATCAAGGTGACGTAAAAACCCCAAAAATGGTGAAAAGGGCGTAAGAATACCCGCGAATTGCTTTACTTGTACGGAGGTTACAACTAACAGTGTATCGTTTGCCACTTCGCCGCCTGTACCGCCATTGGCGAATTATGCGTGTTCCACTGGTGGCGCATGTCGGCTGGCAGGTCGGCCAGTGGTGATTTCAGTATGCCTTCCGGACGACGTGCGCCAGCAGTGGTACACTATCAAAATTTATTAATTTCACTAAATTTAGCTATTTTAGGTATAGGTACAGAAGGTAAAATCAATGGATATTTTAAAGATGTAGTTAAAAGTACGACTTAGGTTAGTTTAGTCTTTTTGGTCAGTTTACCAATAACATCCAGATTATTGTAGCGTCCTTTAGATCAGTTCAAAAATTCAGTCGTATACCACCGGTGGCGCATGTCACGCTGAACGTGTTAATAATACAGATGAGTCAAATATGCATACAAATTTTTATCAAAAAAACTGTTATAGGTTGATAAAAAAGGTTACGTACCTTATGACCGTCTTCAATTAATGTGTATAAATAATGTCTACTTAAATTTCAACATATAGCCTAAAATGTCATTATCAAGACATGTACAAGAACTTTTTCTCATTAGTCGTTATACGTTAAAAAATTGTACATAACACTGAAACTATACATAATTTAAAAAAAAGTTTTTAAAATTGCTGCCACACATACACAGCCGGCCGGCATGAGAACAAGATCCAGGCTCAAGATCCAAGAGTCTGGATCTTGTTCTCATGCCGGCCGGCTGTGTATGTGTTGTAACAATTTCAAAAACTTTTTTAAATTATCATATATTTAATTTCATAAGGCGCTTCTTTGTGTCAAATTTTGGGCATCTGGCAAGTCGTAGAAAGATGGGAGTGGGCTCAAATTAAAGGTCTCTATTCCAAGATGGCACGAAAAATATAGTCTAGGAGCCAGTGGCTGACTGACGACACATATTTTAAGAAAGCCTACAATTTTCTCATTTACTCTATTCTAGCTACCGTTCATGAAAATGAGGCCCATTAAGCCCACTTGCGGTAGGTTCGGGCTCACCCATGGGTCAAAAGGGTGACAATTTGACATGAAACGAACATATTTTAAGAATGCTGCCGTTTTGATATGTCACAGTATACACTTAGGGTAACTCGAAAACGGAAACGTCAGACGTCTACCGCGGTTGTGACGTCACGGCAGACGCTATGAAAATGGCCAAAAAATCAATTTTTTTCTGACATAGCTTAAGAAAGATGACACTTTGATATGTCAAAATACACCACTATATTAATATGCAAACGGATATGGCAGACGTTTACCATGGTTGTGACGTCACGGCAGACGTTTAAAAATTTAACATAGTATAATGTAAAAGTATATGGCCATAATCTTGAAATTATGCTAGATAATAACATGTGACTACCGTTGGTCATTATTGAGACATCTCCAGCTGATTTTGACAAAATAAAACTTTCGGCCGCCATCTTAGATCCGCCATATTGAAATAAGAGACGCTATTTCAGATGTAAAGATAGTGTTGTGACCCATCATTTAGAACTAGTTTTTAACGCTGAACTCAATGCTACAACTAGTTTTCAACAACAATATTTATTTCTTTATATATTGCCATTTTTTTGAGGTTATATACAAAAAAATTGCAATAACTCAAAAGTAAAAGGTCATAATTGAATTTGGGTAGCAGCATTGAATTCAGCGTAAAAAACTAGTTCTAAATGATGGGTCACAACACTATTTTTATATCTGAAATAGCGTCTCTTATTTCAATATGGCGGATTCAAGATGGCGGCCGAAAGTTTTTTTTGTCAAAACCAGCTGGAGATGTCTCAATAATGACCAACGGTAGTCACATGTTATTATCTAGCACAATTTCAAGATTATGGCCATATACTTTTACATTATACTATGTTAAATTTTTAAACGTCTGCCGTGACGTCACAACCATGGTAAACGTCTGCCATATCCGTTTTCATATTAAAATAGTGGTGTATTTTGACATATCAAAGTGTCAAATTTCTTAAGCTATGTCAGAAAAAAATTGATTTTTTTGGCCATTTTCAAAGCGTCTGCCGTGACGTCACAACCGCGGTAGACGTCTGCCGTTTCCGTTTTCGAGTTACCCTTAGTGTATACTGTGACATATCAAAACGGCAGCCTTCTTAAAATATGTTCGTTTCATGTCAAATTGTCACCCCTTTGACCCATGGGTGAGCCCGAACCTACCGCAAATGGGCTTAACAGGCCCCATTTTCATGAATGGTAGGTAGAATAGAGTAAATGAGAAAATTATAGGCTTTCTTAAAATATGTGTCGTCAGCCAGCCACTGGCTCTTAGACTAATACTGAAATTGCTCGAAATTAAATAAAACGAGAAATAACATAAAATATCTGTCATTTAAATAGCATTGGGATTTAAAAACATCTGCTTTGTTTACATAAAACATGTGATGCTGATACTTGATTAAAAACAATGTGCGATAAATTAACACATGGTAGATCCGAAGCCAGTTTGCTAGTTTGCCAGTATTTTATATGTTGAAACCATCGATGTGAATAAGTACACTGGATTAGTAACTCAGGCCCCGCGACGTGAGCCGCTGGCTGTGGTTGCGTTTAAGATTTCGTAGGGGCGATGGAGGAACGGATATTTTGTTTACTCATCAGTTATAGTAATGCATCTATTATAGCGAGCTTTATGCGTAAAACTGCTCCCAAATCCGTGCGGTTTAAATACGGTTAACAATACAGTTTCGTGCATTTTCCCCCAACGCCCCTTCAATTCGGCCCGGCTGCAACCCCAACGCACAGCTGTGTTGGCTCGGAAATCACTACACGAACCTTAAGGGGAGCGCGCTATCCAGTTGTATTTATTTACATCGATGGTTGAAACTTAAGTAGACATTATTTTTACATATGAAATGAAGACAGTCATAAGGTACGTAACCTTTTTTGTCAATTGATTACATCAATTCAGGTGGCGATAACCATGAATAAAATGTTATAGGTTGTACAGCACTTTCTTTGGGTTTATTCATATAGCTATAGAAAAGTATTTTTGTTTCAGGAACACTGCTATGTGTTGTCACTGCAAATGAAGATGAACTTCAACTATTTTGTATAATTTCACCTTATATGTTCTGTTGATACTTTTATACGGACAATGTTATTTTCAAAAATTTGAAAACCACTAATTTATTTATTTTATGAAGGTACAGTGATTGTATAAAAAAAATTATCATAAATAAACAGTTTATTAATTTTATTAATTACACTTCTTTTATCCCTATTTCAATACAGTCTCAAAAACCCACGTAATGTAAATTGTGAAGGTTCCGAGTTTGTGAATCTCTGGGTTATTAAAAATAAGGACCAAAAACAAGACATCTATGCTCTTTTGATAATTTAAATGTGTCTATTAATTTAAACTAGATTACTCAGTTGCAGCTTCGCATGCAAACACTGCAATTTGTGGTTTACTTGTACAACTACTTAAAAGCATTACCATACGAGGTACAGTTGTAAAAAGTGAACCGAGCTTGTTTTAATGTTGATGGATTTGAACTGTTCTTAAGCCTTAGCCCTTTACTGTACTCTACTTTAGTGATAATAGAGAGCCATAGATGGCACCATGATTACTCATCAGACTAATGCAGGGAGTCTATAACGTTTAACATTAATGCTCGTAAAAATATGTTCAGGTATCAAGAACATTAAAGGATACTGGGCCAGAAAATTTTTGCACATAGGAAAGCTCCAGTCCACTTAAAAAAAGATAGTATAACAACATAATTGGAAGAACACAAATTATCAGTAACAAGCACACTTTATTTGTTACAATTTTGGGAATAACATTTCAGTTAAGTGTGAAGATAATTATTTGGAATACCTATTGAAAGTTTTTTCATTGTTGTGTTATTGCCGACAATCAAAACTTAAAAATTGAATAAACATTTTTAAGAAATTGGAGAAGCAAATTATAGAATGCATTAAATTATTTCCATATTTGATTACTATTTGTAAAAAGTATACATATTATAAGATGTGTATATACATACATGTATGGATAATGTATGACTCATCGTGATTTTATCACAATCACAAGTTAATTTTTACCAATTATCACCATCTATCAAGCATCAGAATGGCTGAGTGATTCAAAGCACTAGGGCATTATCTAAGAGGTGACAGGTTCAAGTCCCATGTCTGGCAAGAAAATTTTCTTTTGAGATTTCTTTCTAAAATAATATTTTTTTCAAGTAATTCAGTCAGTATTTATTATTTGGGTTGTTGTTAAAATGCTTATTTACATATTTTAGCAGCATTTTTTGAGTAGTTCTGGTCCAGTACTGCCCAAGTTTGGAATTATCCCAGTACTGGCCCAGTCAGAGATTTTTTCACATGGGAACATTCTTCATGAACAGCATAGCCATAGCCATTCCAAGTTCCTTATGGGACAGTTAGACCATGTTCACAAATAAATAGTTTATGGACTTTAAAACATATTTAAACTGGTTTTACAGTATAAAATATTCTTCTGCTTGTGTGTCGATTTGTTTATTAATTTGTTACCTATATGTTTTGAAATTTTGCAAACACTTTTTTCTTGGAAAAATTAACAGTAGCCTAGTTCCGTACGGGACACCACAAAATTACATGTCATCATAGTTTTGAAAAAATCTTTTATTCCATTTGTAAAAGAGTTTTTTTAATATACAGAGCAATGAAAGACGCATTTCTTAACCACTTAACGCTAATTTTTAATGTTTATCAATGGTTACTTCAGAATTATATTTTTAAGTTTTTTTGGTTCCAAATGGCACATCATAATAATAATAATAATAATAATAATTCAAATCTGGGGTATGGCAAATTCTAACGTTAAAAGAATATTTAAACTGCAAAAAAGAGCTCTAAGAATGATATTTAAGATAAAACAAAGAAACTCTTGTAAGAAAACTTTTAAAGAAAACAATTTATTGACATTTTGGTCCATATACATTTATGAAACATTAAAATTTGTGAAATGTAATAAATCAATTTTTCATCATTCAGAAAATAATGTCTACAGATCAAATCTTCGTAAAAACAATACATTCAATATGGAATACCACAGAACAACATTTTACAAACAACATTTACTGTATAATGGAAGAAAATTATATAACAAAATGCCTGAACAGTTTAAAAACTTACCCATTGATGAATTCAAATCTAAATTTAAATCATATCTTATTAAGAAAACATACTAATCAATAGAAGAATTTTTCGAAGATCAACATCAAGATTAACATGTCAAGAATCAACATAATCTAAATTTAGTTTTAAATATAATGAATGTAATGCTAATGCAAAATCTTGTCAAAGCAAATAAATAGATATTATTATTATTATTATTATTATTATTATTATGCTCACGTTATGTACACTATTTTTATTCTTAAAAATTACTGGATTTTAGGCTCAAAAACTATGGACCAATCAAAGAAAACAAACAAAATGAATGTTAAATGTAACATCTTCACTGAAATCTTCTGGCTGCACGCACTGATATAGGACTACGTATAAATTTGTGCAGTCAGAAGATTTCAGTGAATATGTCATTTTATACTGTGCCGCACACCACCAGAGACCATCTCTCCAAGTATCAATGTTTATTGGTTGGGTTTAAGTTGGAGGACTAGAAAATCATTAAAAAGTGAAATTTTAACAGTTTTATTTTTACTATAATATTTCAGTTTTTGTACTGAATTGCAGATAACCGTCATTTTACTTCACACCCCCATTAAGTTGGGTGTTCCACAACGACCACAACACGATTCGACCCAAGGGAATTTTGGTGATGTTTCTGTTGCTGCATCACTGTATATGCATGAACAGTCTTACCACCATAGATAAAAACATCATCTATGTTACCACCTTCAGGGAAAACACAGAAAAACAGGGGCGAGTGATCGCCCCTACGAAAGTGCAAAATAAATAAAATCAAATTTAATCCTTTGATTTCAATAATAATAATATTTTTTATGTAGATAACATTCTGGGCAGACTTATTGTAGTCGTACAAGAGTACATAATATCTCGAAATTATCTATTATTATTGTAAGAAATATTCAATCTGTAGATTTATTTTAGCCCGGATGTTTTGAAATACCTATACTGTAAGGGAGATGGCAATTCTCTAATAACCTCCATAAATATAAAATCATACAATGGTTCAGTTTACCGCCGAACGAAAATAAATGTTTCCTCCGCCACGGTCAACGTCTAGTAACTTGTTTATCATTTGTTGTGGCTACAAGTAAACTTCATTAAAATTTGTGATTGTTAGAAAACTGGAAAATTGATATGTTAAACACCCATCTTCCGCTTGAGTGCCAATAACAAGAATGACTACCTACAATTTAAAATAAAATCATTACAGCAGTTTTTGAGAAATTATGATTGTTAGTTTTTAGAATTGATTTAGGTAATAACTACAGTACCCTTAAAAATTTAAAAAGTCAGTATTTGGTATTATAAATCCTAGGGATAGAGGTTTGGTATCTACATGCCGAATTCAGTTAAAATGAGACAATATATTTGGCGACTGATTGCATCCATGCACACTCACATTTTTCGGACGAAAGACAAGTTCCAAATACAAATTCTCAGTTAATTAATTTTGGCAACACTGAAATCAATATTTTGACTAATTACTCAAATTCGATAATTTTGACAAAAACGTACTCTTAATTTAAAGGGAATATAGTGAGTAACACGAGTAAAGAACTTTTTTACATGAGACAATATAAAATATGTGTTAAAAAATTATGTTATACTAGTATTCAATCAGCTATTTTTCTCAGAGGCTAACTTGTTTGGTCTTTCGTATTTCGTGATTTTTTAAGCATAGTTTTCATCTGACTGGAGTCATGTAAGAGATCTTGCATAATTACAATAAAGTTATCAAACAAATTTACCAGTAAAAAATAAAATGGACATAAATTCATTCACTGTAGAGTCAATAATTGAATGTTGTGGGTTGGAGGTGTTGATATTTGAACCGATGTTAGTGTTATGTATCTATAGCCCCCCCCCATAATAATAAGAAAAGTTTTAATATTTTCCTACAAAAATTTTACCAATTGTTAAAGCATGTAGTATTGAAATACCCCAAGCATACTTTGTTCTGTGCAGGAGACTACAATTGTGATTTTTTTGAAAAATGAACCTAACACACAGAAACTTAGAGAGTGTTTAGAAAGTTTTAAACTATGTATTCCTATCACCAAACCTACTAGAATAACCAATTTGTCTAAAACCTGCATAGACAACATTTTTACTAATTCTGACCTCAAGCACTGTTTGATTCAAGTTCTTGATTTTGATTTGTCTGACCACACGAATAAATTTGTATTGTATCAAGCACAATCTAGTATAGAGATTGAAAGCAAAATTAAAAAAATTAGAAATTATAGCAGACAAAACAAAAACAATTTTATAAATTCGCTAAATACTGAGACATGGGATTTTCTGTAATCCACCTTGAATACTGATCCCAATATTTAATATAAAATATTTTTAACTGTATTTAAAGAATATTTTGATTCCGCCTTTCCCATTAGAACCAAAAAAATAAGACTAACTGCAAAAGAAAAGATTGGGTAACAACTGGTATTATAGTTTCTAGCTGAAGAAAGAAAGAACTTCATCGTTTAGCTAAACATTCTAGGGATGTGCAATTTTTAAACTATGTAAAGCAGTATAAGGTATACTTTAAAAAAAGTAGTAAATGCAGCAAAAATGCTCAGCAATTCAAAGAAATTGTTAAACTCCGATAACAAAGTAAAAACAGCCTGGCAAATTGTAAAATTAGAGACTAATAAGAAAGATTTTCCCAACAAAATAGACGAAATAGTAACAACCAAAGGCATTACTAAAGATCCAAAAGAAATCGTCCAACCGTTCAATGAATTCTTTTTAGGTATAAGCAAATGTTTAAAACTAAATCCTAATACTGAAAATGATTTGTTAATGTTAAGTGATTGTTGTGCTTACAAAACCATTGATTGCATGATTACTAACTTGAAATGTGTGCAGCCCAAAGATATTCAAAAAATATTAAGAGAAATTAATCCTTCAAGGTCAGCTGGATGGGATGACATAGCACCGTTTATAATTAAGAAATGTTCTAAATCATTGAGCCGTCCTCTTGCTTTTTTAGTGAATTTGTCATTCAAAAAAGGAGTTTTTCCGAAACTTCTGAAATACATTATTGTAAGGCCAATTTTTTAAAAAAGGGAATCAAACTCAGCTAGAAAATTACCGCCCCATATCTGTTTTGCCTGCATTCTCAAAAGTCTTTGAAAAAGCCAATCATGATCAAATTGTTAACTATCTAGATAGCAACAATATTCTGAGCAATGAACAATTCGGATTTCGTAAAAATAGAAGTACAACCGAAGCTATGTTTGAATTAGTTTCAACATTAACAGATGCTGTTGATAGGTCACACTATATGCGGTTGGCCTCTTTTGTGACCTTTCAAAGGCCTTTGACTGTCTGAATTTTAAGATTCTTTTGGTAAAGCTTTCTTTCTATGGCATTAAAGGGACCAGTTTAAATTTAATATAATCCTACCTGAAAAATAGAAAGCAAAAAGTAAGACTGACTGATCAAAGTGAAGAATCTGTTTTTCAGGAAGTTCTGGAAGGAGTTCCTCAAGGGTCTATTCTTGGCCCTCTTCTTTTTATTATCTATGTGAATGACTTGCTTAAGATGAATCTTCACTCAAAACTCCTCATGTATGCCTATGATACAACAGCCCTTATTCAAAACATAAATTCTAATTGTTTGAAAGAAAACTTGCTCTATGATTTGGAAATTTTAAAGAATTGTTTTACAGCCAACAATCTCCACCTCAACCAAAATAAAACTCAAATATTGAATTTTCACACAAATTATATAAAAAGGTCTCAAGTCAAATTTCCAGCCTCTGAATGGATTAATTCCTGAATCAAAATTTTGCAATTTTTTGGGAATAAAGTTGGATTCTTCATTTACATGGAAGGTGTGCATATTGAACAGTTGATAGGGAAATTAAATAAGTCTATTTATGTTACTCTTAATCTTTCGAAAATAGTTAACTTTGAAATACTTAAAATTATTTATTATGCCTACCTCTACTCTAATCTCATTTATGGCATAGAATGCTGGGGCAACTCTTAAGACATAAACAAAATATTTTATATTCAGGAAAACATTATTAGAGTTATTGCAAATGTAAAGCCAAAAACATCTTGTAGGATTTTTTTGTACATAAAATTTTAACTGTTCCATGTGTATACATATACAGATCTTTAGTTTTTGTTAGGAACATTTTTGATAAATTTGAAAATAGATTTAACTGCGCTTACAATTTCCGAAATACTGACACGCTGCATTACCCAATCCTCAATACCAGTCTTTTGGCAAATAACTTAAACTACATGGGGAGGAAGTTGTTCAATAACTTACCTAATTATATCAAAGAAACCAAAACTGATAAATTGTTTGCAAAGAATGTTCAATCCTTTTTAATTCAAAGATGTTTCTACAGTGTAGAAGATTATTCAAATGATAAGAATCTTACTTGACTAAGATAATCTCATTATATTTGTTTTATAGTATTTTTTTAATTTTGCAATTAAAATTCATCTTAGAACTGACTAATCACCTACCAAAGTGAGTGTATTACTCTTGTATATCTTGGTATAATGTGATCATTGTATAAACAAATAAATAAATTACTAGCATTTGTTCTTATGGAGTTATTGAGTGAATCCACAATAATTTTATATTGCATAAAATATTTTTATATATTACCCTGAAATGTAACAAACTGAATGCCTGGACGTTGATGAATTTTGACGCTATGCACCCAGTACTTATTATTATTTTGATAATTTTCAACCTAAAGGCTTTTAAACCTACATGGTGGAATGTAGCGGCTATTTATTTTTAACGGATAATTTTGTTGATTTTATAATAATGAATTTCAATGTTATGAAACATGAACGGTTTGTTACAGCTACACAGTGGTGCACAGCTATAGTGATATTCATTGATATCAAATAACTATAGACGTTCAACGTTCTACAAAACATGGAAGTTTTAAAAACGTCCCGAATCTTAAAAGTAAGCCCCGCGTGTCAAAATGAAAAGAATGAATCAGAATGATTTTTAAATCTAACCTAAGTTATCAAAATATTGTCAATTGAAGTACGAAAGAGTTAATTTGTCATAATTTTATTTTTTATTTAATCAAGCTGAAAGCTAATCTCTTTAAACAGTATTTTCACTAATACATAACGTTTTATTAGAATACTAGCTGTTATAGTAACCTGCTTCGCTGGGTAGAAAAATCCTATAGAGGTCTAAATTATAACCCCAAAAGACGTAATTTGGAAGCAAGCATTATAACGTTCAATGTTATGTAAAAATTCAATATATTTTGGTGTTTTAGCGAATTTCCCCTGTAGGGAAGAAGCTGTTACCGTAGTAGGCCTACTCATGGTAAGACCTAAGACCCAGACCATGATAACTTTTCGTTTTGGGGTCCCCAGAAGCAAAAAACACAGTTCGTTCGAATTTTTATATATAAATCTATATATATGTCTGTTAACACGATAGCGGCCGTAAATAAGGTCCGATCTTAATGAAATTTGGTACAGTCATGTAAAGTGGCAATCACTCGGGCGAGTTCGTGAACCAACCCGATCGGACCACTGGAAGGGGGGGGGGTAAAGGGGGATTAACCCCCCAAAAATGGGTTTTTTGAGTTTTTCAAATAGAAAAATAAAATTTATCAAATTTTTGTTGGCACCATTGAATTCAGCTCAAAAAAAAAACAATTTAGTATGTTAAATCATTGCTCTGTGTCCATTGGTTACCGAGATATTGAAAGTGTTAAACACAGTACGTTGTCCCAATGTTAACCTTATGGGAAATAAGTAAAATTCTATATCACGCTTATTTCTCAACATATCTAGATAAAACTTGGTTTGTGGCTTCATCCAGATGAGATCTAATGTTTAATAGTCTAAAATCACCAATATTTCTATTTTTGTGACAGCAAACCTGCATACTCATTCCCCATGTTATTATTATGGAGCTTACAAAAACATGTCAAATCTCGCTATGTTGGCTTGAACTATACGTTATTTTGCATTGAAATTCGCTGAGTATGCAGGTCTGCTGCAACGGGGGTATTTCCATTTAAGGAGGTAATTTGGTATATTTGGTAGGAGCAGTCTTATTTGCCCCATCAAACAGCACATATTTTACGTTTCCCTTTTGAATTTCTTTGCTATGCAATAACAAATTTTGTCCATCTTGCAAAATCTTGCATTCGGGTGTTCAATATGATCTACGACATATATTTGATTGGAATAATGCATCCTTCATGGTCCAAATCAAGAAATCATAGTTCCCTGTTTTTTTGCAAACAGCTTATGAAGTTAAATCAGCCTCCTCTGTTTGATCTTTTTTCGAAGGCTTTCCATTATCTCTGTCCTGGTTATTTCTTTCATCACCTTGTGCGCCTGCCCCCCATTATATTTCCGATCCGTTACAATAGTGTTTCTTGATGTCGCTGTGAATTTTCCCGTGATATCCTTAGGTCCTTAGATGTGATTCTTTTTCTTCGTTGTTCCATTTTTTCGTGCAATAATTCGTCTATGTGATATACAACATTACAAACAATTTTACTACTAATTTTGAATTTTTAAAAATATGCAACTCTACATTTTAGTGTACTTTATTTTTTAATAACATAACCTAACAGTAAAAATTTACTAAATAATTGAAAAAGTTAATAAAAACATATTTGTAAAATTAAGACTGTATTCACCTGGAGGCTGTTTCTAAACGATGTTGGTATAAAATTAACTTTGTATTTTGTATTACTAAGATTCCGTTTCAAAACCGTAAAGATACAATGGAGATGGATTGTAACTAGTAATTAGTGATTAGTTGCTAGTGGCTAATTGTGAAATACGTTTAGAAACAGCCCCCTGATGTACAAAAACAATTGTAGGTGCTGCATTCTGTTGGCAACCACTGTAACCATGGTAACCATTTTCATAGATAAAAACACCCCAAATATCTTTGGATGTTTGTATCTATGCAATTTCAAATTAAAGCATATGTATTTATATTTTTATAAAGAAATAAAACCTTAAGTACTGACAAAACCCTTGACATAGGTCCGTTTCGTTTCGGTCAATCCTGTGCCTAAACCCTATAAGATATCGGAGCCTAACCACCATATTGCACATAATGAGATTACAAGCTTTAATTAATTAGATACCAAGATCACGTGTCTGCGACGTGTAGTTTTGGCTGTAGCACAAAATATACCAACATACAACTCTTTTATATATACAGATCAATAAACATCTATTGGGTTATATCAACCAATATTTGTTACTCTATGGCGAAACTAAGTCGATTGGGAACAAGTTCGAGTTAGAGATCGACTCTCATGGTTGATCTGTTAAAATGAGCCGTTCTTTATAGACGTTTTCCGAGCAGTGCCATTCGGAATTAAGACTTTCGGAGTTATGCCCTTTTAGAATTTTGCCTTAGAAAACACATAATTTGTTTCGGAGATATGCCTATCGGAGTTATGACTTTCGGAACAATGCATGGCACTCGTTTACATGGGAGTTACATGGGTTGTTACTCTATGCCTTAAGCCCCGCCCTTCCCCTCAACGCACCACCCTCCATCGCGGTCGACCAACTGTCACAACGAGCAAGTGTCTTGTCGACCAAATGTCGCAAATATTAAATAATATTATTTAGGTCGTCCAAGTGTCGCAACGACAAACTATCTTGTCGACCAATTGGTTTCTGTTATTTATTGAATTATTTCATATTATTCTTCTTAAGTCGACCAAGTGTCGCAACGACCAACTATCTTGTCGACCAAACGACAGGTAACCCTTGAATCCACTTGGTCGAATTGATAATTGGTCGTTGTGACATTTCCCCAACTTTTTAAATATTAATATTAATAATTAAATAACATATTTAAACCACTTGTCCGAATTGGTACTTGTTCGCTGTGACAGTTGTCCGACTTTATAAAAATATTATGTATTAAGTAATTGACGATTGACCGAATCTATAGCTGCTCGCCGTGTCTCTTGCCCACTTTTTAAAATTAAATTAAAATAAATAAATAAAGGCCTGAATTTTCTTGGTCGAATTGATAGTTGGTCGATGTGACAGTTGCTCGACTTTATTAAATTAAATAATGTTAATAATCTAAAATGTGTGACAGTTGACCGAATTGATACTTGCTCGCAGTGACAGTTGGCAGAAGAGTGGAGGGGGCAGCAAGGAGAGGGAGTGGGCCGGGCGCCCAGCTCCTATTCGCCCAGTGGGAACATGCCCACATGGGCTGTCCAACAGCAGAGAATAGGGGCATTACGCCCCGTCCTCTCCCTCTCCGCACTGCCCCCTCCTCTCTTCTAACAACTGTCACTGCGAGCAAGTATCGATTCGGTTAAATGACACAAATTCTAAATTATCATTATTATTTAATTTCAAAAAGTCGGGCAACTGTCACATCGACCAACTATCAATTCCACCACATGGATTCAGGCTTTTATTAATTTATATTAATTTCATTTTTAAAAGTGGACAAGTGTCACGGAGTGCAACTATCAATTCGGTCAACTTTCAATTACTTAATACATAATATTTTTATAAAGTCGGACAACTGTCACAGCGAACAAGTATCAATTCGGACAAGTGGTTTCAGTATTGTATTTAATTATTAATATTAATATTTAAAAGTTGGGGAAATGTCACAACGACGAATTATCAATTCGACCAAGTGAATTCAGGCTTTTATTTATTTATTTTATTTTATTTTTAAAAAGTGGGCAAGTGTCGTGGCGAACAACTATCAATTCGATCAAATGACAGGTAACCATTTTTTTCATCAGTCGAAATTTATATTAAAGCAATAACTTTGAATCTGAAGTAGTCCTTACATTGCATTATCAAATGTGTACCAAGTTTTGAGTGACCCAGGATTAAAAGAGCTCTTAGTTATAGTGAATCACCAACAGAGCGTAAGCTCTATAAGCCGTGCAAGATTTTAGTAACTGCATACTTTACCTTTCATTTTTAGAATGATTTTGGTTAGTGCATTCACTGCTGACGGTCAATCTACAACACTTGTGGTGGCAACACTGGCTGCTTAGAAATAGGTCATGGAGACGAGACAGAAAAGTGTAGACCTATATTTTAGTTTCTACTAAAACTTATTCTACTTGCATTGGCTTATCCAATTAGAACAAGAGATAATCAAGTATAACTAAACAAGGCTACGACAGGCACCCTACGCTTGTTGTTAGTGGCATAATGGGAAAATAATGATTTCATATTATTCTGATTACAGGTAGGCCCTTGTACCTGTTGGCTTCTACAGTAAGTAAAAGACTTTTATACATTAGAGGCCACTTTTTATCATAATGATATACAGATATCAATAACTTTTAAAGAAACAGTGCTGATTTCTTTGAAATCTTTAACTTAAAACAAAGTAAGCGGATTGGGAGATCTATGTTGCTGAGCGTAATTAGCTAACAGCCAGTTCATTAATCTGGCCTTATTTGGTTGCCGAAAACAATCCGACGGAAGGCTATCTAAAGTTTTTATTTAAAAGGATTGAGTCAAATATAAAACAAGACGTCTCTTAAGTATTAGAAAATTCGTAAAATTTAGTTTTTAAAGGATGTCATAGGTAATTATCAAAAGTTTAAAAAAATCATACTAAGTGAAATTTGGTGTATTATTTTATTAAGTGTGATTAATATACAATTTTATTTTAGTAAATTATTAATTCTAATACTGTGCTATCTTTAACACGGAAACCAATTATGGTTTGATCGACGGCTCCGATGTGAAGATAGCTAATGCTGCTGCCCTATGTTATGAAAAGGAGAAGGACATTAAACCTGGGGGCTGTTTCTAAGGTACGGGTTTCATATCTGATCTTCTGCCTTTACAGGTAATGTTTATACTAACTTACTTATTGGTTATACGTTTTGCCCAGTAACTGAACTCGTCTACATGATTTATCCAGCGAGGACAGAAAAGAAATAGGGGGCTGCACGTATTCAGCCAACATTATGGACATTGTGGCCATGTTCCCCCACTCCTTATGTGGACAACTCGCGCTAAATGAGACAAACAGCGTTAGAAAACTTTTTTCAAACACGATGATTAGAAGCACTTAGAGTGGTCCTAAAATTACCAAACTTGGAACAGATAGTGTTTTTTAGTGCTACTCACAGATAGTAAGGTTAAAAATTAAAGGTTAAAAATATATTCTATTTTGCTTTTATTAATCAAAAATACCTAAAGAAATTATTCAATTTATTGTGAAAATATGAAAAAGTTAGACTGTGAGGAAATTATTTTTTGGTCAGGAAAGTTTTGTCTGTAGCAAAGTTTGAGAGCATGAGTAGAACCTTTACATATATTTTTTGGGAAATTCTACGATCATTGGTAACGGAGAAAAGGTAGGTTAAAGAGGATATAAAATCTGCCCTGCACGCGGCTCCGGAGCCAGGCGCTGCCACTGCGCCACGTTGCGTAGCTCACTGCTGGCACATGAGTGGACTAATGAAACTTAACGTTTTCACTATATGGTTTTTATGGTTACTTTTTCTCCTCTGGTAACAATGATAATAGTAATGAATGATTTAGGGTACAAGAAAATGAGTAGGCTTTTGTTTTAAGTTTTAATTCTGACAAGTAAATAGCCTTAATTACACATATAACACGTATTTATCTGCCTACTGACCTAAAAAGGTAACAAATTTAGTTAGGTGGTTCCTAACACGATTGGTGTGAAGTTAATTATTGTATTTTTTACTGAAATGATGTAGTCTTATGTTCAAATACTTCCTACTTATTGATTTTAACAGTAGGATTAAATGGTTTTGCTTGAACTCTTGTTCGTTGTAATGGTCAGTATTAAATAATGTGAGGCCAATAAAGTGGTTTAAAACTTTTGGAATTAGTACTTAAATGCGAAAGAATATTACGGCCATTTTTCACAATGTCAATCAATCTTTAACAAATATAACTGAAACCTCGTTTGTTATACTTGAAGGAAAAAGTTCTTTTTAGTTATTAAAGACATATAAATTTTTATATCACTCTATCTTTTCTATAGTTTGAGGTTATTTATTATTACATCTCTTAAAAAAAATATTTTTGTTATATTTTAGAAACCATTCAAAATAAATATTTTTTTACAGTTACATGAATAAAAATTTATCTGTGTGAATAACTCAAAGGAAATATTTTAATCATGAATTGAGTAAGGTAATTGGTCATTTCATTTCAAAACCCAGGTAAGCCTTAAACACAAGTTAGGCTTGAAAAATATATCAAATCAAGAATTATTATAAGTAAAAGGTTTTCTTTTTTTTATATCATTTATTTGTATATCTGCTCTTAGTTCAGTAACTCTTTAAAGTTTAATTACCTCAAAATTGTAATTTTTGTTTGAGTAATAATTATAATTTTTACCATTATGTAGAAACATGATGACTATTATATTCTAAACTCTAAAAAACTCGACTCGAAAAAAGCTCGAAACTCGCGAGTATTTTTCAAAACTCAACTCGACTTCAAAAATCACTCCTCGCACACCCCTATTTAATAATATTATATACATTCAACCCATACTAATATTTTTCCTTACCTGTGGTAAGTTACTCCTTCAATTTTCCCACTGTTATTACAACCGTAAGCCACGCAATTTTGAGGCATGCTTTCATACAAGTGAACGCTCCAGCTGAATGTAAACAACTGAACAGACAGCTGCTGATAGTGATGATAGCAGAGATTATCCGAGGCGTAACCCCTGGCAGCGCACAAGACGCTCGGGACTAGGGTGACTCACCGTTCCCCTCACTCCTCATGTGGACACGGGCGCTGCTAACTTGGCTACACCGCCGCGCTCGGCTGGCCTCTCTATTTATTTTCTGTGCTCGCTGGATTTATCATTGGCCAAGATCAGTTTTGTTTTCGGTACTCAGTTTAGGTTTCGATAAGCCGATATCAGCTATCAACCCATTGTGTTTAACTCAACCGATGTACTGTTTCAACAAGTGTCAGTAATGAATCGATAACAAACAATAGCCAGAACAATGGTCAACTTTATTATTCAATTCTATTACAAAAAATAAAACATTACAAATGTAAATATAAAACTGATATTAAATTAAACATAATAACGCTGGCCAAAAACTAAATTAAAACGTTACTAATTTACTAACTAAACAACTTATAACCTCGTTTCTCACTATCCGCCATCTTGCACTAAAATACTAGCCTATCACTAAGTTCAACAAAACAATTGATATGAAATAGAATGGAATCGGATGTCAAGTTCTATCTAACAAACAATACATCGAACTTCAACTATCGATAGATCGTTCAATGTAGTTTTCTTATAAATCAGATGTTAAATCGTCTGCTATACGAATGAACTGCAGAAGATCAAATATGAAACTCGTACCTATTTCTAAACGGGTTTTACAATTACAGTAGGCTACTAGCTATAAACTACTAAGTACTAGTTACAATCCATCTCCATTGTATCTTTACGATTTTGAAACGGAATCTTAGCATTACAAAATAGAAAGTCAATTTTATTAATTCACCAACATCGTTTAGAAACGGCCCCATGGTGGCAACAATGGCTGTTAAAAATAATGTTAGCGCATGCGCATTAAGCATTCCACAACGGTGATGGAGACGAGGCAGAAACGTATAGGCTTGCTGTTGACTTTACTATATAACTTAATGTATAGGCCAACCCAATTTAAACAAGAGATGGTGAAGAAAATGAAACACGGTTGCGGCAAGAACATAAGTAGTAGTAGTTAAATTTCCTACATCTTGGAAAAAATAATTCAATTTCTGATGGAGTACCGTAAAGTCAACAATTAATTACTGTTGGTTAAATCATAATTTCACATTACCTATTGGCTTCTACATTTCTTAAAATTATTGTTATTGATTAGAGGCAGATTTTTATTAATTCTAATCAATAAAAAGAATTAAATCTATGTACGTAATTAATATCTATATAATTATGTACATAGATAACTTTTTAAGGCATCGCTGTTTTCTTAGGTGTTCTCAAATTAAAAACAAAGTAGGCGAACTAGGAGTTTTACGTTGCTGAACGTAATTAGTTAACAACCAGTTCATTAATCTGGCCTTATTTGGTTGCCGAAAACATTTCGGAAGAAAGCTAAAACTGAAATCGCATTTATAAGAAATAAGTAAAATATGGGACAGGAGACTCATAAGTGTAAGACATTTTTTAGAATATTAATTCATATGAAGGATGTCATAAGCACTTGTTATCGGTGTATGTTTTAATCCTTAAATTAGTTTTGCCATAATTTATTTGGTGCAATTTAAAATATAATGTTAGTTTAATGTGTCATTAATGATAATAAGATTCCTCCCAACACAGAAATTAACTGTGCTCCACCAGTCGGGGCCGGAGGGAAGATAGCTAATGCCACCGTCGCTTTAAATTAAAGGGGATCGGAAGGGAACCGGAAGCAAGTCCAATACTGCTTACTTTTCTAATAGCAGTATTTGTGACCATAGGCTGGCCCAGATAGCCCCAATAAAGCCGTATTTGGTAACATTTTTGTGTTGTGACGCTGTTTTGTTGATTATAATTTTTAACCGATGTAACTTATTAGACATGCTCAAGATAAGTTTATTACGAGTTTTCCTAATACTATGTACTTATTTTTTTATCTATATAGATTGCTTGATACGTATAATTTCTGTTACAATGGATAGCAGTTTGATATAGCCAACCACTTTTAAGTTGTTACATTAGCGTTTGCTAAGAGAGAAGAGCCAATGTATTAGTATAAAGATGCCATAAAATTTATCAGTTAATGGTTTTTTATGTGGAAACGTTTAAATTTATGAAATTTGTTCTCTTTCTAATAACAACTTGACGAAAAACCCCTTAGGGAGACTTCCCTTTATTTTTAAATCTGCTGCTTTAAGAAATCATTTCACATCATGAAAATATGGACGCCATCCAATTGAACCTGTATGTTACAGTATTTTTATCCTACGCTTAGTTTTAGAAATAAATTAAATTGTAATTTTTTCATAACTAAATCGTTAAGGAGGTATAAGCTGTTAAAATTATATTTTCTCCATTTTGCAATTCAGCGTTGGGACATTTTTGATAGTTTGTTTAAAGAAAATGACTGCTTTATTTATATATTTTAAGAGTAAAAGTGCCTAAAAATGAGAATATTCTTAATATTTTATCATGTAAATCTTTTTTTATCGAGATTCACTTGTAGTAATGTATTATTTTAGAACACTGTAAATAATGTGTCAAATAATATGTTGATTAAAGGAGATAATTAGTAGGCACATCTTTCTTCTAGCATGGAGATTTATTCGCGAGGAAGGACTTACTTCTAGGATACAATATCCGGTTGGCACAGATGACCAACATTAAAAAGATAATAAGTCATAGGTTCACAGTATAGATATATGACATCTCCCTTTGTCCCAATGAAAAAAATAACAAAATATATTTTTCTAAATTAGGCGGTTCCTGTGAAAGTAAAAAAAAAATTATCTTGTAGGGGTGCCGTGGTGAGCGCTACATGCGTCTGGCGGAGCGTCTCAAAACCGTGTCAAGACGGACAAGGCGTGTCAGACATTCCCCGCGCCCCTGCCGGTGGGTAATTTGGCGTCACTTAGGAACAATGAACGTCCCCTTTATCCCTCACTTAGTACCACCAACACATGGCCGGCGCGGTGGAGCCATCTTTCAGTCAATAACTTTTCCTTACTTCATGATGACTATAAAGTCAGATTCATTTTGTTGATTAGTTTATAATTTACAAAATTAAACTGTACATAAACCGAACGTTTAACTCAGAAACATGTTTACCGACATTAAAAAATATTATTTATGAAAAGAGTAAAAAAACAAATATTTTTGAAGTACATACTATATACACAATATGTTTTAGTGAATTTCCCCTATAGGGAAGAAGCTATTGCCGTAGGTCTCATGGTAAGACCTAAGCCCGTGACCA
Organism: Flexamia atlantica; assembly: GCA_035578135.1. Classification (NCBI taxonomy): domain Eukaryota; kingdom Metazoa; phylum Arthropoda; class Insecta; order Hemiptera; family Cicadellidae; genus Flexamia; species Flexamia atlantica. The sequence continues at coordinate 578,426 of JAQJVK010000033.1, forward strand.
TGATAATTTTTCGTTTTGGGGCCACCAGAAGCAAATAACACCATTCGTTCGAATTTATATAGGTACGAGTCGAACGCGTCCTTCCGTTTATTACATCGTGGAAAAAATTAAAAACGGAATTGTTGGAAAAGGTAACGGCATTGTAACGCTTAATGTTGTTGATAAAATGCAAGGTTCGTGATTTTCCTGCAATTGAGTAAACGTATGGTTGTTACTTGACCAAATAAAGGAATTTTCGTACAGTTTACCTATTTATTGGCAGTGTAACCACGTTACACTGCTTTGGATTTGGCAGTGTAACCAACGTGGTTACACTGCCAAATCCATCACTTCTATCACGTTTCATTCCTTGAATTATCGTAATACCACATGAAACTGAATTGGTTTACAAAGCAAATGTACAAAGCAAATGTTTGCAATACAGGACTGAGTAACTGACTCTAGGTTTGTCAGTTTTCTTAAACTCTAAAAATAATTCAGTTTAGTCCAGTCTTTAGACAACTAAATCTCCAGTTCTACCGGGCCGATTTTATTAATTAATGGGTCGTTGGAAAGCTCTCTCTCTGTAAATTTGCAAATAATTATGAAAGTTTTTTGATGTTTTTGGTGAAAAAGTAAAAAACCCATGTTTTCCACAAGAAATACATTGAAAACGGGGATTTTATCATGTTTTATTTTGAGGCAAATTTTGACTGCCTTTATTGAGTATATTTAAGAAATGCCTAACTGTTATTTGTAGGAAATTTTATTCTCTCTCAGAATATCACCATCCACGTTAACCGACTTCCTCACCATTTAAAAGTTATTTGTAAAACAAGCTAAGTAACCTCCGAATTTTAGTGGTGTGAAAATACTGAATTAGAGTTATTTTTGTTAAACTTTGTACAATTAAATCTAATTCTTAAGTTCTATCTGACAGATTTCGTCGTTGGAAAGCTTCATCCGTGTAGATTTGCAATAATTATGAAAGCTAGATTTTTATGAAGATTTATAGTGTACATGTAAAATCACATATTTTCTATACGAAATACATTAAAAACACTTATTTTAAAGTTTCTTTTTGTAGCCAGGTTTTGGCTGCTCGTTATCAGTAGCCTATTTTAAAGAAACGTATGTCTCTGGCTCTTTGGAAATTTTATTCTCTTTTAGAATGTCGCCTTCCACTTAAACCGATTTCATCACCATTTAAAAGTTATTTGCAACAAAGCTGAGCAATCTCCGAATTTATAGTGGTGAGAAAATACTGAATAAGAGATATTTTTGTTAAACAACTAAATCTAGAGTTCTATCAGACAGATTTTATTAATTAACGGGTCGTTGGAAAGCTTCATCCATGTAGATTTGTAAATTTCTTATGAGAAAGTAAAAACAAATATTTTCTATAAAAAATACATTAAAAAACACAGCTCGGTTTTTTAAGTTTCTGTTTGTAACCAAGTTTTGGCTGCCAGTTTTCAGTATTTTCAAGAAATATTCAATGGAAAATTGTAGGAAATTTTGTTCTCTTTCAGAATATCACTTTCCACTTTAACGGATTTTCCCACCATTTAAAAGTTAAAAAAAACTAAGCAACCTCCGAATTTATAGTGGTGAGAAAATACTGAATTAAAGAGATTTTTTTTAAACTTTGTACAGCAAAATCTACAGTTCGTCAGGACCGATTTTATTAATTAGTAAGTCTTGGGAAGCTTAGACTTGCAAATAACAAAAAGATTTTGATTTTTCAAGATTTATGGGGGAAAATTGGAATACCCACTTGTTTTCTATAAAAAAAAACACCTAAAACAGGTTTTTTTTAAATTTCTTTGTAGCCAAGTTTCGGCTGCCAGTTATCACTATTTTCAAGAAATGGATTACGGTGTTTTTTAGGAAATTTTATTCTCTTTCGCAATAACACATTCCTCTTCGATCGATTTCTTCAGCATTTTTAAGTTATGCCCACAAAAATGGGAATATCTGAAATTTTAGACTATTATACATTATATTTTATCTAAATTAAGCCATAAACCAAGTTTTATTAAGATATGTTGAGAATTAAGCGATATATAGAATGTTGCTTATTTCTCATAAGGTTAACATTGGGACAACGTACTGTGTTTACCACTGTCAATGACTCGGTAAGCAATAGACATAGAGATTCAAGGTACAAATTTGATTGTCTTTCGAGCTGAATTCAATGGTGCTAACGATAGTTGTATTATTTTAATTTCTCTATGTGAAACCCCTAAAAACCAACCAATTTTTATATTGTGACAATTTTTTGGGGATTTTTGTATTCGTCCGACTTTTTTTGAGACTGGCTAAACTATAAACATTTGAAAACGCTAAACCTATGTCATACAACTATAAATATTAGAAAACATACAATTTGACCCATTAATTGTTCAAATATGACTTTACATTCGCCAATAATGCGGAATAAGTATCCATTAGGTAGGTACAGAGCCCATATTAAGTTGAGCACTTTTTGCTGCGCAAGGCGGTGCAAGAGTAAACGTGGTGCTGTTTAGTCACCGGATTCTTAAAAAAACAGTGCCAAAGAGTTACATTATTTGCAGTGCGGAGTATTTTAGGATGGACCTTTTGAGCGGGAAGCCTTCATTCTACGGAGAAAGTCTAACGGACGAAGCAACCATTGATTCATAGGCAAACATCATTCTAGGACACAAAAACTTGAACCTTCCTTCTCACTCCCTACCCCATTCTTTCGGTCCCTGTCACAAAGCCATTGACCCTTCACACCCAGTCACAGATCACCTGATTTTTACTGGCCACTAGAAAATTTAATATAATGATTAAAGTATAACTGGTGCCAAATCTTAAGGCCCAGTCCGTCGTGAGACTAATGTTAATTTTAGCATTGGGCCAGGGCCGGCTCTAGAGTTTTATGCACCCTAGGCGAAAGTAATGCTTGGCGCCCCCCCCCCCCCCACTTCTTAACAGTTCTGTAAAAGGGTACATTGCTATTAGGGCTAGAGAAAATAAATCCAATTACTAAGGAATAAAAAATAAAGGCTAAGGCCAAAATAAGGCTAAGGAATAAAAAATCCAATTACTAAAACCTTTAAGTTTTTAATCCTGTTATTTTTATTTTAATGATACTCAACAATTATTTTTACTTCCTTGTTTAGTTAATTTTTGGAATGTCGGCCCACTTGTGTACAAACGAAACGAGAAGAACAAACCTGTAATATCTTAGACAATTTACAATTAATTTTGTTCGCCTAATTCTTTGTCAAGTTTCTTTGGAGATAAAGACATATCATTGATATAATTTATGTAAATAAAGATTAAAATCGATTCGCCCAATTATGAGTTGTTTTAGGATTAACGGATTGATTAATTAATATATTTTTAGAAGAAATATCTTTTAACTTATCAGTTACCAGATACCTCTCAAAGATGCTACCATCTTGTTCTTGCTAATTGAAGCGATCAGCTGATTGTTTTATTTATGTTAGGTTAGACTGATAACAATGAACAACTATCGACGTATCGAACGCATGTAATAATAGATTGGTGGAATGAGCGAGTTTCACAAATTGATTAAACCGACAACAATGCAACAATGAATGTTTCGATAATAACAATGAATGTTTATATTATTCGTAACCGAATGAATATTGTTCGATTATTTAACTCGAATTAAAAGTATAATCAACAATGATCTTTGTGGTCCTAGGACAATTAATTATAATCATCACATCATATATGTTACTATCTAAGTACTAAAAAGAGCAACTTTTGAAACTCAATGCATGTGTCAAAAGCAGCTGTTTTTGAAGCAGTATGACGAAACAAAACACTTTATCTACGACCATTGCAATAATCACCAAAAACGATATTACAACTAATGTGATAATGTGGTCCATTATTAAACCAAATACAAACCAGTTGCATAAAGTTAACATTATGCAACTGGTGTCACTCTATGATACAGGTTCTAGACCAATGGGGGCGCGGTATTTGACGAAAGTAGCGTCATAATGACAATTACGCAATTACGCAATCGTATTTCATTATTTCATATTTAATATAGTACCTAAATATTTTCTGCAAAATCATGATCAATCAACTCTAACTATTCAAAATAAATAAAAATAAAATATTCACCTGGAAAATTAAATATAATCATAGTTCAGAATTTTATTTTGAAAATTTCCTACATTAGGGTAAATGTATAGATTTAGAGTAATTATTATGCAACCTTTGGGGGTTTTTCAAATCACAATTCTTAGTTTTCTACTTTGTATGAAATCTAGCAGCTTATTATGCGAAGTTTAACAAAGCCGTAAATTTTAAAAACGCTGTAGCCGTCGGTTTGCAGTGTTTGTGTTCGTTTTTGCAATAATATTAAGTAAGCTCAGTTTGAGTTTTTGTTAGTTTTTCGTTTGCACCCTTGTCATGTTAAATTTGAGAGTTGAAATAATAACTGCTTCCCTGCTTTTTGAGATTCCTTAGCGCTGGGGTTCGCCCTTTGGGAGGTAGTCCCCCACCGGTCGACGAACTGTTGCCTACCTGCCCGGTCTATTGTCCAGTACAAGTATGTGTAAATACCTCCACAGAAGCATTTCCAAACAGGACCTTCCAAAATTACTTGAAACATCTAGATTTTCCTATAGTTGTTTTTAAAACTGTTTGCAGAAACCTGATAAGTAATCAAAATAATAATTCCATGATATTATTTTGTATCTAGGGTTTAAATCTCGTTATAAAAAGTGAGTAGGCCGACGCATATCGACTTTATTTGATAATCAACCCAAAACTAATTTATACAATAAAACAAAATTTCCGTAAGACAATACATCGAGATGTTTAAAAGCTATTACATCTTTTACATTAACATTTGTTTTCATAAAAAAGATTAGTGGCGTAACTCAAGATGACGCATGTCTTTACCTCTTTAATAATCAATGTGACGCATCACTTGATGTGTAAACCCGACGGAAGTGTTAGTAGGCTAAAACTGTAGTGGCATAACAACAATTCAATTACCGATTTCATATGACGCCACAGCTGGATGAATGTGTAAACCTAGCTGAAGTTAGATGTTTTCTTACGGCCGCTTCCTCCAAACTTGGTTAACCTAAAAAAGAGGTTTAACCTTGGGTTTGAACGTATTTTTTTAGGTTGACCAAGTTTGGAGAAAGCGGTCTTTAGAAAATAATCTCATTCAGGGATTTTACTCTTTGTGAGAGTGGCTGCAATGCGAATTCACTTTTGCACAGTAGAAAAAGTCACAAAGTCAATGGCGATAGGGTTGTTTGTTTTTATTGTGTTTACAAATGAAAGGCGTATATCCGATTCAAAATGAAGTGGCTTTAAAAATTAATAGTATCTTAAATAGGCCACTGACAACAAATATGAAACATATGAAAGTATCATACGTCGAATACTAAAGTGGAAGAAACATGGCCTTTAGGTTAGTTTTCTCCTTAGTCAATATCTTTCTTTATCCGTCTTCATTTAAATAATGTTTTTTATTGCAGTATAAATTGTATATTTACATTCCTATTCGGTAAATGTTTACTTTCCGGTACTCCTCCCGAAATTGAATTTTTTTCCAAAATGTAAGAAATAACGTTCTGATTCTTCCTTAAACCTTAATCCCAAATATTTATCTGTAATCGATTTCACGACCTACCGCCCACTAATTCTTTTTATTTCCATGAAAATAGCTAACGACTTGGTATTGAGTCGCTACCAATTTAGTCTTTGTGTTGAAGGAAAACAAAATTTAAAGACACCATCAATATGAATAATTAGTTTTCTTATTTTTTTACGTTTCATACTCCAACATTAATATAACGATTTAAATGTTATCAACAAGACTTTTTAACTGTAAACAAATTTGAGTAGCAAAACCTTAGGCCTTTTATGAATTGTTTAGGCCCTAGAACCTATAATTAATTTATACGATCTTTTTACCACCAAGGTGAATTACATAAGTCAAAATTGTAAAAGGGATACGTAAACCTTTTCCAAACATGTACTTAACGAAATTAGCTAATAACATAGTTAACTTATCTCGGAACTGATTTACTCCCTTTTATTTGTAAAGTTCCTTCGGAGACTGTCTAGTTTATTACTGTCAGACTGTCTAGTTTATCATTGCCAGTCTAATAAAAAAATGAATTATATACCATTCCTTTTATTATCATTTCGGACTACTGACACAAGAAACCAATGAAAAGTCGCAAATGGTCATGTGCATAGGCCTCATTTAAATTTCAAACTTCAAGTATGTAATTTTTGATTATACTTCCCATATTTTTATTGTGTGAAATACTAAAGTTGGTTTTCCACTGGTCGTGTACGGCGGGCGAGTTACTCGGCCCAGTCACACCAACTCACCCACCTGCAGAATTGCCTACACCAGCCAAGTTCAAAAGGAATATTAATAGTTTTAGATTAAAACAAGTGGATACGCACAACTCAGCACCTTTCAAACTTTGTACTTCTTTAACACTCTCCAGCCAAAATATTAGCCTAGATTGTTTGTAGCCCTTGAGCTTAGCTTAGCCTTGCAGAAAATATTGTTTAAGATAATGTTTAATTTAATTGCAAAAGTATTCGTTTCGTTAGCCCTGAATTCATAAGTTTGTTGTCACAGTGATTTTGTCCCGTCAGAATGTTTTGGGAAATGTGAATATATGTGGTTGTAAACAGAAGTAGAGTTTAAATTAATACGGTAGTCCTGCTTTAAAATACTAAGCATGTGGCTTCCAACCCTTGGTATCTTCATTGTTTTGTTAATTGCAATTTTGATTTTGTTGGAGTTTTTATTCCTATTACAATTAATTTAAATTAAAATAATTAATTTTAAATTCTACCTATCGAAAATATTACAAACTTTTATAGGTTTCATATGATGCACACAAAAACTAAAACTTCCTTTCTACCTAAGACATTTCTTTAATACCGTATATTTGTAATCTGTAATATAATTTAAAAATATTACAAAAAATGGTCAACAGTAAACTGAGTACTGTCTATGACGAGTGTTTGCACGCAATAATAAATAAAAGAGGAGATATTCTTACCAAACCAGCGCTGAAGCGTGAATTTGATTGTCAGTCCAGCTCGGGTTTCCTACAGCATTGAAAGGAATCGTAGCAAGGGGAGGGGGTGAGGATCGGTGGCGTACGCCTTTTTTACTTAAAAAGGGCTTCAAACTTCTTATCTTTTATTATATTTATTCTATTCTAACGGTCGTAAGTGTAATTAATGCGAGCATGATTTAGAACGTTTCCTTGAATTTCCCTACGTTTAGTTGCTTGTCTAACTAATACATTAATACGTTCAAGAATACACCAATACACTAATACGTTCAAGAATATAATAAGGAATGTGAATTAAGCAATTGTTTTAACATCCTAGTTGTATTTTGACTACTAGATAGATTTTAGTGAACTCGTCTTAAACATACATGTATGAAAAAGTAATATTTTTATTAGAATTTTTATTTCAAAAATTATAACTGAATATGGTACAGTTTAGTATTTATACGTCGAGTATCTCTTACGGAACAAGATAAAACTTTTATTTTGAAAAAATTCAATTTATTATCAAAACTCGTTATTACACTGATCGCAAGTTCATAGTCCGGTGTAGTTATACCAACTTTGACCTTCTATTGAAGAATAAACAATTATATTTGTAAAAATGAATTGCACCATTCGATAGCAAATTCAATTTACTTTGAAAATGCCACCGGTGAACATCATAGGTGTTCAAGTTTGGCGGCAATTTTAATTCGAAGTAGCGCGCGCCTTGTTTTCCCCTATCTTGGCCATGTTACGCCTTTTTCCCCTCTTCGGCTCGGCTTTCACCTCCTGTCAAAGAGAGCGGCTGGCTTCATCGCAGTATGTGCATTCCCATTAGTGTGCCCTCTCTTATCATGTATCCTCCTAGATTGGTGCCCTGATGTATTGAAAACAAATTCCAAGGGACACAACAGGTAGGGATGGTCGTGAGTCGTGGGTCTGGCGGTGGCCGAGTTCATTACATGCACATGCGCACTGATGATTTTGTTTTTGGTGAACTTCCTATGTTTTATATTTTCTTCTTTGTAACAAATAAAAAAATAAACCTATTATAAATCATACCTTTGGATTTTTAACATTAATTTTAAAACCCTGTAATCTACAATCTGAGCCGTGTGAGTATTTTTGCTCACGGCTCAGACGACAGTTGGCCGCCTGTATAGTTGCACTGTACTTCTGTCTCGTTTGTGGAACCGTCCAGAACTTTCCGGCGGGTATATATACGGCACCCGCCGAAGCCTCGCTCTCCTTTCGCTGTGCCGGTTCGTGTTGTCGTCCAAGAAGAAATGTTGTTGCTAGTTTATGAAATTTTGAAGAGAGAAGACAACACCAGCGTCATGGAGCATTAAATTATTAAGACACCAAATGCCAGGTACATTTTCTAATGTAGGGAAAAATACAATAATTTTGTTTCGCTGTAGGAGCTCCCTCGTTGCACAGCCTGCTTGGTGTCTTCCAGCAGGCCAGATTTAGATCGATAAATCAATATTTGTTGTGTCCTCTGTTATTAAAATATAGATTAAATGTAAATTTGTAAGTTGTCAAGACTGTTCCGTGTTAATTTTGTATCTGGATCTTTACTTAAATCGTTGTATGCAAGTGTGAATTCATGCAAATATTTTGTCGCGACATGAAACCTCCAATTCTTGTTGCCATCAGGAACACATGTGCCCTAAGTATTTTAGGTTAAGTTTTAAAGTGTTATTTACTGAATATTTATTCACTGTTTAGTAGTTTGTTGTCCTTTTAAATGACTTTATGGTAGTATTGAGTAATTTCAGAAATCTACGGACTAGGCCTAGCCTGACTTTTGAGTATGGCATACACATCTGTACCAAAAAAGTAAAATCAAGGAACTGTATTTCATTTTATGTCTTTATAGGCTATTGTGTATTTTGATGACATAATGCTGATTTAGATGCCAAGTTATATAATTATTTAAAGGCTACCAGCATTGTCAATTGCAGTCAACTAGGACTGAATTCCTACTGCAAATATTTTAAACATTTTGTGCTCTCAGTAGGCTAGTAAAATGTCATTTTGAGAAGTGAGCAGTAACTGAAATCCCCAGCCTTTAGTACAAAGTGAAATAATCAGAGAGGTTAGGTGTTTCAAAAACAAGCTTGATCATATTATAACTTAAGATGTGAAGCCTCGTCCAACTCTAGTGGCTGTCATCCACGGGGACTTCACCTATAGCTCGTAGCTACCCGGACCGAACCAACCTAACCTCACCGCCAGCTACGGTTGATGTTCCTAACTGCTGCGTCCCATGGCTGCTGCGTTGAGGCCACCTACTGCTTCCGGTTACTCAGGTGCTATCAACTCTTTTATTTTATATGCTGCAAGAAATACCAGCCCAGAAGATTTATTAGCAAGACTGAGCCTTTCCAAATTATTTTAGATTCCCATTTTTAACCACAGCCCTTTAAATTAGTCAATCTAGTAAATTCAAGTACAGCATAAAACCAGTATAAAATCAATAGTTTTTTTGTCAACATTAAATAATTTCCTACCGCTGCGAGCCATAAAATTATGACAGAAACTACGGCCTACTATGGAAGTAATTATTTTAATGCTGTTTCCATGCATACATAGTATGCGTTGGAGTCTTAGTTGTGATTTTATTTTGTGTAGAGTATGTAAATGATAATTGTATTGATCTGTGATATGCTAGGTTAAGGTTAGGGTTAAATAAAGATCTTTGGTCTATAGACATATTTCGGCATTTTGTTCAAAATTCTAATCCGGTCCACACCAGAGCTAAATTCTGTCTTATAGGCCATATAGATTGCCACGATTATTAAATGTTTTATTTCAGTTTAATACTGCCCTTGCAAAAGCAAGTTAAATAAATGTCTTATTGTTGTTGAATATTTATTGTTATTTTATTGTGAATGTATTTTGCCATTTATTTTAATTTGTCAGATGTTCATATAAAAATTTTGTCTCATGCCCCCATTGATAATTTATTAATGATTAAGTGGGCTTGGTTTTAATTTTATTCTAATAGTTCTTTTTATAATAATATTTTGAGCATTAAGGAAATGCTTTAGATAACCTATAAATTTATCCGATCTTACTTGTTATTATTAGGCCTATATATTAAGACTGATGGTGATGTAACTATGAAGATATATTTATATTAATAAACCTCAGTTGTTGATAAACTTGTGTGTTTATTTTGTTGCCTTCAAACCTCAATTTAGAAACAGCAATATTTTATTTTAAAGTTTCACGGTAAACTTTGGTTATGGTAACCCAGACATGTTTCAAATGGTAGCAGTGAGCGTGGTTAGTTTCAATTAAACAATTAAATTGCTGTTTTTATGAGGTTTGAAAGCAAATTTCAGGTCTGGGCAGGTCTTAGACTTGTTGGATTTCTGCGGTGAGACATTTGTTCCTGAACGGCAAACCACAATTATTTTGTGATAATTAGTATTAATTGTTTTGTGTAATTAATTGTTTGAGATTATTTATTGCTTTGTTGTGTTAATATTGTGTTGGTAAAATATTTTATGTAGGCCAGGTTATGATAGGTGAACCCGTAGGTTTTGAGGTTGGGTTAGCGTAGGATCCCTGGCATGGTGTCGTGTTGGTCATTCGATGTTGCCGTATTATTTGTTGTGGTGTAAAGGTCATTTGTGAGAAAAACTGTTAGGAAAATGAGTGCATTGAATCCAGATTTTTTGTTGAAGAAGGAACTTGTGTTTGAAGTTGCCTGTAGAGGAGAAACGCCTGCTGATAAAGTTGCAGATTTGAGAAAACAGCTTAGGGCATTATTGAAAGCGAATAAACCTTCAAATGTACCGGTGGAAGGTGATGCTAAACAGGAGTGGGAAATTTGTAGTGATTTGGCCGAAGAATTATTTCTGACACTTAGTGACATAGGTGATACTGCGGATAGGAATTCAAATGCTGCTCTGCGTCTTAGGACTCGGCTCGAACATTTGGAGCGACGCCTAGTTGCAATTAATCCTATCGAGGCTGTTGGAGAAAATAATGAAGCCACAGTCTCGATGCTGCTACAACAGGTTAGGGAGGCGCTGCAAGCTATTATGGGTCCACCTAAAGGAAATAATTTCTCTGTTGCTCCCCAGGTCACTGATCCACCAACTCTATCAAATGAGTCATCAGTTGAATCAAAAGTGGAGCAGCCTTTGGAGCAGTCCAAGGTCTCAACCGAGTCAGTTCCAGAAAGGGTTGTGTCGACTGTGAATATAGTCCAGAAGTATGTAGAAGCCGAAAGAGTACCTGTGGCTTTGCCATCTGTTCAATATAACCGACTCCCCAATCCTATTGGAAAAGAGTTAGAACAGATTCCTATTACAAGTGGATTAGAGGTCCCTTCTTTACTCAAGTTTTTGAGCTGTCTGCTTAGGTTGAAGGAGCTTGCTGGAATGAATGATAATACTTTGCTTAGGTTAGTGTATCCCTATTGCAGGACTTCATTGAGTGAAAAGGTTACTTCTTGCCTAGATTCAGGTAAATCTTTCGAGGAATTTCATCGAGGTGTCCTTGAATTTTTTATCCCTGGTAGGTTGTTACAACAGCTACGTCAAGAAAAATTCTATCGCCTAGAGGATCCTAGGGAGAGTTTGGCCTCTTCTGCGGCTGACTTAAAACATGTTGCCCGTTTGCTGCGAGTTGATTTGAGTGAAGCCGAGATCGTGGACGTTATCTTAGGTGGCCTAACTAGGGAGGAACGTACTCGCCTGGTGTTCTCAAAGAAACCTACATCATTTGTGGAGTTAGATGAGTTGAGCATTGTGTCAAGGAATGCAGCTTATACAGATAATCTTAGAGCCCAGGGTAGCCAAGCTAGAAATCGGGGTGGAGATATCCCTCCGAAGGTTATGGCTATTAAAGAGGAGCCTCCAAGAGAAGCTAACAGACAGTTTAATGCTCGTACTTGTTATCGATGTGGAAGGCGAGGCCATGTTCAGAAGTTTTGTAGAACTCCTCCCTCTGATGATAGGACTCATACTCGGAATCAAGAACCAGTCAGTAGGCCTACTCCAAAAAAACGAGATAGGCGAGGAGGCAAAGTAAAACAAAATTTTCCTCCTCGCAAACGCCTCGGAAAATCCAAACAAAATGATTTCGTAGGACAACTAGCACAGTTGGGAATAAATAGTCGACCCTCCAAATTCCCTTATATTCTGGTTAACTTTGGCAAGATCCGTTGTGGTGCTCTTGTCGATTCTGGCTCAGCTAGAAGTTTGATATCTTGGGATCAGTATAGTAAACTGTTGAAAGAAAATCAAATCAGATCAACTGAGACTGCCAACTTTCAATGTCTGACTGCATCTAGGGAAATTCTCCCTATAAATTTGGTGGTTAATTGCAGAATTAAGATTGAAGGATTTTCTTGGCCTTGGAAATTTCTGGTCTCTGAGAAATTAGGTGTAGATTGTATACTGGGTGCAGATTTTATAACCCATTGTGGCCTTATTCTTGATTTAAATGGAAGAAAGGGCTTCTTCACCTTTAATCGCGATGTTGTCATTAAATTAACCGGATCAGCTGATGAAGCTACTCAAGCTCGGGAGATAGTTTGTGAGGAAGAGAAAGAATCTAAAACTGATCCATTTGGTCATTTGGAAGATGAAAAGAAAGGAGTTCTGTCAATGTTGTGTGATAAATATCCTGATGTCCTCACTAGTAAGCTGGGATTAACGAATGTCCTCGAATATACCATCCGATTGACTGATAATAAGGTTATCCGTTCGCATCCATATCGTTTTGCTCCCCCAAAGATGGAATTGTTACGACAGAAGGTGGACGAGTTACTGAAGCAAGGAGTCATCGAACCTTCGACATCGAGCTATGCCTCTCCGGCTTTCCTCGTGCCTAAGCCTGGTGGGAAATCCAGAATGGTGATAGATTTTCGAAAGGTGAATGCATGCATTGAAATAGACTCTGTGCCTCTTCCAGATTTGCATAGCACTTTTGATTGGTTTAGTAAGGCTCGCTATTTCACCATATTCGGTCTGAACTCGGAATATCACCAGATCCCTTTGGCCAAAGAATCTAGGCCTATCACCAGTTTCTGTGTCCCTTGGAATTTATTTCAGTATACCAGGGTACCAATGGGCTTGGCTGTAGGAGCACAGGCACTCACACGTCTCCTTGATACCATCTTCCATGATTTGAAATTCAAGTTTCTATTCAATTATCTGGATGACCTTCTTGTCTATAGTGAGACTTGGGAGGAGCATATGGAACATTTAGAGGAAGTGTTAAAGAGACTTAGGAAGGCTGGATTAACCGTCAATCCTGAGAAAGTGCATTTTGCAGGGGAAGAAATTTCCTTTCTAGGCCATCTGGTTTCCGCTAAGGGGATCCGTATTGATCCAGAACGCACTCAAGGAATACGAGATTTTCCCCCTCCCCGAGACGCTAAAGGAGTAGCTAGATTTCTGGGTATGATTGGCTTTTACAGAAGGTTTATTGCTAAGGTAGCTGAGTTATTTGTACCCTTGAACATTCTTAGGAAGAAGTGAGCAAAATTTGTCTGGGGCGAGGAACAGCAGACAGCATTTTTAGCAGTGAAAGAGGCAATCATGTCACCACCAGTTCTAAAAGTCCCAGATTTCTCAAAACCTTTCATTTTGCAAACTGATGCATCGTCCCATGCGCTCGGAGCAGTTTTACAACAAGAAGTAGATGGTACTAGACAGCCCGTTGCCTTTGCATCCAGAACACTGTCGCCTCAGGAGAAGAAAGCTTCCTCGATTTATGAGTTGGAGTGTTTAGCTGTCGATTTTGCAGTAGATAAATTTAGGCGTTATCTGGAGCATGCAGAGTTTCTTTTGGAGACTGACAATCAGGCCCTCTCCTGGTTGCTAGCGCATCCTCGACAACTAGGGAAAATAGGAAGATGGATAGTCAAGATATCAGCTTTGAAGTTCAAAGTCCAGCATATTCCTTCAACTCAAAATTTGGTGGCCGATGTCTTATCTCGAATGTTCAATCCAGATCAAGATAAAGACCCGACGCCAGAAGTTTCATGTAATATGTTGCTCTCGGAATTTCCACTGGCTTTCGCTGACTTACGAAAGCACCAGTTGGAGGATCCTGAACTTGCAGATGTTCTGACCAGGCTCGAGGTTGGAGAAGAGATTCCACCTTATTTAATATCAAATGGAGTCCTTTGCCGTCGTCCTCAACGCGGTGACAGAAGCCCCAAGGTAGTTTTACCCAGTTTCCTAATACCGATGGTATTTTCATATTTTCATCAGTCACCTGTAGGAGGCCATCTGGGTATACTAAAAACCATCTCAAAAAATCCGTCAGGAGTACATCTGGAAAGGGATGGATCGAGATATCGCCAATAGAGTGAAAAGTTGTAATCTCTGTTCTCTGAGCAAACCTGCTCAAAACACAAAGTTAGGTTTGTTGGCATCTGAGGTTGCAGAACGGCCAATGGAGAAGTTATTTATGGATTATGTTGGGCCCTTTCCCCGTAGTAAGAATTCTGGAAATACTACCCTTTTGGTTGTGGTGTGTGGTTTCACTAAATTTGTCTGGTTGTTTCCCCTCCGGAAAGCTACTGCCCAACTCACTGTGGAAGCCTTACAAACTATGTTATTCCAGCATTTTGGACAGCCTGTGAAGATAGTCACGGACAATGGTTCACAGTTTACGTCCCATCTGTTCAAGAGGATGTGTTTTGGTTTGGGTATTCAACATGTGACTACATCGCCATATTATCCTCAGCCCTCTCACGCCGAAAGATTCAACAGGAATCTGCGTTCAGCGTTGATAGCATATCACGCTGAAAAACAAGATACATGGGATCAGAATCTTAGGTGGTTGCAACAGGCGATTAATACGGCACTTCATGAAGGACATAGGGCTGTTCCTTTCGAATTGATGTTTGGTTTCAAGCCCAATAATCCTCTATCCAACATCTGGAAAATCAATGATTTATTGCCCTCTTCACCTAACAGTGACATTAAGGCAGTCTGGTCTGCGGCTTGGCGTAACTTGAAGAAATCTCAGGAGAGAGTTTGCCAAAGATACAATCAGGGACGGATTAATAATCCATTTAAGGTTGGACAGTTAGTTTATTGTTTGGCCCATCCTCTTAGCTCAGCGGTAGATAAACGTGCCGGAAAACTGTGCTATAGATGGAGTGGCCCTTTGAAAATCGCTCGATTTTTGTCTCCTGTTACTGCAATGTTGGTTGACCCCAAGACAGGAAACAAGTTTAGGAAGGCCCATATTTCGCATCTGAAAGATTATAAAGGGGCTCAAGATATTGTTCCTGAGCAGCAAGTCACTGACGGGGTCGGGATACGAGAGGACTGATCACCCTCTTGACCTCGATTCCCAGGATGTCTTACTCTTTGTCACTCTTTAGAAACATATCCATCTGTCAGGCCTGACACATCCAACTATCATTTGGAAAATTAGAGTAGGCATCGATTTGACTTCGCTCTGAACAATTTTGGGCTAAGCAGCCCTTTTTGAGGGGAAGGTTGAGCCGTGTGAGTATTTTTGCTCACGGCTCAGACGACAGTTGGCCGCCTGTATAGTTGCACTGTACTTCTGTCTCGTTTGTGGAACCGTCCAGAACTTTCCGGCGGGTATATATACGGCACCCGCCGAAGCCTCACTCTCCTTTCGCTGTGCCGGTTCGTGATGTCGTCCAAGAAGAAATGTTGTTGCTAGTTTATGAAATTTTGAAGAGAGAAGACAACACCAGCGTCATGGAGAATTAAATTATTAAGACACCAAATGCCAGGTAAATTTTCTAATGTAGGGAAAAATACAATAATTTTGTTTCGCTGTAGGAGCTCCCTCGTTGCACAGCCTGCTTGGTGTCTTCCAGCAGGCCAGATTTAGATCGATAAATCAATATTTGTTGTGTCCTCTGTTATTAAAATATAGATTAAATGTAAATTTGTAAGTTGTCAAGACTGTTCCGTGTTAATTTTGTATCTAGATCTTTACTTAAATCGTTGTATGCAAGTGTGAATTCATGCAAATATTTTGTCGCGACATGAAACCTCCAATTCTTGTTGCCATCAGGAACACATGTGCCCTAAGTATTTTAGGTTAAGTTTTAAAGTGTTATTTACTGAGTATTTATTCACTGTTTAGTAGTTTGTTGTCCTTTTAAATGATTTTATGGTAGTATTGAGTAATTTCAGAAATCCACGGACTAGGCCAAGCCTGACTTTTGAGTATGGCATACACATCTGTGCCAAAAAAGTAAAATCAAGGAACTGTATTTCATTTTATGTCTTTATAGGCTATTGTGTATTTTGATGACATAAAGCTGATTTAGATGCCAAGTTATATAATTATTTAAAGGCTACCAGCATTGTCAATTGCAGTCAACTAGGACTGAATTCCTACTGCAAACATTTTAAACATTTTGTGCTCTCAGTAGGCTAGTAAAATGTCATTTTGAGAAGTGAGCAGTAACTGAAATCCCCAGTCTTTAGTACAGAGTCAAATAATCAGAGGTTAGGTGTTTCAAAAACAAGCTTGATCATATTATAACTTAGTTGGGACATATTTTTAGAAGTTCTGTGCATTGTTTAAAGGGTTCCTGTCTTCCTGGTTTCCTGACCTCCTGACTGACCGACTTAAGATGTGAAGCCTCGTCCAACTTCAGTGGCTGTCATCCACGGGGACTTCACCCATGGCTCGTAGCTACCCGGACCGAACCAACCTAACCTCACCGCCAGCTACGGTTGATGTTGCTAACTGCTGCGTCCCATGGCTGCTGCGTTGAGGCAGCCTACTGCTTCCGGTTACTCAGGTGCTATCAACTCTTTTATTTTATATGCAGCAAGAAATACCAGCCCAGAAGATTTATTAGCAAGACTGAGCTTTTCCAAATTATTTTAGATTCCCATTTTTAACCACAGCCCTTTAATTTAGTCAATCTAGTAAATTCAAGTACAGCATAAAACCAGTATAAAATCAATAGTTTTTTGTCAACATTAAATAATTTTCTACCGCTGCGAGCCATAAAATTATGACAGAAACTACGGCCTACTATGGAAGTAATTATTTTAATGCTGTTTCCATGCATACATAGTATGCGTTGGAGTCTTAGTTGTGATTTTATTTTGTGTAGAGTATGTAAATGATATTTGTATTGATCTGTGATATGGTAGGTTAAGGTTAGGGTTAAATAAAGATCTTTGGTCTATAGACATATTTCGGCATTTTGTTCAAAATTCTAATTCGGTCCACACCAGAGCTAAATTCTGTCTTATAGGCCATATAGATTGCCACGATTATTAAATGTTTTATTTCAGTTTAATACTGCCCTTACAAAAGCAAGTTAAATAAATGTCTTATTGTTGTTGAATATTTATTGTTATTTTATTGTGAATGTATTTTGTCATTTATTTTAATTTGTCAGATGTTCATATTAAAATTTTGTCTCATGCCCCCATTGATAATTTATTAATGATTAAGTGGGCTTGGTTTTAATTCTATTCTAATAGTTCTTTTTATAATAATATTTTGAGCATAAAGGAAATTCTTTAGATAACCTATAAATTTATCCGATCTTACTTGTTATTATTAGGCCTATATATTAAGACTGATGGTGATGTAACTATGAAGATATATTTATATTAATAAACCTCAGTTGTTGATAAACTAGTGTGTTTATTTTGTTGCCTTCAAAACCTCAATTTAGAAACAGCAATATTTTATTTTAAAGTTTCACGGTAAACTTTGGTTATGGTAACCCAGACATGTTTCAAATCCTTTACAACATGCACCCACCATCTCCTTTGTCGTCTTTGCCTAACCTCTCTCTCTACGATGTAACGGCCAAAGAAAAGTTACTCTCCCAACTCTAAAGCTGCGCTGGCTGCCTGCCGTACAATGTTGGCCGCACACCCGCGGCGATAACCGCTGTAATATGAACGGTCTTCCTTTTACTTGTCACGCTGACATGGAAATATGGAATTCACAACCGCATACTTTACGATTCTGAGTTTAGAATCATTTTAGTTTATTCGTTTACTTCAGACGGTAAAACTACATCACGTGTAGTGGCAACACTGGCTAGACAAAAAGAAACAGAAATGTGATGGAGACGTCGAAGTGAGACTGAGAAACAAAAGGATATACATAACTTTTAACCCTACTATAACTTTTACTGTACCATTTTCCAATAGTATATCTATAAAAAGTTTTCAAACAGATACTCAAGGTAAATTTATGGCGATTAGTCCTATCTTTAGTGTTAATGCCTAGGAGATTAAGAAGGTTCATATTTAGCTGATAAAAGGTAGGGCTTAATACCTTTTGGCTGTAATGTTTTGGGAAAATGTTTGAATTGATTTGGGGCTACTTTCAATGATAATACAACATACAGATAATAATCTTTACGAACATGCTTTCATTTGTAAAGACATTGTCGTTTTCTCTATTTAAAAGTCTACTGAAGTTTTATCTGAAGCAGCATTGCAGCTTAATGTTCAACGTGAATAGCTAACAACCAGTTCATTAACCTGGCCTTTTTTGGCTGCCGAAAACAATTCCGATGGAAAGCGGGCATAATAAAATTGCATGTATAAAAAACGAGTAAAATCTGGGGCAGGAGACTCCAAAGAGTAAGAAATTTCGTAGAATACTACTTCATATAGGAAAATGTCATAGGCACTTGTTATCGATGTATTTATTATCTTACGAAATGATAGTAAATACATAATTCATCTGCTTTAATCTATCCAGTACAATTAAAAATATGATGTTATTTTTAATACGTCATCAATGTAATACTACTATTCACCCTTAACACGGAAATAAATTGTGCCCTCCCAATCGGCGCTGGTGTGAAGGTGGCTAATGCATCCGCCGCCGTCAAATTAAGGGTAATCGGAAGGGAACCGGATGCAACTCCAATACTGCTGACTCTTCTAATACTTAGCAGTGTATGCACCATAGGCTGGCCCAGATAGCCACAATAAAGCCGTATTTAGCAAAACTTTTAGTTTGAAATGATCCTGTATTGTTGAATCTTTATTAAAATTTTTAACCAATATAACCTATTAGACATGCTCAAGAGAAGTCTATACCATATTCCTAATAAGAATTTATTTATTTTTTCAATTCAAGCGGACATTCGAAGCGAAGCAAAGCATTTCAACTATAGATAGAAGTTTTTTATAGCCAAATCTTTAAGTTGTTACATTAGCTTTGGCTAAGAGAGTAGCCTATGAATTGGTATTAATTAAAATGTCATGAAATGTGTCAATAAAAAAAATTAGAAAATATTGAATGTCAAGACCATATTTAATGATGTTTACGTTTAAATTTTTGAGATTTTGTCTCTTTCTTATTATAAATCTGACGAACCATTAGAGGAAGTCATCCCTTTATTACTTTCTCCCCCCTATACATAGTATATGGAGAAAGTATTGTTTTCGTCAAAATTTTCGAATTTGAGTTGTTAGTGGATAGCCTATATTTGTTTTAGTGCACCCTGAATCCAAAAAAGTGGTTTTCGGCGTGGTGTCTGTCTATCTGTCTGTCTGTCTGTCTGTCTGTCTCTCTCTCTCTCTCTCTCTCTCTCTCTCCCTCTCTCTCTCTCTCTCTCTCTCTCTCTCTCTCTCTCTCTCTCTCTCTCTCTCTCTCTCTCTCTGTCTCTCTCTCTCTCTCTCTCTGTGTGTTTGTGTGTGTGTGTGTGTGTGTGTGTGTGTGTGTGTGTGTGTGTGTGTGTGTGTGTGTGTGTGTGTGTGTGTGTGTGTGTGTGTGTGTGTGTGTGTGGATGTATGTGTGTGTGTGTGGATGTAAACAAAGCTAGAGACGACACCAGTGGTCCGATTTTCATAATGAAATTCTGCATGTAGGTATAAAGCCATGATTTTTTTTTATTTTTAAGGGTTTTTACCCCATAAAACCCATTAAAACGATAGAAATCCAAAATTTCTCAAAAACGGCTCTGACGATTTTGATAAAAATTTAATGGTTTTTAGTGCTTAAGATGAAAAACTAAATGACACCACCCGCATGTCTGTAAAAATTCAGGTTCAGAAGTTATGGGGCTTTAAGTGTTAAGAAATTCATATTTTTCAAATTTCACAAAATCTGTGACTTCTATAGAAAATATAGTTACAACCACGAAATTTGACTTGAAAATCTAAATAATTCAGTATTTTGAATAATTAGTTTACGTTAACTAGTTGCAGAGATAATTGATATTTTAGTTCGGCGGTAAACGCAGTACGTTTTCCAATGTTATTCTTATGGCAAATATTTAAAAACCTTTCGTTATTCACCATCCGATATTGATACAATTTGGTATATATTTGTGTGATAGTTCATTGTTATTTTGTTTTATTTCACTATATATGTTTTCTGGTTTTAAATGACTTGAAGGGAGAAAGTATGTGTCAGTTTCCTGATACCTTTATTTTTAAATCTGCTTTTAGGAGTCACTTCAAAATTTGAAAATGTGGACGCCACCTCATCGAACCTGTATTTTATAGCACTGTTCAATTCTACGCTTGCCTTAGGAAACGCTTTAAAATTTGCAAATTTTTCCTAAACCAAATTCTTAAGGAGGTATAAGCAGTTTGATTTCGAATTTCCCCATTTTGGCATTCAGGGACATTTTTTATCGTTTGCACAACGACAACGGCTACTTTAACTATAATATATCAAAGAATAAATTGCCTTAAAATTAGAATATTCTTGAGATTTAATCATGCAAGTTATTTTTTAATTTAGATTCACTTATAGTAATGCATTATTTTGAAAATTCTTTTACTACATGAATAAAACATGGGAAGGAACAGTGAAACATAATCATTACATTTTAAAAGGAAAAAATAAAACAACGTTAACTTTTCATATCTTTTTAAATATTAAGATTAGGGAAAATATCACCGAAGGTATAAAATAAGTGGCGTTCCATAAGAAAAGACGAAGTCCTCCACTTTTTCTAAAAAAAGCAGATGTATTTTTTTATTTCAAAGTTACTTCAAAAAGGCATAAAATAATCAGAAATCTCCCATAAGAACTTCTCTGTCAGTTTTCCAAAGAAAAAGTAGATTTTGGTTCACTTTAGGTAAGACACCCGGTACAATTTGTAGACTATAGTGTTGAATGTACTTAAGATTTAATCAAAATATTGTATTTTTTATTAATATTGTATTTAATTTAAATAAATTTGATTATAACTTACGTTTTTAATATTTAATTACTATTCATGGCATAATATTTTTACGAGAATGAAGTAGATTTTCTATAATTTACCTACTTTCCCAATGCAGTTCAAATAAAAAACCTATACCTCCTTGAGTAATCAACATATTATTAGACTTTCAAAAAAGGTGATCCAAAAAATTAGTTTCACGGGTTGCTATGTCAGAATTTCACAACATTTAGTACTACATTCACTTAGTATTATAGAAAATAATGATACATGTCCATTTCCAAAATAGTGGCCGTTATAATAAAAACTATCAACTTTCACAGAACTGTAAGTATTGCTTAAATTCCTGTTTAATAATCCTCAATGAGCCTCAAAGCTTTTTATAA